>QJPP01000536.1:600000-762120 GCA_003996215.1 Jaltomata sinuosa
AAATATAGATCATGCTTGGACTGAATCGCTTTCGTCATAAAGTAATCAAGTGATCAAATCAGTCTTAAATTCCACAGTCAATCAAAAAGGGTACACAACAAGCATAAATTAACCAGACATGAATACAGGATGCGTTCTCCGTCCAATCAAATAGTCATACAAACATTCTTAGGCGTCGATTTCACAAGCAGAGCAAGCACATGTTGAATTTTTCAGAAATCAATTAAAGGTAAAGGTTTGAAAGCTGGGGTTTCCCCTATATCACAGTTCAAAGGCGTAATAACATGAAATCACAGAGTTTAAGCGCCAATTCACCAGCTAAACTTTAATAATTTCACCTCTAATAATCTGATAAGAGCAAGAAAGAGAAATTGAAAGTGATCAAACCCGAAATAGATTCGTGATAATCCGGCGTGAAGCAAACCTTAACAGAAAACCAGGATGAGGGGAGTTGACTGTGACGGCCAATCGATCAACTAAAATAATACTGAGCCATGCATAGCGTTCCCTTCGTCAATCTCTTCCGGTATTTGCCAAACACGACAATACCTTGGGGGTTTGCTGGACGGAGATCCGTCAGAGCAGCGGTGGCTGGTTATCTGGGTGGTTCCTCCGATGGGTTTTTGGTGGTTGTCGTCGACGACGGGAAGAACGGCGAAAGGGAGATGAGGACGAGAGGGGAGAGTTTTGGGGTGGTTGTTTCTGGATTTGGGTGGACATTTATCAGATGTGGGGGAAAGCGAGAAGAATGAGCTCGGGGAGATGGAGGTTGAGGCGGCGGTCCGCCAGACTTGGTGGAGAAACAGAGGGAGAGAGAAGTATGGGAGGGGAGGTGGCGCCGGCTGGTGGAAGCAGCAGCGATTTCGTCGGGGCAGTGTTGTTGGTGGCTGCTTCGCCGGCGATGGTGGAGCGGCGGCAGCGATAGCGGAGGTGGAGAAACAGAGGGAGGAAAGAGTATGGGAGGTGGTGGTGCCGGCGTTGTCAGCGGCGGCGGTTGAAAGAGATGAGGCATCAGAGAGTTGAGGGAGAGAGGGTGGAGGCGGTTTGAAGAGAATGGGGTTAGGGTTGGGGGTGTGTTGTTTAAAAGGAAAGAAGAAAGTGGTTTGATCTCGGCCGTTGATCGTATTAGATCAACGGCTGAGATTGGTTTAGACTTTGGAATTTAAAATTGGGTCAAATTAGCCCAATTTAGGCTAAAATTGAAATAAATTGGGTAGAAAGGGGCTAGGATTTAAATGAATTGAGATTGGGAATTGAATTCGGATGGTTATTTAATAAATAAACTACTACGTTTATAGAATTTAGTAGATAAAAATTAACTATAATTATCAAAAGATAAATTATTTTAAAAAATAAATAAATTACGTATATATATTGTACGTAAAATAAATGACATGTAATATCATATGAAATTTAAGATAAAAATAGTAATAATAGAGAATAATTATATATTTATATACTAATTTTAAAGTGTTAACAAGTAATTCATTTAATGAATCAAGTAAAAAATGTAAAATAAATTAATATTTAAAATAATTATTATTATTAAAATAACAGTCCGAGAGAGGTATAGGGAGGTCAAAAATTGGGTGTCAACATTGCTTAATTACATTCTATGTTTCTTGGACTCTTAAAAATTGTTACCTCTTCAAAAATGTTACCTGGTGCATGACGAATCCTCTAAAAACAATGTATCTTTTGAGGATCCAACATGGGTGCGGCAAACTTTTTTGAAGAGTCCAACCGACATAGCTTAACATTACACTCATTTGAGGGTGTATCCCTTCATAGGACCCTATTTAAATGCGGGATGCTAAGTGCATTGAACTGCCCTCATGTCAAAATTATAATACTAATTTTTGAAACGGAAAATGATCCTAGTATATCACAGATAAGTTAACGTGGTGTCACATGAATTATATAAGGTGAATTGTTGACATGACTATGCTTATGTAATAAACTGAAAGTTAGATGATTATAGATGAAATTCATAGAATTAATATAAATCTCCCTTTTATGAGTTTTAACATATCATTATCGACTTATAAAGTTTCGTTCAACTTCTGATTTTTCAGCTTATATCGAATGACAAGTACAAAAGCATAGAGCACAGAGTGTTGGCAAATAAAATTGGTCCAAGAATATCAGTAGCAAGTTTCTTCAGCACAGGGCCATTGGCATCTTCCAGAATTTATGGACCAATTGAGGAGTTATTGTCAAAAGACAATCCTCCAAAGTATAGAGCAACAACAGTGAAGGACTTCTTTGAATATTCTAGCAAGAAAGGACTTGATGGCAGTTCTAATTTGTCTCACTACAAAATCTGAACTTAGATGTGTTGAAATAATGTTTTTAAATTTGTTTGAACCCAAAAAAAAAAAAATGTTTTTGTGATTTGGGCATATTTTCTCAACCTTAAGAAGAAAAGATACCACATTTGTACTTTGCGTTTGGTACAAGGAATAAGGATAATAATTTCGGAATAAAAGTGTGAGATTATTTATCATGTGTTCATTGAAAAATTTTATTTCGATATAAATAATCTCGAGATTAGTTTTTTTTTTTTGGGCAAAGGACCACTCAGGTATTACTATAAATGAACCTTTTGTTAATCATCAAAGAACCTCAAAAAGAATAAGTACATGTAAGGGGGCTAGGCCTTACCTTACAAATTTTAATGAGGTCGAACACCTCTACTAGCAAGCATGTAAGAAATAAGAACTTGAAAGAACCAAATGCTCTATGATCATCACAGTATTTATAACACACTCTATGATGATATTACAAATGAGGATACTAATAAAATGATAAAATAAAAGAAGAAAGAGAATAGAGCGGAGCCCCTTCTTCTTTGTACTTGTGGCAAATCCAAAAATTGTAGCCATGTATCAATTTGATTCTTCTCCTTGTCTCCTTCCTAAAACCTGTTCAAGAGTTCTTGAAAATACATTAATTCTTCTTAGGTTTGTTGGACCTTGTTGATGTAGTTGAACCTTGTCTCCTTCTGTTTTGCCACTCTCATTGGTAGTTACCTCGGGACAAGCTCCCCAGACACTTTATTATCCCAACTATAATGTCTACCATGAGTTTTGTTTTTATTTTTGTGTTTTCCACTTCTTTGTTGTCTAAGAGAGATGTCGGTGCCCCTAGCAACATTTGCAAAGCAATCTGCATCTCGTAGAATATGTGGAGAAAAAGAACTACTTCCAACAACTTGTAATAGCTTACTAGTGTTTATATGAGTAAGGGAGTTCAAATTTCCAACTTTATTACTTACAAGTTCATTAAGAAGATCTCTATTCCCAATATCACTATTTGGAGCACTCGTCTGAGCCATAAGTTGTATGTATCCCGCAGCTAGTAGTGGAACTATCATGGCATGACTAGGCACAAATGTTGGGGCGCATTGGAAGGTCTATAACCTACACCTCCTCCTCCATCATGTCCAACAACTCTTTGCACTTGTCCCACCTCTTTGGCCACTCTTAGCGTCAAAGTTATTTGTTGAGTGCACTAGAGTTGAGACCACCATTATATCCATATTTTGGTCATTCCTGATAGATATTAGTTGTTGTCCAGATCCATCTTGTAGCTCACCAAACGACTCCATAGATTGTGTTGACACCTCATATGTTGAAGTGTTCAAGAGCAAACCAAACTAGTAACATGTTGTTGTATTAACATGTTTGCTAATTCCGGATGTGCAACATGAAGTTTAGGACTGCTCTCACTAGGTTGTTTTTCCTCTCTAACCTAAAGAGCATCAAAAGAGTTAGGACAACTAATGTCCTTTGAGGAATTTTATCGAAACCTTTCTTTGTCACAAACCAAAGTGTCAACTACGGTGCCCACGCCTTGCTTGCGGTTTTACCCTATCATGAATTAAAATCTTAGGGTAAAAATGGAGAATAATCTTAGGGTGAAAATTCTCCGGATTGTTATCCCACATTGAGAATTAATTAATCTTAGGGTAAAAATGGAGGGGGGAATAATTCAGGTATGTTTTTGACTATTATCTTCATTCATGATTTTTGGCTTTATGTAGGTAGACAAACTTATGGGAAAACGTGAACATGACTAAAGAAATATGCTTCATTATTATTCCTTTCGTTGCAATTTATTTGACCTACTTTTCTTTTTAACCCATTTCAAAAGAATGATCCTTTCCTTTTTTTTAGCAACTCTTTATATTCCACTTTTCATATGGTATGTTTAAGACCACAAGATTAAAGGATATTTTGGTACATTTGATATATCGTTATTTAAGATCACAAGAATCAAAAGTCTTCTTTTACTTTCTTAAGCTCCGTGTCAAGTCAAAATAGATTAAACAAATTAAAACGGGGAGAGTAATATCAATTTTCAACCATGTATTATTAAAATTAAGAAATTTTGACAAGGACCATACTTTATGTCCAAGTACCAACAACTCCCACAAAATGGTCCCTCTTATATTGTGCTAACCAACTATTTAAAAAGAACCATACTTGGTCCACAAGAAAAATGGTCACTATAATATGCTAAAAATATCTAAATCATCATATCTGTGTCTCCCTCTAATCAAATTTTGTGTTTCATACCTTTTCATTACCATTTTGGGACAGCAATAGTTGTCTGTGCTCTTCCTAACGGGTCGGGGACTTGAATTCGAAATTACTATTTGATTAGAGTACAGAAATTCCAATCATCACACCACACGCCTCGTGGTATTTTAAGAACTTATTATCTTTTTGGGATAGCTTAACTATAAATCCTCGAGGGTCTGAACCCCAGATCTCTAGTTAAATTAGAGGAATTCCAACCATCACACTACATAGCCCCTCGCCTCGTGATTCTTTAGGAGCTCATACCTTTTTGGACAACTTAAGTGAAATACTTGTCTCTACTCTCTCTAAAGGCTCGAACTTGAAATCTCTATTTAAAAATTGAGAGATCTCAATCATCTTACCACGTACGTCCTTCGTGGTACTTGAGGAATTACTGATGGCAGCCCCCAATACACAACAAAACTATGACAAACAGAGTGAACTTAAAGCCTTTGATGACACAAAAGCAGGTGTCAAAGGGCTTATTGATGGTGGAATTACTAAAGTACCACAAATATTCATCCATCCAGAAGCCTTAGAAAAAAAAACCTCAAATCCCAAAAAAACACATCCCATTTTCCCATTAATAGACCTCCAAAACATCAACATCAACAACAAAGAAATAGTTAAACAAATTCAAGAAGCATCAGAGACATGGGGTTTCTTCCAAGTGATCAATCATGGTGTTCCAGTGCCAGTCCTAGACGAAATGTTGCACGGGGCACGACGTTTTCACGAGCAAGATATCGATGTTAAGAAGCCGTACTACAGTCGAGATGTTGCAAGGAAGGTCATGTACAACTGCAATTTTGATCTGTTTAGTGATAAAGCTCTTGCAGCAAATTGGAGGGATTCACTTTACTCTGTCATGGCTCCGAATCCCGCTAATCCTGAGGAATTGCCTGAGACATGCAGGTAAATTCTTATAACGACATAGTTTGTCTGAATGTTTTTTTGGCTATTATAGCGTGATATTGTTAAGAGTCTATATGATATACTAACATAATATGAGTATTGGTTCCAAAGAAAGCTAGGCATTATAGTTAAATGTTATTACAGAGGATGACTGTTATAGATCGAGGCACCAACTACTGATCTTAAGGAACCAGGTTCTTTAAGCTCGTCTAAACAGTAAAGTAAAAAAACAGGCAATATTACTGTGGAAAACTTTCTTATTCAAGGAAGTAAAAATCACGACCTACAGTGTGTAGGACTTTAAACTAACTTCACTAACTCAAAGAGCGGTTTCAGATTACAACTCAATAATCTAAGGACTAACTCTAGTACCTCAACATGTGCAGTTTACTCCAACTGTATCACTAACTTCAATGACAATAAACTCTTGTCTATGAAGCTTATAAGTTTACCTAATCTGCTACTAGTACCTATACTAGTAAATTAAGTAACAACTTGGAACCGACTTTTATGTTATGTTATGTTATATTATATTATATGTTCTCTATAATAATACCATTTCACAATAGTAGTCAAGACAAACAACGTTTTTATAGAGAGGTTTGACAGTATAACTTAAATTCATTTTACATTTTTGCAGGGAAATTACAATTGAGTACTCAAATCAAATGATGAAATTGGGATACACATTGCTTGAATTATTATCAGAGGGACTTGGTCTTAAACCAAACCATCTCAAAGAAATGGGATGTGCTGAGGGGCTAGGCATTTTGTGCAATTACTATCCTAAATGCCCGCAACCAGAACTTGCAATAGGCACAAGTAGACATGCTGATAATGACTTTTTCACAGTGCTTTTGCAAGATGATATTGGTGGACTTCAAGTTTTTCACAAGAATCAATGGGTTGATGTTCCTCCTACCCATGGAGCTTTAGTTATCAATATTGGTGACATTCTTCAGGTAAAGTCTTCATTCTTTATTTACTTCTTAAGTTTCTCTGTTTTTTTGGAATGATCTTTACACGAATAGTCGGACAGATTTACTGTTTACTTTTTCTAACCGATATACATAGATTATACACTCATTATGCATGGATTATACATATATTATACATCCGATGGTTATTTTTAGTTTAATCAGTTGGATGAACGGCTATTTAGGTTAATTCTTCATAATTTTCACGGGTGTTCATTGAAGGAGAGAGTCGGAACAATGGTAAAGTTGTCTTTGTACGTGTGATCTATAGGTTAGGGCTTAGGGGTGAAAGCTGTAAAATCGATCATTGATGAATGTGTCATGGTAGGCTGCTCACGTTCTATGATGCTAAGACACTTCAAAATGTTACCGGGTGTATGTCGGATCCTCTAAAAGTAGTGCATCTTATAAGGATCCTACACGGGTGTGGTAACCTTTTTGGGGAGTTCGAGCAACATAGATTACATTACACCCCTTTAAGGGTGCATCCCTTCCTAGAACCATGTTTGAACACGGGATGCTATGTGCATTGAACTGTCCTTTTTTCATGGGTGTTCATTCAACTTTTAAGTTATTACGTCAAACTTATAATACTAATTTTTTAAACGGCAAAATGACCCTATATATGGCTGAAAATTTAAAGTTGGTCTGTTGATAAGAAAATGAAGTTAGATTTGGCCAAGAGTAACCTTCTGTTTTACGAAGAAAGGCAGAGAATAAGCACCTTGAACGTGGTGTCACATAGTTTATGTAAGGTGAATTGTCGACATGACTATACTTATGTAACAAATTATACATGTGACATCCTACTTTGTGTTTTTCAGGATTGAATTTAGCATTTCTGAATGTTGTGTGACCTATAAAATTATTTCAGATATTTTTCCATCGCGATGTTGATGCAATAAACTGAAAGTTAGATGATCATAGATAAAATTCATATAATTAATATAAATCTCCTTTTCATGAGTCTTAATAATTCATTATCGATTTAAAATTTCGTTCAACTTCTGATTTTTCAGCTTATATCGAATGACAAGTACAAAAGCATAGAGCACAGAGTGTTGGCAAATAAAATTGGTCCAAGAATATCAGTAGCAAGTTTCTTCACCACAGGGCCATTGGCATCTTCAAGAATTTATGGACCAATTGAGGAGTTATTGTCAAAAGACAATCCTCCAAAGTATAGAGCAACAACAATGAAGGACTTCTTTGAATATTCCAGCAAGAAAGGACTTGATGGCAATTCTAATTTGTCTCACTACAAAATAATATGAACTTAAGATATGGAGTTGAAATAATGTTTTTTTGTTTGAACCAAAAAAATAAATAATTTATTTTTGTACTGGTATAAGGAATAAAGATAATAATTCCTGAATAAAATGTGAGATTATTTATCATGTGTTCGTTGAAATTTTTTATTTCTAAATTAGTTAGTATATCAAAATTTTGATATTTAGGCAAGAGGACCCTACTGATATTGACTGACCTATTGATAGGCTATAAGTAGATCGTTTGCTATTGCTATAAGGGTTGCTCGCCTTTATATGGCTTGGCTTTGCTATTGCTCGTAATGGTCGACAATATTTCTGCTATACCTGAATTTCTATTATTTAGAGCTAGAAGCTTCGCCAGAAGCAAGAAAGATGAGGTCGCGTTGCTTCGTAGACAAGGCTCGTTCCGTACTTTACTTACGAGCTCATTTAGTACTCACCCTATCTCTAAAGGGGCTCATTTTTATATCACAATATCCAATGTGAGATAACAATTTGGAGATAAGATAATCTTTAGGGGTAAAACAAATGCCAGAGATGCCCTTGTTCAAAACTATTTTTTCAGTCTTCAAGAAGGTCAAAATTAAAATTGAAAATAAAAATTTATCAAGAAATAAACTAAACTTTCTATTCCTACTCTTTGGCATTATGTAGACAAACTTATGGGAAAATGTGAACATGACTATTTTTAAAAAAAGATATGCTTATTAATTTCAATCATATACATATATATATTATTAAAATTTCAATCATACAAAAGGTGTGGTATGTGATAAGGACCATACTTGATGTCCAAGTACCACCAACTCCATAAAAAATTGTCACTATAATATACTGACATCTTAATCAAAATTTGTTTTTCTAGCCTATCTTCTTTCTATAAGCAAGCTCCTTCCAGTAGTTCCTGAACGGCTCTCGGTTCTTGAGCATGTTAGGGGATTAGGCGGTAGTTGAAAGAGCTGCTCGAAAGCTTGACGAAGAATGTGTTCCATATCTTTTCATTACCATTTTGGGACATTCTCCCTTGAGGGTCGAACTTGAGTTCTTTGTAGTTTCTGCTTAAAGGTAGAGTGATTCCGACTATCACACCACACCTTTTGTGGTACTTAATCAAGAACTTATTACCTTTCCTTAAGCACTCAACGGCTTGAAATCCGAGATCTCGTGGTTTTGGTACAAGTGTTTTTGCTCTTCAAAAGGTTTGGGGGCTCGAACACAAAATCTCTGTTTATTAAAAGCAGAGAGATTTCAATCATCTCACCACTTACGCCCTTCCCTTCGTGGTACTTGAGGAATCCAATAAACCTGATGGCAGCCTCCAACACACAACAAAACTATGACAAACAGAGTGAACTGAAAGCCTTTGATGGCACAAAAGCTGGTGTCAAAGGACTTATTGATGCTGGAATTACTAAAGTACCTCAAATATTCATCCATCCAGAGGCCTTAGAAAAGAAAACCTCAAATCCCAAAAAAACACATCCCATTTTCCCATTAATAGACCTCCAAGACATCAACAAAAATCCAATCAAACACAAATTAGAAATAGTCAAACAAATTCAAGAAGCATCAGAGACATGGGGTTTCTTCCAAGTGATCAATCATGGTGTTCCAATGCCCGTCCTAGACGAAATGTTGCACGGGGCACGACGTTTTCACGAGCAAGATATCGATGTTAAAAAGCCGTACTACAGTCGAGATGTTGCGAGGAAGGTTATGTACAATAGCAATTTTGAGCTGTTTAGTGAAAAATCTCTTGCAGCAAATTGGAGAGACTCCCTTTACTCTGTCATGGCTCCTAATCCTGCTAAGCCTGAGGAATTGCCTGAGACATGCAGGTACTTTTCTTATAACGACATCGTTTGTCTGGATAATTTTTTGACTGTTATAGAGCGATGTTGTTTGATATACTAACATAATATGAAAGTCGGTTCCAATAAGATTAACCTACAATAAATAGATAACTCTTCATAACAAGTCTGAAATGCTAACTACATAGTAATAAAATAATAACATGTTACAACCTATTAGTGCTATTTACACTATTAATGTATAGTGTTAGACCTCTCTATAACAATCTTCCTCTTTAATAACATTTCTATAATATACGAGTTCTCTTCGGAACCTATTTTCAGGTTATGTATATTATATGCTTTTTATGATACCATTTCGCTAAAGCAGCCAAATAGTATCCAGACAAATGACGTTGCTATAGAGAGGTTTCACAGTATAACGCAACTTTTACATTCTTGCAGGGAAATTGTAATTGAGTACTCAAATCATGTGATGAAATTGGGATACACATTGCTTGAATTATTATCAGAGGGACTTGGTCTTAAACCAAACCATCTCAAAGAAATGGGATGTGCTGAGGGGCTAGGAATTTTGTGCAATTACTACCCTAAATGTCCACAACCAGAACTTGCAATAGGCACAAGTAGACATGCTGATAATGACTTTTTCACAGTGCTTTTGCAAGATGATATTGGTGGACTTCAAGTTTTTCACAAGAATCAATGGGTTGATGTTCCTCCTACTCATGCAGCTTTAGTTATCAATATTGGTGATATACTACAGGTAAAGTCTTTATTCTTTATTTACTTCTTAAGCTTTTCTCTGTTTTTTTGGAATGATCTTTACACGAATAGTCGAGCAGATTTAGTGTTTACTTTTTCTTGCCGATATTGATAGACTATACACTTATTATACACAATTATACACATATTATACACATATTATACAGGGATTATACATATATTCTACATATATTTAGGTTAATTCGTCATAATTTTCATGGGTGTCCATTGAAGGAGAGAGTTGGAGCAACAGTAAAGTTGTCTTCATACGTAGGTTAGGGGTTCAAACTGTGAAATCAATGATGAATATGTTAGGGTAGGTTACTTACATTATATGTTTCTCGGACTCTTCAAAAATGTTATCTATGATGGATCCTCTAAAAATAGTGCATCTTTTAAGAATCAAATGCGAGTGCGACAATATTTTTAGAGAGTCCGACCAGCCTAGCTTACATTACACTCATTTTAGGGTGCATCCCTTCCTAGAACCATGTTTGAACACGGGATGCTACGCCGTATTGAACTATCCTTTTTTCATGGGTGTTCATTCAATTCTTAATTTATTACGCCAAAATTATAATACTAATTTTTGAAACGGAAAAATGACCCTATATATCGCGGAAAATTTAAAGTGGTGTCACATGGGTTATGTAAGGTGAATTGCCGACATAACTATACTTATGTAACAAATTTATACATGTGACCGGGCTTAAGTAAGTTGCAGGAAAGCAAGTAAGACAATGACGAACTCGGACATGAAATAAAGTTAAGTATGGACTTCTTAAGAAAAGCAGGATCCTACTTTGTGTTATTCAGGATTGAATTTAGCATTTTTGAATGTTGTGTGACCTATAGGCTTATTTGAGACATTTTTCCATTGCGATTATGGTGCAATAAACTGAAGGTTAGATGAATTCATAGAATTATCTCCTTTTATATGAGTTTTAGAGCCTGTTTGGATTAGCTTATTTTAAGTATTTTTAATGCAAAATAGCTTTTAAGAATTTTTAAAGTGTTTGCGTGAAATAAAAAAGTGTTTATATGCACCTTGTTTTAAGTCAAAATGATAAAAATAAGGCAAAAGTCAAAACCTAGAAATATTTCCTAAAATATGTAGCGTCAACAAAATTGTGGGTACCATCTTTAATTAGTTAGCTTCAATTTCTCTTCAACGCGATCCAAAGTCAATTTGACTCTCTTCATGTCAAACATCTTCAAAATATCATCATCATACTTTTTCCACTTCTTAAAACCTTGAACAATTATTTTTACCTTACATCATCTGCTTCTCCAATTGATTTATACTTCGTTTTGCATGCCCATTCGACTTCAATTTGCCTTTTTGTATGTGGTAGAGTAGTTCATCAACAATCAGTGGTTGAGCCAGAATTTTCACTAAGAAGTGTCAGAATATAAAGAAGTAAATTTACGAAGAAGTCAAGGGATGTCAATACGTAATATATATATATACATAAAAATATATATATTCTCACCTAGCTACATAGTGTAATTTTTCAATGGAGGGGTGTCGGTCGACACCCCTCAATTACATGTGGCTCCGCCCATGTCAACAATCAATTTTTCATGCTCTTCAAAATCTACAATTTTAAATAATGACTCAAAGTTGATTGTATCTTCAATATCCATAGTCATGCACTTCAATTGCGGATCTAAATCCATAATAGTTTTTGCTTCAATTTTGGATAGATCATCAAAAACTTGCTCTTGGTGAACCTTTTTGCTTCTTTCATTACTAGCTTTTGGCTTATAAACTAAAAGACAAAAGCCGATCCAAACAGGCACTTAATAAGTCATTAATCAACTTAAAGTTTCGTTTAACTTTTGATTTTTCAGCTTATATCGAATGACAAGTATAAAAGCATAGAGCACAGAGTGTTGGCAAATAAAATAGGTCCAAGAATATCAGTAGCAAGTTTCTTCACCACAGGGGCATTGGCATCTTCCAGAATTTATGGACCAATTGAGGAGTTATTGTCAAAAGACAATCCTCCAAAGTATAGAGCAACAACAGTGAAGGACTTCTTTGAATATTCTAGCAAGAAAGGACTTGATGGCAATTCTAATTTATCTCACTACAAAATAATATGAACTTAAGATATGAAGTTGAAATAATGTTTTTAAATTTTATTGAACCAAAAAAAAAAGAATAAATGTTTTTTGTGATTTAACTCTAAAGAAATGGCATGTTTTCTCAACCTTAAGAAGAAAAGATGTCACATTTGTACTTTGCGTTTGGTACTAATTTCTCAATAATTTATCTTGTTAAAGTATTCCAAATTCAGCTTAGAAAATATCCTTTTTCTTTTTGTGGTTATTATATTTTTCTTCCATTAATTAATGAGAGAGATACTAATAGAAAATATCTCAGGAGGACAATCACATGGTCCCTGCACAATTATAGAGAAAAGACCAAATTACAAATGAGGTATTGAAAAAGTAGAGCATATGCAAATTTATCACTATTTCGTAAAGGTAGAGGCTATTTTTGAAAAATTTTAAATTTAAGTGCAGAAATTTTAAGTACAAAAAAGAATAGAACAGTGAATAAATAAAGCAACTACCAAGGAGAGCAATGTAATGCCTACAAGGAAGGAACAAGAACAACAATAATAGTGCTAATCAAAACACAATAAACAACAGCTGATGATAAACATCAAAACAAGAATTATAATAATACGACTAGTGCAATAACTAACATCAACCGATCTAACCCCTCAAAACGCAAAACAACACTCAATTACCTACTATACTATCAGACTATACTGCTCATACTTAAAAGAAATCACCGAGTGTGTATCAAATTATCAAAAGCTATATATTTTTGAAGGACCTTATAAATATGCGGTAAAATTTTTAAATAATTCGAGCAATATAGCTATTAGACAAGAATTGAACCAGTAAAATGGTCTTTGATTAAATTCAAAGTTTGGTGGTGGACAATAATAAGTCAAATTTGTGTCTAAGATGCATGCATAACTACCTTGTTTCACCTTATTTGGCATGGTTCAAATTCAAAGTATTCATTTTTTGGTGTGAATTCTGACATAGATTATTTAATATTTTAAGAAAAAAAATGTACATGTTTAGAAATTAAACAAAAATTACTATAAATTAAAATGATTAATAGTCCAAAATACTAGAGAAAAATATTGTGAATGATAAATCTTTTCTCTAGATAATAAATGCATAAAACAAACATAACTTAGGGAAAAGAGTCAAAAATACATTTTTACTATAGTTTATTGGTCAACTTTGTCCTTCGTCATACTTTGAGACTATATTTACCTCGGTCGTTAGCAAACTTCACATTTATGCCCCTCAATTTAATGAATTTTTTCAAATCAATAAAAATGACTTAATTTCAATTGAAATAACTTAATTACCTCTTTTAACTCGAATCCGACCCACTAAATTAAATAAATCCATACCAAATTAAATCTCAAAATCCATCTCTGTAATCTTCTTTATCTCTTTCCTCCATTGAAAGAGATAAAAGAGGTAATTGAGTTATTTCAATTCGGGTTAAAAAAGGTAATTGAGTTATTTTAACAGAAAAGAGCCTAAATTTTTCCTCTCCTATTGAAAATGGTACAAAAATACCCTTCATCCACCTATTGGCTCTATTATACCCCTCACATCCACCTTTGGGCTCTAAAATGCCCTTCAAATAACAGAAAATGAAAAAGGACCCAAAATATCCCTAAGTTATAAAAAAGGTCTAAAAATATTTTCTATCCACCTTTTTGGCTCACTTATACCCTTGAAACTAACAACCTCCTCTATATTTTATTTTTAAAAAAATTACTTATTATGTATCTTTTTTTTATTTGGTAAAATAAAAACCTCACTCCACCAAGCTGATTACATGGCAAATAAGATTAACTAAAAATTACATGTCAGCAAATAAAAATAAATACTAGTTAAGAATTAATTATCTTGACGGTGATAGCAGTGTTCAATGTAATTTTTAATTAATCTTATTTGTCATATCATCAGCTTGGTGGAGTGAGGTTTTTATTTTACCCAATAAAAAATGACACGTAATAAGTAATTTTTTAAACAATAAAATATAGAGGGGCCTGTTAGTTTCAAGGGTATAAACAATAAAAAATGACACGTAATAAGTAATTTTTTAAACAATAAAATATAGAGGGGCCTGTTAGTTTCAAGGGTATAGTTTCAATAAACAATAGTTTTGGCCCTTTTCTATTTTTTGTTAACTTAAAGGGCATTTTAAATCCCAAAGGTAGATGTTAAGGATATAATAGAGCCAATAGTTGAATGGAGGGTATTTTTGTACCATTTTCAATAGGTGAAGGGTAATTTAGACCCTTCTCCATTATTTCAATTGAAATTAGGTCATTTTTGTTAATTTGGAGAAATTTGTTAAATTGAGAGATATAAATATGAAGTTTGCTGACAAGCGGGGGTAAATATAACCCCAAAGTATGACAAAGGGTAAAGTTGACTAATAAACTAAAGTAAAAGGTATTTTTGACCTTTTTTCCCATAACTTAATATAACATGTTAAATTATACTAAAAAAAATCGGTGCATGAACGCTTTTGTGTTCATGCAGTTTCAGAGAAAATTGTAAAATATATTCATTATGTTATCAATGTATATAACTTAGTTCCTATTTTTAAAGGATAAAAATAAAATTTAAGAATGAAGCAAATATACTAATTAATGAGTAAAGAAAATTATCATAATTATAAATTTATTGATATAAAATAATCTCAAACAAATAATAAAAAAATATTGTAACACTATTATTTATAATATTTATTTATAATAATAATAATAATAATAAATTTGGGGGCTTCAAGTTTTGGGGTCTAAGACGATGGCCTCACTGACTTTACAACTATCAGACAAGCATTGAACCAGTAAAATGCACTATGATTAAATTTAATGTTGATGGTGAAATAATAATAGTTAAATTTGTGTCTAAGGTGCATAACTACCCTTTGTTCCACTTTATTTGGCATGGTTCAAATTCAAAGTATTCACTTTTTGGATTATTTAATTTTTTTAAGAATAAAGTGTACATGTTTAAAATTAAACAAAACTTACTATATATTAAATAATTAATAATTCAGAATATTAGAGAAAAATATTTTTCCATAATTATTTTTGTAATTAATTCTTTTTGAAAGTGTTCACACTTATTTGTAAAGTTCCAAAGAAGTACTTAAGGGATGAATTAGTAAAATTACCTTCTTATTTATGATTTCTTAGCATGCGTGTAAAAGTGACCAACTAATATGGGATGAAGGGAGTATCAAAGAAGAATTTTTCTCCGGATAATAATGCATCAAACAAAATGAAACGGTAGTTGTGCAATAAATGTGAGTCTTGACCAATAACAAATCTAATGTAATTCTACTAATAGCGTCTCAATAAAAGGTACGATATATGCAATCTTATCATAATTTGTGTAACTCAAATGGCCACTCGATCACAAACATCGTCTAAACCCAGAGGGGTGGATCCAAAACTTCAATTACGAATTTACATGAATTCAATACTAGCTTTTACTTAGATCATATATATACACTAAGAATCTTCTAAATATATAATAATATTCTAATATAAACATAATTGTTATTGTAATATTAACTTCAAGTCATTGTAAAAACTTATAAACTTCAAATTATGAATTTGCTTTTATGAATCTCTAAAATTTAAATTTTGAATTCACTTCTATATATGTGTTTGTTATATGGCATTTTCTTATTCTTTCAATATCGTCAAAATAAGTGATGTTTTAGAATTTTAAGAAGGTATTAGTGATATTTTTTTAATTTTACCCTTATTCAAAAAAAGGAGAGTTTTACACCACCAACAAACTAATAAAGAGTTATAGCATGTTTGGTCAAGCTTCTAAAATCAGCTTATTTTAAAAGTATTTTTTTTAGAATTGCTTTTCAAAAAAAGTATTTTTGATGAGAAACAATTTGTGTTTGATCAATAAATTTAAAAAGCACTTTTGAACATCAATTAGTGTTTGGTCAAGTTTTTTAAAAGTGATTTTAAGTGTATTTTTTTTCAAAAGTGCTTTCAGAGAAAAATTATTTTTTTTAGCTTATGTTACTCCTCAAAAGCACTTATTTTCTCTCAAAAGCTTGGCCAAACACTTCACTTTTTAAAAATAAGCATTTTGAGAAAAAATAAGTTTGACCAAATAGGTTATTAGTAAGTTAGAAAAATACTCCTTAATTTCTAAGAATGAGTAGTTTACTAAGGAGTTTATCGAAGCTAAAACACTACTTATTTTGAAACGAAGACTCGAAGAGAATAGTATTCTCGTTGAAACATTTTACTTTACGGGTAAACGACTTCTCTCTCAATACTCAAACTCGAAATATCTGATTTTTCGAAACGTTTCCCAACAAAGAAAAAAAAACAATTAATTAATACTTGGAATATTCTTAACCCCCACCCTCACCCACCCCCACTCCCCTAACCCCCACCCCACCCCCCTCTCTCCTCTTCCACGTAGGAAACCAATTCCCCTCTCCATAACCAAAACACCATTAAAAGCCCATAGCCTTTTCTTCATTATTTATTCCCATTTTGTCCTCCATTTTCTCTCTCAATTTTTTCTCTCAAAATTCCAAATTCTCTCTCCGATCATAACAATTCATTCATCAGGAGAGAGAATTTTTAATTTTTTTCAACTTTTTTTTTTGACTATTTTGCCCTTCTGGTCTTCTTGATTGATTTGAATTACGCATGTGTTGTGTGTTGATCAAGCTGGGGTTTTCGTCAAATTTCATTCTCCATTTTTTCCCTCAGATTTTTGTGTTTTCTGATTCTAATTTCAATTTGATTAGTAATTATTGGAGTATTATTAACTCATTATTAATACTGAGATTGTTATTAAGATTAAGATTTTTAACGATAAATCTTACTTAATTTCTGATTATTTTTTCATTGGGTCGATTTGCCATGGATTCTCAAAACAAGAGTAGTAATCGCCAGGTTCAAAAAGGTTCGTTTCTGTAAAGTTTTAATTTTGATCAATTTTCTTAACTTTTTTCTGATGATAAATGTAGCTTTTTTATCTCCTGTAGTCTCACGAATGGGGTCTGGGTCGTACCGGGGTTCAAAATATAAAGAAGTAAACTCAGTAAGAAGTTAAAGTGTTCAATATCTACTATAGTTACATAAAAAATAATTTTAGTTATATATATAAACAGTGTAATTTTCTGTCGAAAGGGGGTTCGAATCCCTTGGCCCTACGTGGCTCCGCCCTTGGGTTTGGGGTGTAGTTCCACAAGTAGGGTCCAAGAAGGATAGTGTGTACTCAGTGTAGTCGAACAAGTGGGATCTGGGGTGTAGGGTAGTGTATAGGCAACCTTGCCCCTACAATGGCATACGTAGTGTAGTTCCACAAGTGGGGTCCGGAAAGGGTAGTGTGTACCCGTACCTTTGGGGCTACAGGATAGAGATGTAAGATTTTAAAAATTGTATATATAGAAAAGGCTGCACCCACTTTGAACCTGCAGACTCTGCATTCTAGATCCGTTTTTGTCAATTCAGTTCGGTTAGTTTGTTTGAACAATTAAAATTTGTATTTGTTTGAGCTGAATTAAGGCGATTAACGTTTGATTTATGTAGTTCATATAAAATGTGTATACTGCAGCATCAGAATGGAGACATTGGTTTATTTTATTATTAAAAAGATAAGACTTTTAAAGTTTTCAACTTGCAAGGAATATGCTTTTTTCAACAGTCTGTGACGTTACTCGTTTTTCGTCCTCTATATCATGAATAATAACAGGTTATTTGTTGAATTTTTATGCCAGAACATGTCTGGAACATGTCAGCAAACAACATTTTGGTTTTATTTACTAAAAAGAATCGTTTTTTAAGTTTTCAACTCGTAAGGAATATGCTTTTAAACGGTTTTCTGTCACTGTGACACTGCATTTTTTCGTCCTCTATATCAAGAATAAGAACGGGTAGTATTAGTAATAGATTTCTATGCTAAATAAGGTTTATAACAAATCAATAAACCTTTTTACTGGTTGCCCGCCATTTAGGACACGTTTTGTATTTCCTTGTTTCCAGAATAACCAGCTATCCTGCTTATCGAAGAGGCAAAGTTTGCTAATTTCTGTGTAGCTGAGTTCTTGATTAGAATTTGAACTAGGGTCAAGACACCCGATAAATGACAATTACAGTCCTTTCATATTTTTGGAATCTGAAGCACATGAAGAATAAAATAGAGTGAGCTTTTTGTATTTTTCCTGTACTAATACAAAATTTTGTGACCTCCCGATTTGGCTGTCTGTATGATCACTTCAGAAATGATTTTGTTCATTTCTGTGTCTAACATTGTGGATGCTTATCATTTTTTTCAAGTTAAAAACTTTACTAAAGTGAGTTGTTGTTTTCTCCCTAGCTCCTTGCGTCTCAAATGTTGGACGGAGGCATGTGGCTTCACCATCTGTCATTGTAATAGGTGGTGGATTTGCAGGACTTGCAGCTGCTCGGACACTTCATGATGCATCATTTCAGGTATACTGTTAATATGTATTAGTAGAAATATGACCATCTTATAACTGTTTACTCGCTGTAATGGTGACGGTGGATATATTTCATCAAGTTAATATTTTCTTGCAGGTGGTTGTGCTAGAATCACGAGATAGAATTGGAGGCCGAGTTCACACTGATTATTCTTTTGGTTTTCCTGTTGACTTGGGAGCATCATGGTAGCAATTTTTTTCTTTTTTGGAACACCACTTGTTTGTTTATTATACAGTATACAGATGCATTTTGCTTCCTATGGATATTGAAGTTTTAACTGGTTTAGGTTGCATGGCGTCGGCAACGAGAATCCTTTGGCACCTCTTATTGGGAAACTAGGACTGCCTCTCTATCGTACAAGTGGTGATAATTCTGTTTTATACGACCATGATCTGGAAAGGTTTGTATTCTAAGTTGTCCTTACCTTTCATGTGTCTACTTTCTTAAAGCGCATCAGATTTATGCATAAAAACTTACATGATCAAGTTGATATGCTTCTGTGCATCATTATGTGGAATTGTGGAGACATTAGCGATTACTAGTCCTGTAATGACCTTACTAAGCATGTATCTGTTGTTTCTCCAGTTATGGGCTTTTTGATATGGAGGGTAATCAAGTGCCCCAGGAGTTAGTCTCAAAGGTTGGCGAGACTTTTGAGAGCATTTTGAAGGAGGCATGTTCTCTCTTATTCCTACACACCTTCATTTCTATGTATCATTTTGTGAAATGTCTAATTCTTTCCGCAAGGAAAGGCTCCGTCTTCCATGTCTTTAATTTATGTAGTATTTTCATTTTGGACATTTTCTGATTATGAATTTTCTCACTGTGGCTGCAGACTGATCAAATTAGGCAAGAATACAGTGAAGACATGTCTATCAGTCGTGCTATATCAATGGTTTTTGAAAGGAGACCCGATTTAAGGTCCTACTTAATTCCATTTTGCCGACATATTGACCACCTCTCCCCAAATCAATTAAAAAAGTCATAAATTTTTCACTAAGAGAAAAACTGTTAATACAGGTTGAGTGGCCTTGCTCATAAGGTGTTGCAGTGGTACCTATGCAGAATGGAAGGCTGGTTTGCTGCGGATGCGGATACCATATCACTCAAGTGTTGGGACCAGGTATTTCCTTGACTCTTTTTCTTCAGAGCTTAATTGTTGGAGGAATGCTTATCTTCTCATTGACCATTGTCTTCCAGAGACATTTGGACTGTGTTTCTAGGTCTCACCATAGTATATAACGAAAAGACAGCTTGTTCAGATTTCAGAAAGAGAATCTCATTCCGTCTTTCCTGTTACCAAATAGGGTCTGTGTCATTTGTCTAGTATATAGGTCTAATTACTTAATAAGTAAAGATATCTGGGGAAGGAGGAAAAAGCCCCCTTTGACAATATAGAGATACAAATAATGTTGGTGAGCAGGACACTTGGCTGAGAGATTTAAGTTGCCAATATAGGAATTTGATACAACTTACGCGGAGAAGATACTTATTAGAGAGATGATTGCCCAAGAGATAAAATAATTTCAGTGTACAAAAACAGCCCGGGGCATTATCTGCAGTTCCAGGTCCTCGGCTGGTTACTAGCTCTGATGAATTATTTCATCATTTTTATGCCTTTAGCCAGTTCTATCTTTTTCACAAGCTTTCATTCCAGATACTCCTTCAATCCCACAAACTCGTCATGTTGGGATGTTTAAGATGTCTGGCTCATGTTTATAGATAATACTGTTTCATACAAGTCTCACTTCTTTCAAGGATTTGAACTAATTGAAACAATGATATGATGTTTCCATATAACACTAACTTATCAACTACTGTAGTATTTTCTTCTATTGTTATTATACAGTAAGTCAAGTTACTTTGTTAAGCTCTATGCCTAGTCAAATTATGTCATATAAAATAGGTAAAAAGAGTATCTATTGATTGTTTATTTACCATTTGAGTTCTACTTGTAGCTGGTTTGAATATGTGAAGGGATTACATCAGCTCAGGAAAGTTTAGATCTCCTAATAGGCTAATACCTGTGTCAAAATGATCCCCATCTAAGATGTCTGAAGCCCTGAAAATGTCCCTTGTATAAAAAATACGTGATTGTAATAATTGCTCTCCTATTAGTCAAATTTGACAGGAAAAACATCAAATAGAATGAGTATAGTTTATTGTCCTTGAAAATGTTGTTTGAAGTTTTGTCTTACTAATTCGTGATTGTGATATACAGGAAGAATTGCTTCCTGGCGGGCATGGTCTTATGGTCAGGGGATATAAGCCTGTCATCAATACACTAGCAAAAGGGCTTGACATTCGCTTAGGTCATAGGTAAAGAATACCTCCCTGACATCTCACCCCCACCCCCCATCCCCTTCGAAACAAGGGACACTAGCAGTTGTTACTCATTTGTTTTTGGAATCATTCCTCAGGGTTACAGAAGTTGCTAGACGTTATAATGGTGTGAAGGTAACAGTTGAGGATGGGAGGACTTTTGTAGCCGATGCTGCCATTATTGCTGTTCCTCTTGGTGTTCTGAAATCAAATTGTATCAAGTTTGAACCTAGATTACCTGAATGGAAAGAGGCTGCCATTAAAGAACTTGGTGTAGGAATTGAGAACAAGATTATTCTGCACTTTCAAGACGTGTTCTGGCCAAATGTTGAGTTCTTGGGAGTAGTTGCAGAAAGCTCATATGAGTGCAGTTACTTTCTTAATCTTCACAAAGCTACTGGCCATCCTGTCCTTGTTTATATGCCTGCTGGGCAACTGGCCCGTGACATTGGGGAACTGTCTGATGAGGCTGCTGCTAACTTTGCATTTACGCAACTTAAGAGGATTCTTCCCAATGCGACTGCTCCTGTAATGTTACACTTCCTTTCTTGCTTCCATTTCTTGCTCTCATGTCTCTTGGGTTTTACTTTATCGAGTTGCTCAGGAAATTCCCTTCTCTCTGTGATTAACTCTTTGTCATGTATGTTGATGTGCCTCTTTGTCAAGATGTTAATGGCTGACAGCTTCAGTAACGGAAACTTCCTCTAGTTTAATTATTCTTCTAACTTCAAAGTGCAAGAAGCCTGTCTAATTGTCTGAAGAGTTCTTTACATGATCTTTGTTTCTTTATTTCTTCAAGTCATTAGTTTGTTTGTCAAACATGATGTTTGTAATCAAATTGCATAATTTTTTGGAAATCATGTCGTATACCAATGTCTTAACAAGATTTGTGCCAACTTTCATGTTACTGGTGGTAATAATTGGGAGTTAAAGAAAAAGCATTTGGCCGGTTTGAATGATAACTCAACGAACTCAATGGGTTACTGTGAGAACCAGAACTGCTCTGTGAAGCCATTATAGTTTGAGTCATCCTTCCCCGTTACATCATTATAATTAGGATATTTTGATGAAACTAACATTATCATGATAATTTCAATGTCTAACTCTTATCTTATTCTCCTGGTCCTGATGCAGATTGAGTATCTTGTTTCTCACTGGGGTACAGACATAAACTCACTGGGATCGTATAGCTATGATACAGTTGGGATGCCCCATGATCTATATGAAAAGCTGAGAATACCAGTAGATAACCTATTCTTTGCTGGGGAGGCAACGAGTGCTGATTACCCAGGTTCTGTACATGGTGCATATTCAACCGGATTGCTGGCTGCTGAGGAATGCAGGATGCGTGTCCTGGAGGGACATGGAAAGTCAGATATTTCCCAGCCAGTCATGGATGAGGAAACACTTATTCCCATTTTGATATCCAGAATGTAACTCTTTAGGTTCCTACATACAGAAACATTTTAATTTAGTCACGACATGGGATTGAGCCAACACAATTTGGCTGGCTGCTTAGCAAATAATCATTGAAATCGCAAGGTTTCTAAATGTGTTTTCAGCATCAGCTAAAGTAGTGGTCTTTCCTTGTCGAAAATTTAGCATTTTCAGGTGACCTGGGAAATAGAGGACATTTTTGTTGTACTACAGTGCTTTGAACTGCAGGCTGTGGTGAATACTGGGTTATAATACCTCTGCAAATTGTAGAATTATCTGATGAATTACCTTATTTTTGCATAATGAGGTGTACTGGTTTCCCAAGGCAATTTCTTTTCATTTTGGCAGATGCATCACTAATCATTTCTTCTTTTCATTTCCCAACACAAATATATCAGTAAGATTTGTTGATCTTTTGGTGACCTTTTTAAATACCAAATACTAGAAATACTTACTATTGTTTTGCCTTTAAAAGAATTGTCTTTCCTCATAGATAGGAGGCTACAGAGGACATAGATTAATGTAGAAGGCTAGTAGACAACTGAGCGTTGTTTCACTTATCCTTTCATACTAGAAGTCGTAGTATTACTCTTGTAGTTTCTTGTTCTTCGATTTTTGTTACTATCTGTTGTTTCTTGTACTTCGATTATAGTGTACTCCCTTCGTTCCTTTTTAGTTGTCATGATAAGATTTTGCACGACCATTAAGAAAAATTAATTAGGAGTGTAATTTGACTCATATACCCCTTATTAATCTTTGTCTATTTATGTGTCTCTTAATTCTAGGATAATTAATGCTAAGGGCAAAGTTGGAAAAACATAATTAATTCTCTCTTGATTTTTTAAATTGACAAGTATTTGGGAACAATTATTTTTAGTATACATGACAACTAAAAAAGAACAGAGGGAGTATTATTTTTCTCAAAATACTTTGTCATGCTATCTTTAGTATTTTTGTCGTGGCTTCTTCACTTCTATTATTTCTTTTCCTTCTTTTCGTGAACTGCTTTGTTATGCTTTTTCTTGAGCTGAGAGTATCGAAAACAGTCTCTCTACTTCCCAAGGTAGGAGTAAGGTTTGCATACGCATTACCCTCCCTAAACCCCACTTGTGGGATTAGACTGGATATGTTGTATTTAGCTTAGGATTCTGGAGCCAGTCAAGGTTATACATACTTTTGAAGCAAAATTGTTTGATCATGAATATAAGCCATTCATCACATAGAATGTAAAGGAGATGCATAGTAGCCTAAGGTTTTGGCAAACAAAAAGGAAGGGCTTTGATGAGATTTGAATCTCATATGGCTTCACAATTAGGTGATTTGCATAAATAGGATCTTTCAGTGTCACCATTTAAAATTTGATCTCACTAAGAAAAATAACGATGAAAATAACTGGTGGCGGATCGGCCCGGTGTGCTTTCATGTTGAAGCAAAACACTTATTGTCAAAAATGGTCTTCAAAAGAATTTGGAGACTCCTTCAAGGGATGTCTGTAAGATCTTCACTCTCTCTATTTCCAGCTACCCTCAAACGATCAGCAGCTTTTACAACCTGCAATATTCCAGTTTGAGCGTTTTAAGTACGTAACAAGCAGAGGCGGATCTAGAATACAAAATATGAGTTTCTGGAAATTCAGTAGTTGTTAATAAGAGATTTAGTAATTTCTATAAACATTTGACTATGAACAACTTGAGGAGTTGAGGTCGCTATAGGAACCCCTAAATTTCAAATTCTGAATCCGCTTCTGGTAATATGTATGTCCAGTCGACTAGTATTAGACTGCATTTAGTGCTCAATCTGGGGATCAATACCAAAATCGAATCTATGAAAGGGTCTCCGATCTCCCTAGCCCTAGGACGTTGTCCACATTTGGGATCCGGCTAAATTCAAACCATAAAACGTCAAAGTCTTTTTCTTCCCCCATCCCATTACTCCATAAATGATAAAATTTGTTTTATACCGATCTAGGAACAATGAAATATTCCCAAAACTTCCCATTGGAAGAAGAATAAAGTGAAGCATGCCTACTTAAGTAGAAGCGAACCTAAGA
Source organism: Jaltomata sinuosa (assembly GCA_003996215.1). NCBI lineage: Eukaryota > Viridiplantae > Streptophyta > Magnoliopsida > Solanales > Solanaceae > Jaltomata > Jaltomata sinuosa. Next base: position 624,693 of record QJPP01000536.1, read on the forward strand.
TTTTTAGTCAGCGAGTTCATTGTCTGAACTCATTGAACCTTCTCTAGATCCGCCTCTGTGCTGGTGTAAGTGTGAAGTAATAAAAATGGAGCAGCTAACAAGTTACCTCAGTGTTCCAATTTGTTCTGAGAGTTAAAATCATCAAGCTGAACGTTTGTAGGATAACTCCAAAAATCATCCCCCACCATATTCCCTGTCAAAAAAAAAAAGGAAAAAAAAAACACTCATTTTGTATGTGTTCACTCAAAAGGCCAAAAAAGGCGGAGACGCAGAATGATTTGTTGATCTAACTTGTTTGAAACCAAGGCGTAGTTCTTGTTGTTTTGTATTTTGATAACTATGGTGTTCGGAACAACTTGCACGTCTGATTATCCAATCATGTTAAGAGGAAAAAAACATACTGCTGCTTGCAAACTTGTTTTGAAGCCAAGAACACATCCAATTGGGAGGCCAATACAATAGTAAGTAGCTAGGTTGATATATGCTACCACAGCTTGCCATCCACTGCCAACAGCCACACCTAAAATTTGCAAGAAAATACTTAGACTCGAGAAAACTATAGGATTCCGATAAAAAGATTTAAGTTATATACACGAACAGTGTAAATATTTCTTGCAGTATCAGAATATCTTAACATGTTATAGCAGTTAACTCACTATTTTTACAAGTTATCAATCAATATACCGTTAAACCTTTCTATAACAACCATCTTTTATAATAATATTTCATTGTAACGACTAGGTTTTCTTTAGAACCGACTTTCATGTTGTATTATATTACTCCCTCCGTTTCAATTTGTTTGACCTACTTTCCTTTTTAGTCTATTTCAAAAAGAATGACCCTTTCACTTTTTAGCAACTCTTTAATTTTAACTTTCCACATGGCATGTTTAAGTTTAAGGCACAAGATTAAAGAGCATTTTGGTACATTTGACATATCTTTAATTTAAGACAAGATTCAAAAGTCTTCTTTATTTTCTTAAACTCCGTACCAAGTCAAAACAGGTCAATCAATTTGAAACGGAGGGAGTATATGTTTACCATAACAGCATTTTGCTATAGCAGCCAAAAAAATATCCGAACAAACGGCACCAGTTATAAAGAGGTCTGACTGTAATTGTAAAGGTTACCTGCAACTGTCTTTTAAGTAATCTGATTGTGTAAATATTCTTTTCACTGTCAGTGCATAGAACTTAAACTCTTTAACGAAACAGTTTCCTATATAGAGTCAACATGTAAGGGCTTGTTTACCAGAGAGAATAGGCTGAATGCCATTCAACCAAACAGAAATGGCAAGCAATGGAGTCAAATGAGAGATAGCTTCAATGACTTGAGAGTCACTTGTAAAGAGTTTGCTTAATCCAACCCTGAATATCAGCACAATAATGCAGAGAATTGTACTGAACATGATACTTGTCATGTTCACTACAATCACCGACATTTTAGCGACCCTCGGATGTCCTGCTCCAAGCTCATTACTAACTCGAACACTGCAGGTATGTGAATTAATAGATACTTTAATAACAACAACATACCTATTGTAATCTCACAAGTGGGATCTAGGGAGGGTAGGATGTACGTAGACCTTACCCCTACCTTTGTGGGGTAGAGAGGCTGTTTCTGATAGACCCTCGGCAATCAATACGTTAATATTGATATAATAATGTCTCTATTAGCTTTGAAATGAACTGATTCCTCATGTTTAACTTGCAAATTGTTATGGGATGTTTACACAAATAGCCAGTCAGCTGAATTTACTGTTTACTTTTCCTAACTTGTACACACTGATTATACACGGTTATACACATATTATACATACTCCGGCTATTTTTAATCATTTATCAAGAATGTAGGCCCTCTGATGTATAAATACCTGGCTGCAGCTGCTAGTCCCAACATAAAATTCATATCCCAGTTCCAGTAATTCATGCTGTTATTGCAACTAAAAGTTGTGAGCATCTAAAAGAAGTCATTTATGAAATAGAGAAAGAAAGCAAGTGCGCGAAAGCTGGCCCGGACAACATGGTCATCAACAAAAAAAAAAATTACCAAACAGAGATGGAGTCCAGTGAGATTGTAGCATAGGGAAGTAGCCCTGATATAAGCACTAGGCCTTGAAAGTACCATATCTCCAAGCTACATTCAGAAAAGAATCAAGAATTATTACTTGGAACATAAATTTTACAAAAGTCTGTGTTTGTTTGTTGGCATAGTTGTTGATAGTGGCTGCTGATTGTTGGTATTTTTTCAAGTTAACCGGGCCGGGCCATGTGCCTCTAATCTGTCCCGGTCCTGGGCCCGGTCCACTTCATAGGTCACATATGCAGAATAAGCTCATGCCCCTTACTTAAAGGACAGATCGACTTAAATGGGCTGGATTGTGAGTCGACCACGCCCACTTGATAGGTCTAGTTGAGAGGGAGAGAAAGGGAACTGAGAGGGAAGGGGGGTTTGGAAAATGCAAGTGTATGTTTGTGGGCATATTTGTTGATAGTGGCGAGTGACCGTTGGGAATTTTTTTTTTAACCGGGCTGGGCTGGGCTGTTCATGGATCACTAAGAAGCCCGGGGCCAGGGCCAGTACGTGGCATATGTGAAGCCGGTTCAGGCCTCTTTTCTAAAGGGACTGGATCGGTTAATACATGAGGTGGGCCGGGCTGGTTAAGGGGTTGACTTAAATGGGCTAAATGGGCCGGGTTGTTGATTGACCCGGCCCACATGACAAGTCTAGTTGAGAGGGAGAGAACAAATTACCATAGCATGACAGCAGAGGCAACAGTTAGCTTGAAGTAAGACCAAATGTTATTGAAAGCATTCATAGATAAACCAGTCCAAGTCTCCCTGCACAAAGGACTAAAAACGACGTAAAGACCTTGCGCGATAACCAACAACCACCACGAGAAGCTCTGTGCCAGTGCAGCTGCGAGTAGACCATATCCCAAGACATTAACCACAAGCCAAGTGATCACAACATGCACAATGAACACGGAAACCGCGATATAAGCCAAAGGGTTGACAATGTTCTGTGCCTGCAGAAACCTCTGCATTGGACAACTTATGGCAAATGCATATAGCTGAAGGATCAATCCGCGGGAGAATAATTCGCCTTGCTCAGATATGGCCTCTGATTGGCCTATTGCTCTAAGCAATGGCCCTGAGAACCAGTAAGGGAATGAGAGGAGAAAAGCTGCTCCAACATGAAGTATAATTGCTCTTTGGCATATTACTCCCATAACTGCATATCTTTTTGCTCCATATGCTTGGCCACATACAGTTTCAACAGCACTTGCCATGCCCAACTGTTGTCAAAGGAAATACAAAAACTCTTTTAAGTTTAAGTAGAAAAACCTACCAATATTTGCAAAAGTTCAAACGCGATATGATACAGGCGAATCCAAGATTTGAAATAACGAGTGCATCATTGATATTTATACGAAACTCTTTAACAATCTTTATAACTTCTTTATTATGAGTTCACTTTCTATCAATGACGGTGTAAAATACATTTACACTATCCTTTCACTTTTAAGGTAATTATAAGTAAATACCAACGAAATGCAGCTATTACATGTTAGACGTGCTACACTCACAGATGTATGATACAAGCGAATCCAGGATTTGAAACAACGAGTGCAAAGTCAAAAGCGTTATGATACAGGCGAATCCAGGATTTGAAACGACAAGTGCATGCATCATGGATATTTATATGAAACTCTAACAATCTTTATAACTTTTTATGAGTTTTCACAACCCCTTGGCGTGTTGCCCTTTCCTGGATCTTGTGTGAATGCAGGATACTTCGTGCACTAGGCCGCCCTTTTTATTTTACTGACGGTGTAAAGTATATCCACAAAATCAGATCATTTATTAGGTAATTATAAGTAAATCCCTACAATAAGTATTAATTGGTAAACTCCTAGAAATCGTAACTAACCTGTAGCTATCACATGTGAGACTGCTATACAGATAGTGTAAAAAATCTTTACACTGTTAGTATATATAAACATAAATTCATACCATAACACCATAAGCAAGGCCTTGAATTCCCACACTAGCAATGGAAGCACCAGCTAACTCCAATGAACCTAAATGTCCAACAAACATAAGTGTAACAAAGCTAAGCATGTAGTTAAAAATCAAGACTATAATAACAGCTCCAGACAGAAGCCAAAGTAGCCTTGATTCCCAAGCAAACAACTTGAGATACCCTTTGAAAGACACATTGTTGTGTTCCAAGAACTCTTCGATTTCGTCCGATGACATGTCTGATAACTCAGCTGTTGAGTCAAGTATACTAGGTAGCAATGGCTGTTGGTTCTCCATTGTTCTTGTTCTCACTGTCTTTGTCTCTTAACAAAAATGCAACCTTATATGCATTGAAATGAACAGAATGTGAGTGGATGTAAATATGTTTGGTACAAAATTCATTAAGGTGAACAAAACAGATGCACCTACCAGTCCTTGTTTAGACCAAGTATTTATATCAGTTGAGACCGTAAGTGTTGATCACTCTTGTCATCACTGAGTAGGGACTAGTGAAAGAGTTAGGTAGTAATCAATTGCTTCGGAACGGATCCAAGATTTGAACCTTATGAATTCGGAATTTTGCCACAATGACCTCAAGTGCAAAAAAAACTGAATCTCGAAATTTAATATATTTACATATTTAGTGAATTTTGTAACTCATTATAGGGTCCGCACCAAAGCTATTGAGTTCCACATTTTTTTAGTGTTTGGCCATTTCTAGCAAAGTATAACTTACAATTTTTGCACAATATCAGTATAATATCATATCATGTATTAACAAATTCAATTTCACCTCTAAAATTTGAACCCAAGAGCTTGTAGATAATCAGTCAATTCTTAAATACAACACGCCCAGTGTAATTCCACGGGATTTGGGAGAGTAGAGTGTTCGCAGACCTTACCCCTACCTCGTAGAGATAGAGACCGTCTATTCTTAAATACAACAGGTAGAAACCATTGCTTCAGCTAGTATCACTATTTGTACATTGGTCTCTGAAGGTAGTTCATCACAGTTTTAACAACAATAAACATTACAATTTACATTGAAAATTATCTGGTTTACAAGCTTCAAATGAGCCTTGACCCCATTTTTTTAGGTAGAAAGAGTTACATGATATTGATTGAACAAGGTACAATGAATTGTTGATATTAACCAAGGGCAAGAGCAGCTACATGGTACATTTACCTTTGGGATCACTTAGTTGTTCTTTAGTAGCTTATGTTGCTCGGACTTGTCAAAATTACCACCGTGTGTCGAATCCTCCAAAAGTAGTACATTTTCAGAGGATCCAACACGGGTGCGGCAACATTTTTGGAGTATCCGAGCTAACATAGATTAGTAGTCAAGTGACCCCAAGGGTATCCCGTTCATAATATTACACGAGTGGTTCCGGTTCATGAAATCATCGCAGCTATTGCCATTGCTAGCGATCCTCTGCGTTTTCCCAGCACTTGGTAGGTTGAGGCCATCTTTGCCCATCTGTTGCACTTCAAGTGGAGAGAGTATCTTGATGTACCAAACACTGTTCACAAACTCACTGTAGCAAGATAGCGATTAGTTAAAAATGTAATAACTAAAAGGTTTAACAGATACGCGATAACATTGACAGAGTAACGGTTCAAAAAGAATTCTACATGGTCAGTGTATACAGGTTAATAACTAAATATAGTAAACTAAGCATACTCGGAAATGTGTAAGTGGGAAATATGATGATATAAACCGATAGAGATGATATCTTCAAGTAGCTCAGCAATGCAATTGACAGTATTTTAAGTGGAAACTACGATAGGTTTCAAATAGCAGTAATAGACCAAAAGCTGTTCATAATGTCTAAAAAGGAGCAGAAACTAATTATCTGTGGAAGTTCATAATGTAAACCAAAGAGGAAGCGACTACGAGCTCTCTCCTTAGACGAAGTTACTGGAGATGTCACTTGCGTATGTAGCTTTTTCCTCCAAGTGGTTTTAAAGGTGGTCCAATCCAAACTGATTTTTATAAGTCGTAGAAAACATCAGAAGACTACCTAAAAACCTCACATATTGGAACTATTGGCGAGGACAATAATTTGACTTAAATGAAATCTTCACAGCCACCCCGCCCCCTCCAAAAAAAACGTTGGTGGTAGGAGCAAGCCTGCTACAGAAAACAAGTGGTTGGATACTTACTGCCAGGGGTCATCACCAAGGAGGAGAACATCATTCTCACGGTCAACAAATACAAGCTGCCAGCCTGATCTCTCGGGATCCTCCAACAGGCCTTCAAGGCCAAACATGCGAGCAAGCTCACTTCGCAGCTCATTATAGCTGCTAAATTTGGAGATATCCAGTGATCGTCCAAAGGACCCTGATTTGTGAATCTGCCAGAACAAGCAAACGTGAATCAAGACAAACAACAACAACATACCCAATGTAATCCCACAAATGGGGTCCCGGGAGGGTAGTGTGTACGCAGCCCTTACCCCTACAAGGTAGAGAGGTTATTTCCAATAGACCCTCCACTCAAGTAAAAGCATTACAAAACAGTTCGAAAAAAGAAACAACGGGAGTAAAGAAGCCAAAACAAAATGCTAAAGAAAGCATGACAAAGCATACTAAAAACGGAACAGTCAGTACCACAAAAAATACGATAATCGAAGTGCTAGAAACAGTAATGGAATAACAAGAAACTCTTAAGAGTAATACTACAACTACTAGCATGAAAGACTAAGAGAGACAACTCTCAACTACCTAACTAACCCTCTACCCTAATCCGTGTCCTGCATAATCTTCTATCTAAGGTCATGTCCTCGGTAAGCTAGAACTGCGCCATGTTCTGTCTAATCACCTCTCCCCAATATTGAATCAAACATTATTAAAAAATATTCCCAACTTCTCAAAGTTTTTTTAAAAATAAAAAGATGTGCCATTAAATCATCAGTAAATAAAAGGTTACATGTTTCTCACAGCAGATTATACACTCACCTTCACAAAGGTTTCTGTAAGTGAGTTTGCTTGATCCACATTTTCTGAGGACTGCAAGACACCTGATTCATCTACACAACTTGAAGTTGTCATGTCTGAATTAACGGGATAGTCACTACCCACTGTATTTGTGAAGGTAGAGGTAGCATAAGGCACAGGTAAAGATCCGTTCTCCAGACTGTTACCCTTCAAGTTTGACATACCATTCTGCTGTATGATAGATGAATCAGTATTAAGTCCAAATAGCGCATTGTTTTGGCCATCTGCGACACCTTGATAATCCAAGACTTCTCTGCCAAGATTTAGTGAAAACAAAGTGGAAAAATCCGAGACCTTAGTATTAGGGACCATCAAATCTTCAGCCTTTGTCACTATGTATGGAGCTCGTGAAGGGAGCTGAGATTCTAGAGCAATCCGCTTTGATGATGAGGAAGGAGACACTAGAGGGTTGGTAGTTTCAGGCATGTTCAGGAAAGTGGATGCTCCATTATGGGAAAATGAACTCAGGAGACTTTGCATGGTGGAACTGCTGTTAGATGTATTAATATGATTACCAACTATATCAGAATATGTTTGTTGAGTCTTGGTCTGCTGCCGATCTTGACGCTGCGAGTGTACTTGATGGGGTTCCTGAAGTTGTTGATCATGATACAATTGATGGCGCTGCAACTGTTGCTGCGGAGTATTATGAGATTGGTGGCACTGCAATTGCTGCTGCATCATCTGTGCCTGAGATATTGGCTGGTTTTCCGGGAAGCCTTGGAGAAAAGTATGTTGCGAATTGGATGGATGCAACAGTTGGCTCTGAATCAAAGATGCTGAACCACTAGGGATATGTTGGAACTGCATAAGCGACTGATTTGCAAGCTTAGAAGAATCTAATGTTGCCATTGCTTGCAAAATGTCGGGTTGCAAACCTAGCATAGAAGCATCAAATCTTGGCTGCATGAATGGAGTAACACCAAATCCCTGGAAATTAAGTGATTGTATCCCCTGATCACCCATGCCACCGTGCAGCCATGGAAGTGGAGAATTCATAGTCAAATCACCATTTGATAGACCTGAATGAATGAGAAAATAGCGAACAGATAAAGTTAGAACTGAAATCAAATTGCTGAATACAGATATCCCCCCGGCAACAACAACAAAAATGTATCAGACCAGGGAATGAAGGCAGTCCAGATGGCCATGGCCGCTTCAGCCTAAGGGAGAAAGGAGATGGATACATGGGAAAGGTTGTCAGAGGTTCAATTTCCCACAGCGAAACTCTAGGCTGCCTCTCCCCTGCAGTTGATTCATCCCATCCAACCTGCATGATAAGAGGATCGATGATGAAATTCTAAACCAAAATGGACAGCATTCACATGAGAATCCACGAGTACTACAAGGATTTAAGTAGCCATAGTTTCAATTTGTTAGTTAATACTAAATGACCACCTGCTATGAACTAACCTTTACAGACTGCCAATGAGAATTTGGCCAACGAACAGGATCTAAATCACTGATGCCCGTAATTGTGCCCATATACCTGAGACCAAAGATATTCACATGATTAAACTATTTGTATCAATTAGAGAGAAAAAGGGATAACAGAGGACAGAGTTTATCTTCTTTCTCTAAGGAAATTATCACGAACTGTAGCAAAAATAGAAAGCAGAAAAAACTGAACCATAAACAACTCTGTTTGTTTCCTTTTTTATAAAGAACATAAACGACTCCAAAATTCGGTCTTATTTAACAATAAGGATTTCCATTTCTTTCAAACAAGATTAGTTCCCCACAACTTTTTTTGGGAGGAGAGGGTTAGGCAGCAGCTCCCTCCAAATTATGATCTCCTAATGTTTCCCTTATATTAACAAGAACATTTTTTGACTAAGTCGGCTATGATTTTCAAAGATGCCTTAAAATACTTGCACACCAAACTCTATGAGAAATTGGTACTAGCCCCTCGCCCACCCCCACCCCCACCCCCTCCCATTTCAATATAACGTCCCTCTTATCAACAAAAGATTTGGTTCTCCAACTGACCTTGTCATTCATAATGCTTTAAAAATGCTAGCGAAAAATTTCTAGAAGATATACCTACCTGCGGATGCTTGATTCGTCTGTTTCAAATAGCATTCGGAATCTCATGCCAACAGAAACTCGAGTATGATACACTGCTTTAGCGTACTTGGCGAGAGGTATGACAAACTCTGATGGACAAGCCCTGAAATTAAAAAGCTAAAACATCAAATGTGAACTTAAGTCCATTAGTAAACTAGAAATGCAATCTTTACCTTGGATTGAAAAATATTGTAAACCGGCTATTTGTTGCAGCTGCGTGAGCTGCTGCAGCTAGAACACCAATGTGCATGCTGTCACTCGACAATACCGAGGAAGGCAAAACAGTTTGTGGACGATTGGCACGTCGTATCCCCAAAAGCAATTGATTATTTTCGTTCCTGATGGGAGATGACAGCATTTAGCCAGATAAAATTGATCTAGACAATTGAGACGCTGAAACAAGAGTTTATTAATTGAAAAATGATCCAAGAAGCTACACCAACACCCAATATAAACTGCACGCTGACAGGTAAAAGTTGCTAACTAGGCCTAAACTTCAAGAAGGTTCTTAATATATTATACTTGGCTGTAAAGTTTTCGAGCAGTAAATATTTAGCTTTGCCAAGTATACAACACAAACGTGGAGATTTCAAATGTTTATGTATTCTACCACAGAAAAGAGCACATAGGCAAATGTAACAGACCCCACAGAACCACCTACTCAATGTGCGCCTATAAGGAAAGAAAAATAACAAATCCATTTAATTGGCAGCCTCTTTACTGGATATAAAAGACAAGCAATAGAACAGTCATATTGCATCTGCAGCTCAGACACATACAATTTATACACACATATACACATTGACTGTGAGTCTTAAATGGTCTACAGAAACTTCTAAAGGAACTGCAATAGCTAGGATGATATTTTTCTACCAGATAAAGATAACTGAGTCGCCCGCAACAAGTCTCTTCGCACTTACAAACACACTCCATCCTGTCGTCAGGAGATGCCTCTTTGGTTGGCCTAAGTACGAGGAATTAGATCATTAGTGTCCATTTTCATAAATCATAGCACTGCAATCAGAAATTTTCAACACTAGAATCCAGAACCTCTTGCCTTAAATCAAGGAACCAGCTTATCAGGAAAAAAAAAAGTTAAATCAAGGTATTAACCATCATGACAACATTGTAACGAAGTCTTGCAATGTAACACTACACTATCAACTTTCTGAACAGAAACTCACCGCGAAATATATGCCGGAACTTCCATTCATTTCCATGAAGATCTTTACCAATCAACTCTTGCACAGGAGGCTGTTGAGTGTAGTCCTGCAAGAGCAAGATATAACTTGAGTAGGTCAAACACCACTGGCCACTAGCAGGATATCTTAAAACCAAATGCTCATGAAACACCTCAAGTAAAAAGAAAAAGGAGGAAAATGCTGATGAGTGCAACTGAAGGGACCTACAAGAGGAGGGAAAACTTTTTCTGCAGCTCGTCGAGGGACAGAGAATCCACCATGGGTACTGGTATCGCTTGCAGTCAATGTTTTGCAGAAATAGTTAGTTGGTTGTTTACTCAGGGTCCCAAGTTCAGCTGGCAGCAGGCTCACGTCCTTTTGCTCTTGCTATGGATAGTAAATTAGCACTTTCAAATAATTCCGAAACAAAATAAATATGTTGATGAATGTAACATACCGGACTTAGTGGCTGCAAAGTCATTTGAGCGTATACTTCATCTGTCTCAACATCTGCCTGTAATTTAGAAATTCAGTCTCTATCCACTGTTAACACTCCAAAACACATGATTTTCACACCAAAGAGAATGTATAGGGTAAAACTTACATCCATGGTCACATTGTGAAGCTGACAGATAAGTTGAGGTGGTAATCCAGGATAGTTAGGGATATGACCATCTATTTCCTTGTTTGTGGATGCAGCAACCTGTAAGACTTTCATATAATATTAAAGGTGCCTAGCACCTACGTTGCTCAAACTCTTCAAATATGTTGCCGGATGCATGTAAGATCCTCAAAAAACTTTTTGAGGATCCGACACGGGTGCGGCAACATTTTTGGATAGTCCGAGCAACATAGCCTACCACTAGTCCACAAGCTATACAAAACTAAAGACCAGTACAAAGTTTTTCAAGTAACATCATTTCACCAATAATTAAGAGAAGTTCTAGGAATCCAATGGATCATACTATTCTCTGTTACACCGAAAATTAGCCAAACAAGATCTTAATTTCCAAACTAATGCTGAATTATATCAAGAACAAGATCAAATCTAGGAAATAGCTTAATGAATCAGAATATATCACAAATTGATAAAGAGAACTATATCAACAACTAAATAATGTTTATTTCCATAATACTAGCTCAACTCTGTTCGCCGAGATGAATAAGGCCACTGGAAATTAGTTAGTTCTCCAGAGTTAGAAAGAAAGATTTCTGTCCTACACCTACTTCCGACACGTAGCGACATCAACCTGACAGGAAAACATAAGCACAACATGCCTGGAAGTGGCAAAATAGTTAACCCCTTCACTGCAAGCTCTAAATCCCCAGGAGGCATGACAGTGACATACATCAAAATTACAACATAGTAGCATACCCCCATATGGCACAAGTTAAATCTTGAACGTTACTTATACACCTCGCCCACCATTAAAAAAGGCATAATAATACATACACAGACACTCAAACTAACTTGGCCTCAACTGGCAAATAAGCACTCCAACTTTGAGAGTGCACATCTAGAAACCTCAACTTGGTTTCAACTGGCAACTGAACACTCCAAATCATCCCCACTGTGTCTTGTGGACACCCGACACCAATGTGACACATATGAAAAGATATGGCACCTACTCACTATGGCATAACATAAGTTCTACTACTAACCTGCTCACTATGCCCTTGAGGAAAGTACACTACTCGGCTTCCTACGTGTGGAAGAGAGACCAATGGCCCTGCACAAGCGTGCCACAGCTCTGAATTCAGGCATTTCTTCTCCCCTGCTGCCATAATTAAACATCAAAAATGTTCACTCCCAGGTTAAAAAAAATACTTAAATTCAAGCTCGATAAACAAAAAATGACAACAATAAATAGAATTAATGGTCAAAAACACACATAAAGTATCCCGGTTTTCCAAGTTTCATACCTGAACTATCACCAATTATTTATCAAAGCATACCTCAACTATTAGTTGTTCCCTTTCCTACCTAAAATATCACCATCGTTCACGCACGGTGATGAAAATTGAGGTATGTTTTTCATATATGAATGGTGATAATTCAGGCAGAAAACTCGCACAAATGATAGTTCAAGTATGAAACTGGAAAAGGCGGGATACTTTAGATATGTTTTTGACCCTTCACTCAAATAAATAAGGAGGAAACAAAACACACCTTCCTCAGGCTGAGGATTGAAGCCAGAAGAAGATACCCTCATTCCCTCAAATCAATTAACTCAATATCAAGCAACTACTTTTCCTAGTTAACCCAAAAAACTACAAAGAAAAGCCCCAAATATATAAAGGAGCAAAAAAGAAAGCTAAAAATGAAAACTGTCACTAGTCTGCCCCCCACCCCACCCCACCCCACCCCCTAAGCAAAAACCAAGAAGCAGGCAAGCATATTTCTCATCCAACCCCACTTCCACAACTAAACACCAACAATGGCAGCTGCTTCATACTTGTCTCAAATCACTGAAAAAATCAAGAAAACACACAAAACAAGGAAAAACCCAAAACACCCTTTTCTCCAAAGAAGCAACTGGTTACAGCAAAACTGAAGCAGATCTTTAAGTTGAAAAAAGCTATAAAAGAAAAGCCCCAAATATATATATGAGAGCAAAAAAGAAAGCTAAAAATGAAAACTTTGGCACTAGTCTGCCCCCCACCCCCACCCCACCCCAACCCACCCTAAGCAAAAACCAAGAAGCAGACACACATATTTCTCATCCAACCCCACTTCCACAACTAAACACCAACAATGGCAGCTCCTTCATACTTGTCCCAAAACACTGAAAAAATCAAGAAAACCCCAAAACACCCTTTTCTCCAAAGAAACTAAATAAGCAACTGGTTACAGCAAAACTGAAGCAGATCTTTAACTTCCCAAGTAAAATCTTGAAACCCTTAAAAACTGAATCTAAGAAAAAAAGAACACTAAATCAAGCAGCTTTTTTGGGACACTGTTCAAGTATTCAAAGGTACATAGAAAAAAAGCAGTAAAGAAAGCAAGGAGGGGGGACCCTCAAAAGATTGAAGGAAGATTATAGAAAGTGATAGATTGCTGAACTGCTGGCTCAAATCTTGGGGAACTATTCTTTAGTCTTTACTAGTATTAGTACTAGTAGTATAATTTATTACTCCTGCTTTGTAGCAGTAGTAGTAGTAGCATATTATATTAATCATTTCTTGCATTTATGGCACTGTACAAACACTCTAGCCATGTAGGTTGTTTGCAGCTGTAATGTAACCTTTTAGACACCGTCGGAATTAGAATTTTCACTAAAAAAATTTAGGTTATGAAAAGTAAACACAAAAAAAAAAATATATATATCTACTATTATATATGGCATAAATGTCTTTTAAATAATCTCAATTGATATTTATTTATTTTTAACTTTGAAGGTGTGCATGTAGATATTTAGAGGATGTTTGAATTAGCTTTTTTTAAAGTGATTTATAAGCTATAAGTTAAAAGTAGGTAGCAATCAACTTTTAGTTTTTAGCTTTTTTTGATATTTTTTAAGTCTGAAGTAGGGTGTTTAAAAATAATTGTCTTTGCCAAACACTTTCAAAAATAAAAAATACTTGAAAATAAGTCAATTCGAACACCCTCTTAAACTTGTATAAAATTGAATAAGTAGACGAACACATTCTACGTGGCTTCTTACATGATGTTTCACACAGAAATTATTTTATAACTATATATAAATAGCATTTTTCTCCGTTTCAATTTGTTTGACTTACTTTCTTTTTTAGTACGTTTCAAAAAGAATGTCTCTTTCTTTTTTAGCAAATTTTCAATTTTAACTTTCTACATTGCATGTTTAAGACCACAAAATTAAAGAGTATTTTGATACATTTAACATATTTTTAATTTTTAATCACAAAATTTAAAAGTTTTCTTTACTTTCTTAAACTCTATGTCAAGTTAAAATAAACCAATCAATTTAAAATGGAAGGAGTATAATTTTTTATCAAAAAAAAAAATTCTTTGACCCTACTTAACTCTGCCATTACTTTTAGGTATGAGAAAAAAAATAAAAGGCCCCCTTGGAAGTTTGAGGTATCTTAAGTGTGGAAAGAAGACTATGTCATTAAGCTTCGCTTTCATACAATTTTTTTTCTTTCTTTTCCCATTGGATGTTCATTATTCGCATTGGGGTCGTATTAATATTATTCGCAAGGGGAGCCTTGGAGTAACTGGTAAAGTTGCTGTCATGTGACCAAAAGGTCACGGGTTCAAGCCTTGGAAACAGCCTCTGGCAGAAATGCAAGGTAAGGCTGCGTACAAGAGACCCTTGTGGTCGGGTCCTTCCCCGGACCCTGCGCATAGCGGGAGCTTTAGTGCACCGGGCTGTCCTTTTTTCATTAAAAAAGAAATTACTTCTTAGCAAAAAAAAAATTATATTTTTAGCTCAAATTTGAAATTTTTGATTAAGGACATAGGATTCTTATGACTCTCTTTTATATATTTTTATTTGTTTGTTTTTTATATGATGTTTGTTATTCCGTGCTGGAGTTTCTATTCATTCGAATTCGTGTCATGAAAGATTATTAAAGAAGGAACCATTTCTTATCAAGATTTTTGTATATTTTTCGTGCTCGAATTCAAATTTTTTGATTAACGATAAAAAGATCTTATTCACCCACTACAATCCATGGCGGTCCCTTTCATACATTTGTAGGTGATATTTTATAGCAAGACTTTTATAAATGAGATTGAGTTTCTAATAAATATTGATACAATCAAATCACTTAAAAGGTGATTGCAGATAAAGATATTAATGGTTCGACTCGGTGATTATTTAAAATAATTATTTAAAATAATTATTAATAATTATTAATGCAGATAAAGATATTAATCGATTTCAATTCAATTAATTTTTGGCCTTTTTCTCTACAAGAAGAGTGCTTCATCTCGATGATTTTCGTTTGTTACCGTATAAGATAAGAACAAGTATAATATTTCAAAGAAAGCACAATTTTAATTAAAAAAATTTATTAAACAAAATACGTACTAGGTGATATTAACATTAAAATCAGTAGATTAAATAACCAAAAATCTACTTTTGAACTATTTCATTATTTTTAATAGATCATCATGTTCTTAGATGCATGAATGTTAGCACATCATGAGATGAGGTTGACAATGACTTGAATTTAACTTGGCTTGGATAACGGGTTAATATTTATGCACTATCCCTAGGAGATTAACTTAGCCGAAAGATAATTATGAGTTCATATATATAATTAATATTTTTTTAAAAAGAAAATAATTCAATTTTTTCGTACTACATTAAAGGATAAGAAAAATGAAGGAAGGAAAATAAAGAGGATGAATAATTTAAGAAGATTATTGTTACATTGATGGATTAGAAAGGAGGAAGGAGAATAATGAGAATTAAACTCGCAACTATTGTGTAATTCAATCGATATAACTAGACAGTAATGATAAAAATTTATTCGGATGTTTAATCAAATTATATCAACCTATAGCATGATTAAGTGATTTAATAAGGTAATAATTCATAATTTCATATCAATCTTAAATAAAAAGGGTGTATAAGTAACACATTGCATGCATCTATTGATTTGGTAGCTTCTCCTTTATCCTAAAAGACAAATTTATAGGTTTATTGTATAAGACAATCAGCTGATAATTTTTTTTTTAGTATAATCATATCATATTTGGTACTTACTAAACTAATTCATGTCATGTACTGAAAAATTTCTTGGCATACCCCATCTAAAATTCATGTCATGTACTGGAAATTTTTTGATGTAAATCTATACATCAAAAAATCAAGGCTTTGAGAGCCATGAGCGGATCTAGGGGGCGGGAGAATTCGTTTGACAAAAAATTATATTATATATAGGGTATTAGGGTAGAATTTTTGTGTTATGTATATATAAATAAATTTTAAATCCCATGAACAACATGCAAAAGGTTAGCTCACCGGTCCAGTGCATTCAAAATGCATCCCAACATCCTAAGTTTTTACATTTTTATTTTTCGAATCCACTGAGTAAAAATTTTGAACCCGTCACTGTTGAGAGCTTTTAACTTGGAGGCTAAAAATAGTAATTTTTTGATACATTTTGATTTATAGGAGGATCAACAACCACTTTGATGTGATGAAGTACAGTTGATTGGTTTAAAGATTGATGTTCCATTAAACAAGGGAGATGGTTTTTGCTTGTGAATAGCGCGCGGCCATGGCACATTCCCTTAGGAAATTAGCCATATCGCGCCCATTACTAACCTTGTGGGAAAGGCATGCACTGAGCGTGTTATGCCACCATATTCAAAATGACTAAGTTGAGCTACGATTAAAACTATTCGTAGATGGCTGATGGGATCCAAGGATGTATAGGAAGTACCAAATCGTTGATATTAGTACGAGGGTGATCGAAGATACTGGACATTGGACAATCAATTCGGACTTGGAAGAGATCGACTCCCATGTCATTACATTCGATAAAGGACTTGTGTCTTACGCGTCCAGCAAACAGATAATATGTTCTATTTCGGGTAGAAGAACTAAGTCGGCCTGTAGATTTGAGTCACCATTTGATTGATCCATAAGAGAGAGCTTGTGAATTCCATGTGAAAGTGGAGATGGAGAAGAAGGCTTAATCATTTTTTTGGAAAGTAAAAACAAGTCTTGAAGCAGCCATTTTTTTAGTTGAATAAAAATGGTTTCTTTAGCTGCAGGGTCACTTCTTGGTGTTTAGAGTAGGCTCTTCTAAGTGAGGTAGGTATATATAGACTAGAAATTGAAAAGTCTACTTCACTATCTATGTTGCTTGGATCCTCAAAAAATAGGCGACATTTTTAAAGAATCTAAACAACATAGCTCACTATACTTCTGCATTAAATTCTTAATACACCATTCAATATCTTTTTTTAAGGATCTGGCATACACAAATGACATTTTTAAAGGATCGAAGCAACGTAGTTCACTATACTTATACATTAAGGGGTAGTCTGGTTGTTGGTTAGAGTTAGGCATGTATTAGTAATACAAGGACTAATTAAACATGATTTAGTTATTCATGTATTACTAAGTCATGTATATTAGCTCTTCCATCTTCTACCTTGCATAAAATAATACATAAATTGACTCATAATATATTTTTGGATTGATGCATCTGTATCATTTTTTTCAAAAATGAATAATTTTTGGAGGATCCAACACACATTCAACAATACTTTTAAAGAATTCAAGCAACATAGTTCACTATACTTCTGCATTAAATTCTTAGTACACCATTCAATAATTTTTTGAAGGATCTAGCACACAACAAACGATATTTTTAAAAGATCCGATCAACGTAATTTACTATACTTATGCATCAAGGGGTCATTTGGTTGCTAATTAGAGTTATGAAGGCACACTTTAATGCAAAAGTTAGTTATATAAAGATTAATTATGCAGAAAGTAGTTATTTCATCTTCTACTTTGCGTAAAATAATATATAAATGACTCATAACTTGTACATATTTTAGTTATGCAGGATTGTGAATTGGTAACCAAATACCGTAATTGATTTGTTTAATTTTATGCATAGCAACTAAAATACTACCAAATATGATGCTAATTTCAATACATGAATAATTCACTCCCTAACCAATCACCAAACGACCCCTAAATTCTTAGTATACCATTCAGTACTTTTTTGAAAGATCCAACATATACTAGACAATATTTTGTTTCAACTGCGTGTTACGAATACCCTGCAATCCTATAGTAAGATTATAAGGTGTTCACAAGATGCAACAAAAGATAAGCAATCATAGACAGATTTACTTGTATTTAAAATTTATTAACATCTAAAAGATAAGTTTCAAGACAGACTTAGTGATGAGAATCGTAATTCAAATTCTTCGATATAGTATGAAGACTCTATGTGTATGCACACCAAAATAGATCTTTGCTATCAACTCCTTGATCAACGAAATTCGCGAACAAATTAAATTAAAAGTATTATGCTGAATTTTTTTTCAAAATCTCATCTCACAATAAACGAAAACAAGAAAACAACTTTCTTATTTATGGTTTTCTCTCTTGATTTAGTGTAGTACTCACACACTTTTGACAAAGTATTTTTTTTCTCATAAGAACTTTTCTTATAAGAAAACTTTTCTCATAATAAACTAATTATGAAATTTTTCCATCACCCTTTATATAATATCACCAGATTTTATTTTTTTGTAATAAACTACTTATGAAATCCTGAGATAAAGTGCAATATTCCGGATAAATCTATATATCCAAATTTAGTGCTGAGATATTCACCTTATCTCGGGTACCAAACAACTTCTTAGGGGTCATTTGGTACGCGAGATAAAGTGGGATATCTCAAGATTTAAGATAAATTTATACTATTTATCAAACGCAGTATAAATCTTATCTCATAATTAATCCGGGATATCCCACCTTATCCCATCCAACGTGGGATTATATTATCTCGTCTCTCAGGTTGGATAAATTAATCCAGAGATTATAATCTCAGCGCAATTTAGTCCGCGTATCAAACGACCCATTAGGGGTCGTTTGGTAGATAGTAAGAGTTATGCATGTATTAGTAATGTAGGGATTGGTTATGACCCCTTACTTGTGCAAAATTTAATACCTGCATAAGTCACTCCCAAATCAGCTACCAAACGACCCCTTAGTCTTAACTTGTATTTGAGGGACAATTTTGTCATTTCCTCACACTACACCAAAATATCTTCTCCCCTATCTTTGTTAAAGTCCTCCTAGTTTAGATTTTCACTTTGTTTTCGAGTGTTTCTTGAAAACCTTATCACTTAACACTCCCTCTATTCTTCCTTCCTCTCCATAAACCCTATCTAAAACCCTACAAAGCAAAAATGGCTTTCCTCCCGTGTCCCTTGAGATACAGCAAAATGAACAGTCTTTTTCTACTAAAAAAATCTTCATCTTCATTAACATCAAAAAGGGTCTCCATAAATGCCATTTCCCATATCTTCTTCAATGACAAATTTATTCCCAGAAATGCCCTTCCAGTTCCACAAATTCACAGCTTTACCACTTCCTTAACTATATCAGCAACACCAACGAACTGGGTTGATGGTAAATTTGGGTTTGGTAGTAGTGTAAGGGGATTTCATAATGAAGGTGGTTGTTGTTTGCAGGCTGCTGCAGCAACGGCGACTGCGACGGCGGCATTGGTGGATTTAGAAGAGGATTGTGATGATAAAGGGGTTGAGATTTCGAAACTTGGGATTTCTGAGGAAATTGTTTCAGCTTTGGCACAAAGGGGAATTACTAGTCTTTTTCCAATTCAGGTAGTTTTAAAGACTGCATTTTTAGCTCCTAATTTTACTATATTTGTGTGTTCATTGATGGTATTCAAGATTTTTGATAAAAAAGGTATTTTAGACTTATTTGGAGGTTCTCTGCACATGGGTCATTTCCATCTTGTTTGTCTGGTTTGGACTTTGCATGGTGTTTAAGAAAGTAAAGAAACTTTTGAATCTCGTGGTCTTAAATTAAATAGATTGTACTAAAATGCCATTTAATCTTGTACGGTCATGGACTCTCCTTTGAGTTTGGTTACTATTTGTTGTTTTTTTGTCCTTCGATTATCGTGTTATCTTGTTGTGACTACTTTTCAGGATGATTTGTCAGGTTGTCGATAGTATTTTGCCATGACTTTTTCATTTCCGTTATTTCTTTTTCTATACTGCTTTGGACTGTTTTTTCCCTTGAGCTGAGGGTCTATTGAAACTTGGGGATTTCTGAGGAAATTGTTTCAGCTTTGGCACAAAGGGGAATTACTAGTCTTTTTCCAATTCAGGTGTTTTAAAGACTGCATCTTTTAGCTCCTTAATATTTTGCTATATTTGTGTATTCATTGATGGTATTCATGATTTTTGATAAAAAAAAGAGTAATTTAGACTTATTTGAAGGTTCTTCTCTGCACATGGGTCATTTCCATCTCCGTTTCAATTTGTTTGTCTGATTTTGACTTTGCATGGTGTTTAAGAAAGTAAAGAAACTTTTGAGATATGTAAAATGTACCAAAATGCCCTTTAATCTTATAGTCTTGAACATGTCATGTGGGAAGTTAATGAAGAGTTGCCAAAAAGGAAAAGAGACATTTTTGAAACGGATTAAAAAGTCAAGTAAGATAAACAAATTGAAACGGAGTGAGTAACTTTTTTTTAGGGTATAATTATGTATTTAGTCCCCACTTGTGGGATTACAAGGTATGTAGTTGTTATTGTAGTTGTGTGTTTAGTGATGGCTTTAGAATATCTTTGAGAGAAAAGAGTAATTTAGATTTATAGGAGGTTCTCTGTGCATGGGTCATTTATTTGGGTAAAAAGAACAACATTTGTAGCTCCTAATTTTCTTATTTGTGTGTTTATTGAGATAATTTCTTGTAAAGAACATTGAGGTGTGTGTGTGTCAGGTGTGGAAGATCGTTCCCTACTTTTTTTTGTCAATTGTTCTGGGCGAGCTTTCTGGTTTGTGTTTTGGTCTTATATGCTTAGATTAATATGTTGTTTTTGGCCTCTCCTGGATAAAGGAAGAGAGATCTAAATCTTCGTTCTTCTAATAGACATATTTTTATTTGGTTTTGGTTTTGGTTCTGATCAAACTGAAAATCTATGAAAAAATTTATGATTCAAGATGGATTCTTTTCCTTTTTGGTTGTATCAGAAAGCTGTTTTGGAACCAGCAATGCAGGGGTCCGACATGATTGGCCGAGCTAGAACTGGAACTGGAAAGACACTAGCTTTTGGCATTCCTATCATGGATAAGATCATTCGCTTCAACAGGAAAAATGGGTTTGTTCACTCTGTTTTCTTTGTGGTTTTTTTTAAATAGTAGGTAGATATGGTAGCAACACAAAATATTATCTCGTCTTAAGCTTGTCAATGAGTTATTGAGAGAAAATGATAAAAATGGTCTCTTATCTTTAGTAGTAGGTTCAAAATAGTACCTCAAGTATTAACTGAGTAGTTTTGATTCTTTTAAGTTTGCCAAAAGTGAACACTTTTAGTCTCGGTCAAATATTTGCCAAATTTTGATTGTTAAATTTAACTGAAACTGTAATTTTTTTAAAGCGGAGACACCGCAACATGGAAACTACACCAGACACAAATAATAGACCAAAAATTGCATCAAACTCTTGAAATAGACAAAAAATTAGCATAGAATACAAAATTTATACTTCAACATGTGAGTTCCCATTAAATATTTCTTACTTTCATTGCTTCGATTAAATTTAACAATAATATCTGACGAAGGCAAAATATGCTCACTTTTGGCAAAGTTAATGGATCAAACTGCTCAAGTAATACTTAAATGACTATTTTAAACCTACCACCAAAGATAGGGACCATTTTTGTCATTTTCTCGAGTTATTGACTCTCTATCTAATTCTGCTATGATAATGTTAAATTCGTTACAATTGAATTATTTTTTGGTTATTTTAAACTATACAGACGGGGAAGAAACCCTTTAGCATTGATCTTGGCTCCCACTAGAGAACTTGCACGGCAGGTGGATAAAGAATTTTCTGAGTCTGCTCCTGCTTTGGATACAGTATGTGTTTATGGTGGGGTCCCCATTTCACGCCAAATGAGTACTCTTGACAGGGGAACAGACATTGTTGTTGGGACACCTGGTCGTATCATTGATTTGTTGAAGAGAGGGTCTTTGAATTTGTCAGATATCCAGTTTGTTGTTCTAGATGAAGCTGATCAGATGCTTAATGTGGGATTCGCCGAGGATGTTGAAACCATTCTAGAAAATGTTAGACAGAAACATCAGACAATGATGTTTTCAGCCACGATGCCAAGTTGGATATTGAAACTTACCAAGAAGTTCTTGAAGAAGCCAGTTCACGTTGATCTTGTGAGGCCGCTATTCTAACTTACTGTCTTATTTTTGTGGAGTATCCTAGAGGTTTTCTATGCTCAATAATGATGTGTAAACGTGTGTTCAGGTAGGAGATTCTGACCAGAAACTAGCTGATGGCATTTCCTTGTATTCAATTGCTTGTGACATGCGTCAGAAACCAGCAGTTCTTGGACCCTTAATATCGGTATGAATCTATAGCCTAATAGCCTGTTTGGTCAAGCTTCTCCAAGCAGAAAAGTGATGTGTTTTTTTCACCCTAAGTTTGGGGGTGTTCGGCCAAGCTTTTAGGAGAAGTGCTTTCGAGTAGAAGCAGAAGTTGTTTCTGAGAAACTGAAAAAAGTAGCTTCTCCTCAACAAGTACTTTTTTGAAAAGCACTTTTGAGAAAATACACTTAGGGGTCGTTTGGTTCAAAGACAAGTAATTTTGAGATTAGTTATGCCGACATTAGTGTTATCGACTGTTTGGTTTGTTGTATTTAAAGTAACATGCATTGATAATTGCATACTGAATAAGGTGTACAAGTATAAGAATAGTACTGGTATTGTTAATGCCATGGTTTACTTTGTATAAGAATAGTACTGGATATGGTGTATAAGTAATAAAGATATTAGTTGTACTAGACTTAAATTTGCAACCAAACATGTACTAAAATTTTATAACACCGTTGTACTACCTAATACACCCTACAAAACGACCCCTTAGAAGCGCTTTGTAAAAGCTTAGTCAAACACTAATTGTTGTTCAAAAGTACTTTTCAAATTGATTAGCCAAACACAAACTGTTTCTCACCAAAAGCACTTTCCAAAATAAGCTGATTCTAAAAGCTTGGCCAAACAGGCTATATGTCTCTTATCAGTTCTACTTTGGCTATATGTCTCTTATCAGTTCTACTTCTTGTCTATCCTATTGATCTAGTGTCACTATATGCTGTTGCCTCCCACCATAAGGAGTAAAATGACTTCTTGTTCTTTTTCCATTTTTTTAAAGTCTGAGCATATATTTATTCTTCAGGAGCATGCAAAAGGAGGCAAGTGTATTGTGTTCACTCAAACAAAGCGTGATGCTGATAGGTTGGCGGGTGCAATGCAAAGAACTCTGAGGTGTGAAGCTTTGCATGGAGATATCTCACAAAGCCAGAGGGAGAGAACTCTATCTGGTTTCCGGAAAGGTCAATTTAATGTATTGGTGGCCACCGATGTTGCTGCTCGAGGACTTGATGTACCTAATGTTGATCTGGTTGGTCTTTCATGCTTTTATTTGCCTAATTACTTAACAATGTTTCAAGCATTTCTTATTCCTTGTCTTCCCTTCTGTTTCCACTTTCTGAAAAGAAAAACTGGAGGGGGAAGATAAACCTATAAATCCGTATTAGGTACTAAGAAAGAGTTTGGGAGAAGTTACTTTTAACATAGACTTGCATGTTTATGGAATCTTAGAAAGTGTAGGACATAAAATTTTAATGAAATTATGATAAACATATAAGCACTGCCATGTGGATACTTATGAATTTTAGGATCATCTGGAAGGCATTGTATCTTGAGACAAATTTCACACCATGTACAGAGTATACAGCCAAGAAAGCATTTTTGAACACCCTTTCAGAAACAAACCCACCCTTTCAGAAACAAACCCACCCTTTTCAAGAATATAAGTAATATTTTATCAATAAGGGAAATGTGCACCAAGAGTGTACTACAATGGCTTTACAATAGCTGCATGTCTAGTTAGCTCATAAGGCTGTACAGGGAAGGAAGCAGTTCCTAGTCATCCATTCTTAATGGGGTAATTATTCAATAACTATAAGAAAAAAAGTCTTTTATGCAGTTATCCAGAAAAGAAAGAGAAGAAACATGTTCATGTTTGATGTTTAGGGTCTCTTCTTTAATTGCAGTTTGCCTTTTCTTCTTTTGCTATCTGAAAAGTAGAGGTTTTTGTGCTCAGGTTATACATTACGAACTTCCGAACAGTTCAGAGATCTTTGTTCATCGATCTGGTAGAACTGGACGTGCTGGGAAGAAAGGAAGTGCCATTCTTATGCATTCCTCAAAACAGCATAGGGATGTAAAAGGTATTGAACATGATGCCGGATGCAGATTTACTGAGGTAAGGATGCTTATACCTACAGTCCAACTTTTTTCAATCCTCATTTGGATTTGTTCATTTTCAATTATGGAGATAGGGAGGATGCAATAGATGCATGTTGCTATACTTGTGTCTGGTAATCGCGTAAACATAATGATCTGTTTCTAGCCGCAGAACCTTAGGGGTCATTTGGTTTGGGGTATAAGCTAAGTTAATCTTGGTATATAAATTGGTATGACTATTACTTTATACCATGTTTGGTTTCCGGTATTAAAATCTGTATTCCACCTTCTATCCCATATAAATAATACATAAATTCCCGTATAACTTATATCCATATTAGTTATACCATGTTTGGATTCCGGTATTATAATCCGTATAAGTTGACAATCTTTGGTGTTTCTAATTTTCTTGAATTGCTGAAGTCGAACACGAGCCTGTTGGAGTATCTTGAAGACTTGAACTGAAACTCATTGGGTTTTGGGCTTGAAATATTTTGCAGTTCTTCAATACTCACTTCTAATAGTTCTTGATTGTTCATCTCCTAAACTCAAATCTTAAACAAGGAAAATTTGCTAGCTGGTGGTGACTGCACTTTTCTCCTTTATGATGTCAACAGTTTTTCCCTGTTCATTCTTGTCATGCTACACTGATATACAGAATTGTTATCTCATAGAATTATCTTCTCTGCATGTACTTGCTGAAAAAAGCTCCCAACAATTAAAGTAGAGGCTGGAGCAGCAGAAATGTATAGTGACGACATGGGCAAAGATGTTGGCCGCTTTGGATCCTATGGAGGAGGCACCATGCGTAGTCGATCTAGTGATTTTGGTGGAGGTCGATCTAGTGATTTTGGTGGAGGCCGTTCTGGTGGCTATGGAAATAAGAGCAGCAAGTTTGGTGGAGAAGGCGCTTCATCTTCTGTTCGAAGAGGTGGATATGGTGGAACTGGTTCAGGAAGATCAAGAGGTGGCTCTAGTGGACCTAGCTCAGGCCGCTCAGGAAAGTTTGGTGGTGGTTCAAGAGACACGCAAGGCTCAAAACGTTTGGGTGGTTTCCGCAACTTTGGTGATTTTGGAAGCTCCAAAAGTTCAAGTCGATCGACTAATTTTGCAGAAGAATTTGGTTTAGGCCGCTCTAGAAGATTTGGAGATTCGGATTATGACCGAAACAATCGTTCAAGCCGTTTTGATGGCTTCACAGATGGCAAGGATAGTGGTGAATGGTGATCAGAATCGGGGGAGGAAACATTTCTACCTCCGTTGCAAGGCAAGTTTCATTCTCCAATACATATAGATACTTTAACCACTGAACACAAAATGTTGAAAAGAAGATTAAAAAAGCCAAGTCTCTAGGATTTTACGCTCGTAGTGGGCGGTTTATTATTGTATTGGGTCTATCATGCACACATTGGAGGGACCGTCCTTCCTAGAATAGTTTTTGGTTGTTGTGGGAAGCGTGCTTTCAAAAGGACATAAAATTATCTTGCAACTGATGGGTTTTTACAAAGATACTGCAGTCAACTCACATTGGTTGTTGTGATGCTATTAGGGCCATGGACATATGCATGTGATTGTTTTGAATACTATGCTGCATTTCATTGTTCTTTGGACCAGAAAAATAAGGGGGTGGGCGGGTGGGTGGGTGGGTCAAACCTCCTTATAACAATGTCATTTGTTCCCATATCTTTTTGGCTGCTATAGCGAAAAATGATGTTATAGTGGAACATATATCATAACATGAAAGATAGGTTCCACAGAACACATGTTTGTCATAGTGAAATATTGTTATATAGGATGATTAGAGAGGTCTTACTGTATATTTCTAGTCTGATGTATAAATACCAGCAGCAAAGAATGGTTTGATAATATCATGTTCCCTCCATCATAGGAGGCTCCTAAGGTTTTAGCCAAAGTATTATAATTCTCACGTAATGACTTTGGTTGGTTCAGGAGGCGTGGCCACGCAATAGATGATGGTGAAGAACTTCGATATGTGAAGTGTATGCATTGATTACCAGGTGCTGTAGTCAGAGTAGCAGCATCGACACGTGATGATGCTACAACTCATTGCAGTATAAAATAACACTTCAACATCCACTTGGTCTCGGAAGGCACTTACATGCTATATGTAATCGATAGCTACCAAGTTCTCACCATTGCTGGCATTATATTTCTTAACTTGTGTTTATTATTCTTTGATCTCAAGCTTGAAATGAATAGTTTTTGCAAGAAATCATATTGGTATGTGTTAGTACCTAGTGATTGTAATGTTCTGATTTCAGTATGAGTTTTGCACAAGCCTAGACCTCTTATTATTTAACCATTTTATGTGGATGTACTGAATTTATGGTGCTTACAGTGGAAAGTGTATTTAGTTATTCTTTTGCACTTGGAAATAGTGATTCTTGTGAACTATTGTAGACTTGATAGTGTGGTTCTGGACTTGGAACAAATGTGTTAAATATTTCAGGAAGCCTTTTCATTTCTTTCAAATTTGAAAAAAAAAAGATCTTACTAAAAACATATAATAAGAATGCTCATAAGCTTCTTTTTTGATAAAAGAGAGCAATTTATACAGTTTTTCAACAAGTGAACAAAATTGTCAGTGAAATGTTCACAATACTAAGTTTTGTTACATTGACAAATGAATAATAAACTTGGGTATTGTTCTTTTAATGCTCTACCAAAATCACTGGGGATAAAAACTACTTGTTCAGAAACTTGCTGTTGATCTGGCTTTGTTGGCTAAAGGTCTTGCCTAGTTCACCAGTTCTGCAATTCAGCTTGGCTGAACATATCAGTAGTGCAATGCCTCGATGTTTAGCGCACAAGAGTTCTGCTGTTTTTCTTTGTAACACCTTCAAGAAACTTGAACATCCATCCATCTAGCATTCCTATTACACAAAACAAATATCAACATGTGAGGATTTCTTACCGAGGCTGACTAACAGTTAGATTTCTTCTGCAAGAAATAATTTACGAGGGAAATGCCAGTCAAGAAAGAGACTTTAAGACGATATAAGCC
Source organism: Jaltomata sinuosa (assembly GCA_003996215.1). Lineage (NCBI taxonomy): Eukaryota > Viridiplantae > Streptophyta > Magnoliopsida > Solanales > Solanaceae > Jaltomata > Jaltomata sinuosa. The sequence continues at coordinate 651,975 of QJPP01000536.1, forward strand.
AAAAGCATCAAGTGATTTCTCAATTCTCATAATCAGTAGGGAAATTTTAGTAGCTCGGTTGGTAGGCTACCTGAACTTTCACCTTGTTGGTGAGGGTTCGGTTCCCCACCTTGTAATCCCCTCCCTCACTTCCCCTTCCCCTATCCCCAACTATTTTTCTTTTTGAAAAAACAATTCATAATCAGTAAGACTTCTTAGTAAGTGTAATAAAGAGAAACTATCCCAATCCAAATCCATCATTGCCATAACATCAGCACAAAAATTGTATTGTACTTGATAACAGGAAATGATAACAAAACCTAGTCACTTCCAGATGCTGTGGTCTATAAAGTTTAAACAGATATCCCTTGCATGAGAAAAGGGAAAAAGAGATTCAAACACTTGCTTGAGACTATTGGAGAAGCCCCAAGAATTAGTACTCAGCTCTTGATTTATGGGTAATCAGGAAGAGTAAAGACAAGCCCAAGACACACAATTTCTCACACCAAACATTGCTCAACACTTTTCGAGCACCTGGGGAAATGATTTTTCACTTCTTCACAGATGTTCAAGTCAAGAGCCTTCAGTTTAATTGAGGAGCATTTCGAATAGAAGAGTACAACAAATTAGCGGGGACTTATGGCTTATCAGTGGTTTTCACCTTAATAAAATCATACAGCTAAGTATTAAAGACAAACCTGTCAAGGCAAATGTCCCACCCAAAACTGCACAGAGCCGAGTAATAAAGTGCAGAAAACTGCGACGTTCTTCTCTGATGGTCACGGTAATTGGTGACAAATCATATAAGAAGTATACAGCTGCATATAGTGGCAAAAGACACTCGGTGAACAATGAAATACAGCAAGGGGAAAAAGGGAGAAGGAGAGCGTAGACTCACCTGGCCATGTCCGTTCAAACTCATGGATGGTAGAAAAGTACTCCGTTACAGAAAATTGATTAGTCGGTAAAACTTCCTTTGATATATATCTATACTCAGTTGGAACAACCTAGATGAAAAAAACCAGAATGTAAGAATATGGAAGCACTAGAGCACAACCAAAAGAAAAGCAATCATTGTGCTCAACACTTATCGTCCCAAAAAAAATCACAAGGAAATCCAATTAAGCCAACCTGGATGCATGTTTCAACTAATGTTCCTTGTCAACACTGTTAGATTGTGTGAACCGTCTCATCTAAGTCTAATCTTGTTATAAAGGAGACATACCTATTTCAAGTCTACAACACGCTTCCTCACGTCTTCATTTTTTGTGAACCGTCTCATCTAAGTCTAATCTTGTTATAAAGGAGACATACCTATTTCAAGTCTACAAAACGTTTCCTCACGTCTTCATTTTTTTCCTTTATCCAAACACATGGAAATAATTGTGTTGAGTGGCAGTAAGACTTGAATTAAGCCCTCTCTTTATTTTGTAAGCTATCCCACCTAAGAGTTTAAGTCGCTAGAGAGGAAACACTTTATTTGTTTATTTTAGATTTGCGACATACAAACCCAAAATGGTTTAGAGGGGGTTGGCCTAGTTGAGGAGATCTTTAACCTCCAACCATGAGGTTACTGGTCCAAGTCATCAAGGAAAAAAAAAGTGGAAAAAGCCACTGCTGGCCCATGGGACAGGATTGCAAAAGGAAGAACAAATCCGCTAATTTTTCACAGTGGCAACCAACAATTGCAGATATTTAGCCTCGGTGAAGAATAAAATAATTAGGTCCCAACAATAAAGGAAAAGAGTGCAGGGTTAGGACTTCAATTCGGTTCATATATCACACGCCACAAAATACTCCAGACAAATTACTGAAGCATGCAGCCATAAGTACAAGTTTGTTCTTTCCATCACTTTAAGAAAGTTGGTCAAGTTTGTTCATTCCGCCACTTTAAGAAAGTTGATCACGGTTCTTTATGTTAAAAAAGAAAAAGATAGAAAGAAAGAATGGTCAAGGCTATGTTGAAATACTCTATGCAATGTATTCAAACTAAATACTAATTAGAACTTCACAAACCTTAATGTAATATTTGAATGTGCCACTTGCTCCACGCAGAATTCGTGATGTTCCGTCTAGCGGGTTGTGAATACCTGGATATTTGGGCCCAAATGATAAATCATGGATGATATGGCTAACATTGACATGAGTAGGCTTTTCAAAAATCTGCATTTTCAAAGGATGCAAATAAGAGTGAGCAAATACTCTGGAAGTGAGAAGAGAAAAAGTAATACTTCAAAGGCTATTCTCTGAACGTCGCTGTAACATGCAACCTTTTGAGAAGAACTTGATGTACTTCAGAACATGAATTAAAATAAAAATGAAAATCTGCTTCTGCACTCAGACCAACTTAAGAAATATGGTATTGCTAATTTCTCTATACTTGTTTCACAAACTATCTAGAAACTCACTGTACAACTTACGTATCATAGATCAAAATACAAGCAAAATCTGAAAAGTAGCTTCAGCACAATCTTCCTTATGTCATGCCAAGTAAAAATAACTAGCAAGTTTGATCAGAGCTTTCACCGGAAGCCGACAAAAAGAACTGTCCAACTCTCACACCTTTGGGAGGGTTATTGCCCTAGTTTCTTAAACAAACCCTTTTTAGCATCTTCCAACTATACCGCCCTAATTTCAAGGATCACAACTGCTCACACAATTTGACCAGATAGATTCTTTAGAAATAGGACAAAGTTCAATGCAATAGTGCACACGTTCCAACAGTTATAGTGTATTTCCATCAAATCTATAAAAACTATAAAATATCAACAGAGCTGACCATTTGAGCAACAAAAATGTTCAACCCATGAACGGATATATGGAAATTCCCAGCAACCCGCTGGACCTCTAAAACGCCATACACCTGCAAGCAACAATGTCAGCAACAGTTGGTGCAACACTGCCATCACTTGGTTAGCCAAAGTGGCAGCATATTTTAGGCCCAAAGAGAGAAAAATAAGGGGGGGTGGAGGGTGGAGGTTGAGGGGAGAGAATTACAAATACGAGAACAGGCATAATACAAAGCAACCAAAACATACCCTGCATCCTTCCCCATCAGTCAATGCTTGCTTAACCTTCTTGATCATGTTTTGAGATTCTTCATCAATGCCCTGTAGATGGATCTTGTCTGAATCTTCATGATGTTCTTTGTGCCCATCTGGTAAAAATTGTTACTTAAAACCATGTTATCAATTCATAGGAGATTAATACTCAACTGTGTTATGCAAGTTAGAGCACAAACTAATTAACTGATATATCCATAAAACGGAATTTCTCAAGTTATTTGCTTTTTGCAAGTTGGATCCGTTTATCCACTTTCAGAAAGAGAGAATTTGATAAAAGTCGCTAAGGTCTAACCAAAGTTCTTTATATTTGTCAAGAAATTAACATTAACATGATCAACGGCCAACACCGCACTAAGCAGGTTTGAGATAAAAGCATACAAGTGTACACCTTGGACCAAGATAAAGAGAAGCAGAGAGTTAAACTAATGCTACTACCCAAATGCAGAAGAACCAAAGACATTACCATGTTTATGAGCTTCATGTTCCTTCTCAACAAGGTCTGACAAATACTCGGTGCCAGTGATATGGCCATCACTGTTCAAGCGAAGCTGCAAAAACACCCAACCTTAATTGCCGAAAAAGGCATTAAAAAAAAGGGCATACACTGTAGAGTATAGACTGAATCTGAAACTAAATGCCAATTTGAAGAAAAAGAAAATTGCAAATACTATAAACATAAAATAGAAGACAAATAACAAATATCTTCATAATTTGTTTCAGTGTTTCAAAGCTTGCAAAGACAAATTCGCTTGACTAATAGACGGAAATTGGGAAGGTGTGGATGCCGGGGTAGCCTATTCAGATTTGTAAGATTTAAGACTTCCAGAAGTTCTAGCCTGCTAATAAGAAGTTTAGAAAGAATGAGAAATGTTAGGTGAATTACACTGACTTTCCTAATTGCCTGGCTACAACAAAGAGACCAGGTGATAGGGAATTATAATAATTGTCCTACATATTGTGAGGCATCACATTTTTTCTTGGGAAAACTACAGTAGAGTTGTAATTTACTAGTAAAAAGCCTCTACAGCCTCTCTCATTTCCAAAACTACACTACACCCAAGGCTTATAAGTTACTGGTGTTTTGGACAAACCACCCATGCAAAAAGCTTCCTGTTAAGTATTGCTAAAAGATCCTTAAAAACTTTTACCAACAAATCTAGCTTACGAAGCTACTGACAGAATATAACCCAATATGAACTGTTAACGGGCAATACAAGAAAAGTAAAAAGGTCAATCTTTTTAACCTACATCTCTTTTGTGTTTGTTAAGTTTTCCTTTTTGGCTTTTACAATTAAGAGAATTTTTCTTATAGTATCAACAGTATTTAAAGACTGTAACTTTAGAAGGTAGGATGACGATAAGTAATTATGACAAACTAGAATGGACATCAAAGTATCTTACCACAACCTAAGCATGGTATAATCAATGCTGCAAGTCATAACCATCAAAACTAGAGACATTTTATATTCGTTATATTATTCACATGCCACTGTGTAGTACCAATGACTAGATTGCCTGTTTTGGATACGATAAAATCAAACCTCCTCCAGTCTCTCTCCCCCCCCCCCCCCCAAAAAAAAAAAAAGAAAAGAAACGAACCAATGACTAGATAACCAGCAAATTTTACAGACATGTCTTAGAAGAAGACAAACAAAAACAAAAGTGAAATCCAAAAAATCTCAGTAAAAACAGAACAATTCTTTTCATCTTCCATTTCCCCCATGTGCAAAAAAAAAGTAGAAAAAAAATTGCTATATGACAAACTAGAAACAGAAGTTTTGTTTACAATACTTTGACTGGAAAGGCACCAGAATAATTGTGTTGATTATTGTAGGTCTGATAACATGATAACAAATTGATTCATCCGATAAAACTTAGTCCATCTAAGGTATAAAAGTTTCTTTAACTAGAATCCAACAACATTAACATTATGATCCTAGTCTCTTTTTCGTTTGAAACAGTAAGAAACACAATTTACTAAAACGCGTAACAATCTAACTGTGTTATGCATTACCCTGTAGTACAAAACATTCTCGTTTAGTTTTCAGTTCTATGGGCAGCAAAATAATTTTGGTAGTCACAGTAGACCAATTACCTTCCATATGTTTGTATCAAGATCTACTTCATGCTTCCCCGACATATCAATAGCATCCACACTTAGAACTACCAAAAAGAATAAATTGATCAACCGCTGAAACATTATGAAAAAAATATTAACAAAGAAAAGCAGAACTCAAATTAAAATAAATAAACAAATACGGAGAGCGAGTAGAGAATATTGACTTACCATCACAAGGTAGAGAGGGGAATGTTATATTTATGTGAATGGGAAGATTTTCTCCACGTCTCAAGTCAACAGCCATCTGCACAGACGGAAGTCACAGCACAAACTTACTTCAAATGAGCTAGACTAAGCTAACCCTGAAGAAGATTTCATCAAAGAGATATAAACTACCTGATGAACAGTATATATATTAAGATAGTAACTCAGTTCATGCAAGAACAATGTTGCCATAATTAGCAGCCCCACAACGGAAACTGGTAATGAAAAGGAAGAAAGAGTAAAGTTAGTAAAAGAATCAAACTCAAGTAAAATACAAACACAAAACAAGAAAGAAATCTTCTACATGTTCCGTAGAAACTAATGCTAAATCGGTGAAAACATTAGAGAGAATTGCTTATGATATCTCACGGTAAAGCTCGGTATAGGTTACACAGATAACGCACAAACATGTAGTGGTTAGCACCAATTAGGTAAAGATCAATACCAAAGGCGCCAGACTTTGTTTTCTGCAACAAGTGTTCTTCAGCATGCGGAAATGCATGAATAGATCTTAGTGCTTGCTTCACTCCCATTGTTTTTCTCCTTTATTTCCAAGATTTGATAATGCTGTTCCAAATACATCAAACTGAGAACATCTTAAAGTTGAAAAACACAAGAAATTCACAAGCTTTCATGTTTTATTTTAAAAAATAAAAATTGGGGGTTTGGAAAGGGGAAATGGGCAAGGGTTACAAGGTGGGGAATCGAACTCTTGCCAACAAGATAAAAAATTTGGAAGTCAACCAACTGAGCTATTAAGATTCCCCCAAGCTTCCATATTTTATTTTAAACAAAATTGGGGGTTAGGTAGGGGAATGAGGGAGGGGATTACAAGGTGGGAAATAACTCTCACCAACAAGGTGAAAATTTTGGTAGCCAACCACTTGTGCTACTAAGATTCCCCAAAGCTTACATATTTTATTTTAAAAATAGAAAATAAAAAAACTGGCGGTTGGAGAAGGGGAAATGGGGGAGAGCATTACAAGGTGGGAAATCGAACTCTCACCAACAAGGTGAAATTAATGTACCCAACCAACTGAGCTACTAAAATTCCCGCAATCTTTCATGTTTATCCATCAATCAAGCAATCAAATTTAACAAATGAAAAATCCATAGACATTCTGCTCTAATCAACCCCAATTCACTCAAAATCCTAACTTTACTTGAAACTAACTAGTCATTTTTGCTCAAATTAAACCCAATTTAGGAAACAAAAATGACATTATTAAGCTAAAATCCATCATTTTAAAAGAAATTGAAACGAATTGCATATAAGCCAAAATGAATTAGCTTTACCCAATGGTCCAACTCTGTTAACAAGGTAGCAATCGAACTCTCACCAAGAAGGTGAAAATTCAGGTAATCAACCAACTGAGCTACTAAATTCCCGTGAGCTTTCATATTTATCCATCAATCAAGCAATCAATTGAACAAATGAAAAATCCATAAACATTCTGCTCAAATCAACCCCCAATTCATTCAAAATCCTAACTTTACTTGTAAGTTGTAACTAACTAGTCATTTTTGCTCAAATTAAACCCAATTTAGGAAATAAAAATGACATTATTAAGCTAAAAATCCATCATTTTATAAGAAATTGAAACAAATTACATATAACCCAAAATGAAAAATCCATAAACATTTTGCTCTAATCAACCCCAAATCATTCAAAATCCTAACTTTACCTGTAACTAACTAGTCATTTTGCTCAAATTAAACCCAATTTATGAAATAAAATGACTTTATTGAGCTAAAAATCCATCATTTATAAGAAACTGAAACAAATTACATATAAGCCAAAATGAAAAATCCATAAACAGTTTGCTCTAATAAACCCCCAATTCATTCATAATCCTAACTTTACTTGTAACTAACTACGTCATTTTGCTCAAATTAATCTCAATATTAGGAAATAAAATGACTTAATTGAGCTAAAAATCCATCATTTATAAGAAATTGAAACAAATTACATATAAGCCAAAATGAAAAATCCATAAACAGTTTGCTCTAATAAACCCCCAATTCATTCATAATCCTAACTTTACTTGTAACTAACTAATCATTTTGCTCAAATTAAACCCAATATTAGGAAATAAAAATGACATTATCAAGATAAAATCCATCAGTTTATAAGAATTTAAACAAATTACATATAAGCCAAAATGAAAAATCCATAAACATTTTGCTCTAATAAACCCCCAATTCATTCAAAATCCTAACTTTTCTTGTAACTAACTAGTCATTTTTGCTCAAATTAAACCCAAATTAGGAAATAAAATGACATTATTAAGCTAAAATCCTTCGTTTTATAAGAAATTGAAACGAATTACATATAAAGCCAAAATGAATTATATTCCCCCAATTGTCCAATTCTGTAAAAAAAATTAGAGAGAGAAAGTACCTATAATAATGTAGAGAGAGAATGGGCCCGGAAAATGGGACTCCGATCTCCGACGAAAGTCCGACGGAAAATCAGAAATTACACGAAGACAGAGATTAAAATAGTTTTTTTTTTTAAAATGAGGGTAAAATAGTTTTTTTTTAAAAAAAAAAATACCTCCTAATTAATATTTTCATAAAGGAGCGTATTAAAAAATACCTCTTGGCATGCTATAATATTTGTGACATATTAAAAGTACGTGATTAATAGTAATTATTTATGTCAAATTTTTTTTTTCTTTGACCTTTTTATAGAGGTGAATTGTGGTTCTATTTGTTTAATCATACATGAATATGTTCTTATCTGTATAGTATAATTTTTTCTTAGCACATTTATTTTTAAGAATGACGAATATTCATGATATTTATCACAAGTCACAATTCTCTTCAACGGATAAACTATAATCATTTGTATATGTTTTATCTAATTTCATTATAAATTTATTTTCATTACTTGATATTTGCCATATTTATATGACCCACCTCAACGAGGAAATGAGATCTATCTGAATCATTTGTACGTGCTTTATTAATTTTCATTATAAAATCATGATCATTCATTGATATCTATGTATATATATATAATCCATTTCAACGAGGATCCTGTCCTATGATACATGTTAGGCTGTCACCTCCCATTAGCAACATATACTAGGTAACTATCCAATCATACATGAATATGTCCTTATCTATATATAATTTTTACCACATCTTAGCACATTTATTTTAAGAATGGCGAGCATACATAATGTTTATCACAAGTCACATTCTATTCAACGAATAAATCGTAATCACTTGTACGTGCTTTATCAAATTTTATTATAAATTCCTTTTTATTCCTTGATATTTGTCATATTTATATGACCCCACCTCAACGAGAAAATGAGATCTCTTTGAATCATTTGTACGTGCTTTATTAATTTTTATTGTAAAATCATGGTCATTTGTTGATATTTATCATATTTATATAACTCATCTCAACGAGAATTTTGCCCTCTAATACCTATCACCTCCCACTAGCAACATGTATTAGGTAACTCTTTTCATCAAGGCTAGGACAGATGGAAAGAAATCACCTAATTTTTTTTTTGTCTCTACTGAAATTTGAACATGAGACCTCATAATTCTTCACGCCACTTCATTGAATATTGTGCCACACCCTTGGGTACATAAGAAAATAACTTAATGTGTAAAATGAAGATCTTGACATGTAAAAATCAAGATCTTTTGTAAGAAAAAGACATAAAACTAAAAAATGATGGTAAAGGGCTAGAAAACTATTTCTATCCACCTCAACATCTGAAGGTTAAGTGCGCCTCAACTTTATATTCCTTTCTTTTAATAAAATATTATCAAATTAGGTCGTATGATAATTGCATGCCCAATGACCTTTTATACCATAGTGATGGTAAAAGTTACATACATTTTTTTAAGAATAACTTTGAGAACTCATAATGTTCTTTCATTTACAATTATCACAATGATAATTATTATTACTTCGTTCACCAACGTCATGATCTTCTCATTTAAAACGAAACATCTTATTGTAGGGTGACTGATAATGCGGTGATATTTATAATACTTAGGATCATTAACTTTGTTAGTTTCATCAGGTTGCTTTGACCCTGGAAGGTCATGACTTTTTTGTCCAGTAACTCGTCAAGAATGGCGAAAATGTCAGAATCAGGGAAAGGATAGGCGTTAGCCTCTAACCCTTTCAAGGTTGGCTAGCTTTTCTCTTCTCTTGAACGCGAATTTGAAATTCCCTCCCCCCCCCCCTAATTTTTGCTTAGTTGTCACGCCTACGCATATACATATGATCTTGGTAATTATTTAGTCTTCTTTCAAACTTTTGATATATTGCTATCATGTTTTTTTTAGTGAATGAAGTAGATTCAGTGAGACAATCTTCATGTTATTTTACTTTAACAATTATTACATCATTAATGTGATGTATTGAGACTCCAACTCATTATTTATCCATAAAATGCGGTGGTAAACCACAATTTGACTTGAATCCAATTTCTTATTGTCATAGTGCAGCAAGATTCGAACGTGATATCTTACTCTCATAGTGTGTTAAAACTTAAATTCACAATTTTATCATCATATAATGTTTATCTCACTCGTTTCAAAGAGTGAAACATAATTTGGCATAGCCACAGATTGATGTTTTGATAAATTTGATATAATAAAAAATTATCATAAAAAATAATTGAATTAGAAATAACATAAAATATTGTCAATCAAATGATGATAAATTATTTAAAGGTAATAAAGACTAGTAATGAAGCAATAGTAGAGTTGGCCAATTTATACAACTTATAATCAAATAAGCATAAATATTCTTGTAAATAAAATCCAATAGGATCAAATGGGTGTATATGAGTATGCTTACAAGTCAAACACAAAGAACTAATGCAATATACTTTACAAAATACTAATAAGTTGTACCTAATATTAAATGAGATGATAATATCCAATTGAACCAGATATCTCAATTGATTAGAGAATCATGTTCATAATGTATTATAAAATAAAAAAATAAAATAAAATATGAGAAATTTTAGAGAAAAACAATACTAGAATTTTTCTTGATAATCTCGATAATGCTTTTAATTTAATCATATTATAAATGACAAAAGATTCTTCCTATTAAAATATATAATTTTACTGATTTATTCTTTATCCATTCTTTTGAAAAAAAAACCTTTTTGAAACTTATAAACTGGTTTAGCCTTTCAAAAAGTATTAATTATAAGGATAAAATAAAATTTGTTTAATTAGTTTTCTCTTAATTTGATAAATGGATAAGTAATTTAGGATAACTATTCATAGTAAAGTGGACAACTGAAATGAGACGGAGGGAGTGTTATTCACTCTCTCAACTATTCTTTTTTTTTAATGAAAGATTTATAAAACTTATCAAATTAGGTCGCGTGATCACTGCATGCCCAATGACCTTTTATACCATATTGATGGTAAAAGTTATATTCACTTTTTGAAGGATAATTTTGAGAACTCATACTGTTCTTTCAATTACAATGACCACAATGATAATTATTACTTACTTTGTTCACCAACATCATGATCTTCTTCTTTTAAGACGAAACATCTTGTTGTAGGGTGACTAACAATGCGGTGATATTTATAATACTTAGGATCATCAACTTTGCTGACTTCATCAAGTAACTTTGACTCTAAAATGTCAATTACTTTCTTGGCCAGTAACTCATTGAGAATGGCGGGGACGTCAAAATCAGGGAAAGAATAGGCCTTCACTTCTAACTCCTTCAAGGTTGGCTGCCTTTTCTCTTCGCACGATCGCAGACTTGCAACTTCTTCTTTCAACTTTTGCTTAGTTGTTATGCCTATTCAAATTCATATGATCCTGGTAATTATTTCGTCTTCTTTCAAACTTTTGATTTATTGCTATCATATTCTCTCTAATGAATAGAGTACATTTAGTGGGATAAGCATTATGAAATAAATGACATTATTTTATTTTAATCGTCATTATATTATTAATATGATATGCTGGGACTCAAACCCATTATCTAATTATCCATAAAAGGTTGTGATAGATCATAATTTGTCAAGACTTATATTCAATATCTTATTACCATAGTGTAACAAAATTCAAACCGTACACAAAAATGCCAAAATAGGTATAAAATGTGATAGATAAATTATTTGAAAATAATAAATACTAGTAATGAAGCAAGAGTAGTGTTGGCCAAGTTGTACAACTTGTAATCAAGTAAACATAAATATTTGTGTAAATAAAATCCAATAGGATTAGCCAGTGTATGAATATGCTTACAAGTCAAACACAAAGAACTAATGTAAATAAATAATTGATATGCTTTGCAAAACAATAACAACTTGTACCTAGTGTTTAATGAGATGATAGTATTCGATTGAACCAAATATTTTAATTGATTAGAGAATCATACCGATAACGTATTATTTAATAATAAAAATAAAATAAAATTAAATAAACTAAGATTTTTTTTAGAGAGAAACAATACTAAATTTTTTTTTGTTGATAATCTTGATAATGATTTTAATCATATTATAAACGACAGGGGATCCTTTCTATTTATAGAAAGAAAAATACTTGATTATCAAGTAACTAGTTAGATTCTAACTAGATTAGTCCTATAGTAACTATAGGTTATTTTTCTAATTACATTGATCTCCAAGTGTTAATTAATATATATTTTATAATATATGGACATTCACTCTTAATATTATTTACAACGCAGGGCAAACTAGAGGATAAGTTAAAATCAAACCAATTTAATTATAGTTATATATGTTTTAATATCAAATTAAATTACTAATGAATTCCTTCCTAATTAATTCAATACAATTTATCGACTTTCTTTGAATACCCTTTACCAAAATATTATTCTACTATTGATTTTCTTTTCCCCACATAATACTTATATTTCAATTCTCACAATTTGTTCCTACATATTAGAGGTTTAGAGCCTGTTTGGATAAGCTTATTTTAAGTTAAAAATTTCACCTTTTAGTTTTTAGCTTTTTTTTTTGCTATTTTGGCTTAAAATTAAGTATCCAGAAGCACTTTTTTGCCTTACCCCAAACACTATAAACAACTTAAAAACTATTTTAACTTAAAAAACACTTAAAATAAGCCAATCCGGCTCTTAATATAGAAATCTTCTTTTCAAAGAAATTCAGTCTTACACGTAGGTGGTTTCTTGAACCACGCAAATTGTATACAATATGGTAATACTCCCTTGTCTGTTTCTATTTAGGTGATATTTTTCTATTGTCGAAATTCAAATTATATAATTTTAGGCATAATATATAGACATATTTTTTAATAAATTAATTTGGTCTTAATTAATAGTTGTGTAGATATACAAATCTTATATGATGTAAAATTAAATAAGTAGATATACGTATATTATATGATGTTTTACGTGATGTCTCACATAAATTGTAACGTGAGATGCATATGTCTACTTGTTCATATGATAGTTTAAGTGCTTATTTGCGCACATTTAAAATTAGAGGGCATAAATGCTAATTGAAGCCAAATTAAATGATATACTAACGTATTAATGCTTTAATTTAATTTAAGTGTCACGTAAATTGATAACATAGAATAATACTTTTTTATTGAGCAGCAACGAAAGTCAGCCTTAATGATTCAATAGTGCCGAGTAAAAATGTTGGCCGTCGCTCAATGGATAAAAGTTACTCTAAGGATAACAGACTGATCTTCTCCAAGAGCTCACATTGACGGAAAGGTTTGGCATCTCAATGTCGGCTCTTCGCTACCTGAGACTGTAGTATGTTTCAAGGGTTGGTTATTTGCCCATTAAAGCATTACGTGAGCTGGTTCAGAATGTCGTGAGACAGTTCGGTTTATATTATTTTGATACTAACAAAGCAAAATATAAATAACCAAAACAAAAAAAAAACCAAAAAAAACAACCCACCTTCTCCACCATTTTCCCTTCACAACAATCTTCCCTTCAACTGAAACCGCCATTAACAAAGCTTACAACAGTCACTCATATTTTTTTTATACCTTTTTTTAATTACCTCTAAAATCCATATTTTAAGGGAAAAATACAATTTTTTTTTAAAAACTTTTGTTTTGGATTTATCCATATACAAATTTAGTTACTTTTTAGCCTTTTTGTATACCCATTTTGATCTGAAGTGTCAAATCATTTCTGGGTATTGAAGATATCAAGCGAATCTATTGTGGTAATATTTTCTTTTAATTTTTTTTCTGTTGTTGGGTTTTGTTTGATTCTTGATTTATTGATATTGGGGAGTTTGGTGTAACTGTAACTATTTATTATATGTTTGGATTTATTCGGTGTTACTTAATGGATTATCTGTCATTTGGCTTTTTTTTTTCTTATTTGGATTATGGGTGGTGATTATTGCAATCTGCTTATTAATTAAGATGATTATGCATTTTGAAGAACTTAAATAGTTGTTTATGCTAATTTGGAACTTTAGGAGTTTGTATATATAGAGAAGGCCTTCGCGTAATTGGTAAAGTTCTTGCGATGTGACCAGGAGGTCACGGGTTCAAGCTGTGGGAACAGCCTCTTGCAGAAATGCAGGGTAAGGCTGCGTACAATAGATCCTTGTGGTCCGGTCCTTCCCCGACCACGTGCATAACGGGAGCTTTAGTGCACTATGTTGCCCTTTTAGGAGTTTGTATACGGTAGATGTGTTTCAAGTTGAATTAGCTGGTTTACTCATTAATGTCATAGAGATGGGATTGAAATCGAGCGAAAAGGATATAGAGGATTCATAAAGCTGATCCTTTCTAGTTCCGGATTGAGACATAATAGTCAATTGAAGCCTTTTTTCTAGCAGCTGACAGGAGCGGATCTAGAGGCCTGATTATGGGTTCACGTGGACCAGTAGCTTCTGCTAAGACCTTATATAGATATTAAAATTTACTAAATATTTATAGTATTAACTTAAGGTCGTTGTAGGAACCATAAACTTCAAATCTTGGTTCCGCCTCTGGCAGCTGATTTACCTTAATGAACTAGAAACTACAATGTGTTCGCCTTTTCTAACCATAGATTGCACTAAGTTCAATGAAGTGAACACTTAAGTCTGTTGTTGGATTGTTTCTTTAGATCCTCATCAAATATCTATAGTCGGATCACTAGCCATTGTAGTTACTGGTGTGGATTATGTTTTTGACCTTCAAGTGGAGTGAAAGTTAAGTTATTTAGCATGCGATACTAGATGCAACTGGAAATGGGAGGAGCATGATTTTTGAGAATTTAGTCATTGTCGCAAACATAAATAGACACATACAAAAGCCTCGTTTCTAATAATTTCAATTTCTAAAGAGGCGGTACGCACACTTCAACTTGGTATCAGAGCAAGCAAAGATCATAGGTTCGAGTCTGTATGGCACTCATAAATAGAACATGTTTTTACCTACTTGGCCTAAGAAAACGAATCATGTCTACACATGAGTTACAGTGTTGCCGGCCTTACTGGAAAAAAAAGGAAAATGTCGTCTCTCTAACAGGTTAAGCTTCTAGATGACATTCAACCATTTCTGCTCAAAACTATTCAACGGAATTTTGTACATGATGTAGGGTATGGCCTTAGTTGTGTAGCATTTGGGGAAATTGATTCTGTTGTGCAGCCAACGCGTGTAAAATTCTGCACTTCAAATGAGAGAGATTGTTAATTACTCCAGCTCATTGTGGGTGTATTTGTGTCCTCAAGTCATTCTTTCATGGGCGGGCTAGACTCTTTTCAGTTTCTGTGCAATGACCTAACAAGTTGACAGTGACTAATGAACTTTGGATGTTTTATTTAACTATACTTTTAAGACAGGTAGTTTAGCATCTTGGATGGTGTAACATAAGCATAATTAACCCCTGCTTAGAGGATAGGAAGTGAGGAGGAGATACTGATGACCAAGCTTGATGAAAGGATAACTTGTGCGCGTGCACTCAAAACATATTATTCCCTTTTGGGGGAAGGAATTGAAGTTTGTTTATTTGTAGCTGGTTTCTTATTCTGGCTTGGGAGGCAGCAATAACTGGGAATGCCACCTGTTTGGGGCTGATAACCCAAAGGCTGATTATGCATACAATATAAAGAGTGAAGAATTATGTATGATAACTTGTTCAAAATTGAAGAAAAGAATCTATATATTAAACTTTATCCCAGAAAAGGAAAAAATAATCTATGTTGGCATACTGAATTAGAAAAAAAATAGAGAGAGTAGAAGTAGGCCTTCCATTTTACGTGGATTTTTGGAAGGAAGGAAATATGCAAGTTATTCAACAGTTCAATATTTATATTTGGATAATTTTTTTTAAATAATGAAATCTGATAAAAAAGGGAATCTGAACGTCCAATTTATGCTATTTGTTGATTAAGCATTTAATTCAGTCTCTTCCCACCCTCTTTCTTTCTCCCGTCTCGCCCTTATTGGTGGTTGAATACAATGTTGTTACCTTGTTTATGGATTCATTTCTCTTGTTATTGCTTTGTACATAGGTCTCACGCTCTTGACATTCAATTTTCACTTAAGAAGAACCATTTTGTATTAGAAACAATTACTGGTACGTCACACGGTCAAGAAAAGTTGTCTGATCTTGTAACAGCATTTTATTTAGTGAATCTCCTTAATTGCAAACTTCGGTGGGGGTAGGTGATGGTTGGGAGGGTCTTTGCCATTTGTAACTGGCAACATTGGATTGTTTTGAGCTATGTTTTACTCAGACTCTTCAAAATTCTTGCCGCGCTTGTGTCGACATGACATGGTGTGGCATCCACACCTGATTTGGTTAACTTACCTTGGGTGCTTTGACTACATCTATGAGTGAGAAGTATAGATTGATTGGGTATTTAGTTCGGTTTTTAGGTTTATGTCATATATAGTTACATAGAGCATGAGAATGTTTTGCTATTACACGAGATATTTTGTGAATAAAATATTAGGTGTTTATAAAGAATTAAATTTTATTAGTTTTAGTTTAATAGCTTTAATTAATCGAGGTATACACTTTATATGTTGTAATATACATTTATTGGCCGTATTCCAGCACATATTCACACTCAAATTCATAACCTCGAGTCCTAAAATTTATGTGATGAAGAATCTGACATTTAGATTCGCACCCGTATCGGATACCCGCACCTGAGTCCCAGCAATTAGGTTTTGATATTGCATTCAACAAAAATGTTTAGTATATAATAGATTGAAGATGATGTGAGCTCTTGTTATATGCAGTTTGTGTCTTTCACCCCGCTCTCTCCCCCCCTGTCTCCCTCTTCCTCTCCCTCTCCTCCCCCTTCTCCCTCTCCTTCTCCGCCCCTGTCTCCCTCTCTATTTCATTTTTCATATCTTGGATTCGTTAAAGCAAGTAATCCTCTACTTAAGTTTTTTCTTGTTATGCTCTTTCCAACTTTATTGATTGTATGTTCTTTCCTTTCCTGGTGTTATGCAGGTAGTCGTGTTTTTTCCTTTGAAGGATTGAGATCGTGATCTCAACTATCAGATCTGTTTATGCATCTGCTGTTTTATATGGGCTGAGATATATATTTCATGGGAGGCGTAGAGGATGATGAACCACTCTCAAAACGTCTGAAAGTATCATTTGAAGAATCAGCAGATCATTCAAACGGAACATTTCTTAGGGATCCTGCAAGTTTCTTATTGAGTGACTCGATGGTTCGTCCTCTGGAATTTCAAGGGGACGATGAGATTGTTGGTAGAAAAGGAGTAGTAAAGAAAGTTGAATTTGTTCGGATCATAGCTGAGGCATTATATTCTCTTGGTTATAAGAAGGCGGGGGCGCAGCTAGAGGAAGAGTCAGGGATACCTTTGCACCCCTCTCTAGTAAATTTATTTATGCAGCAAATCCTTGCTGGGAGATGGGATGAAAGTATAGCCACATTGCATAAAATTGGTCTTGTGGATGAAAAAATTGTGAAGTTGGCATCTTTTATGATACTTGAGCAGAAATTCTTTGAACTGTTAGACGGAAAAAAAGTCATGCATGCTTTGAAGACATTGAGGACTGAGATTGCACCTCTTTGCATAAATAGCGATAGAGTCCGCGATCTTTCGTTGTGCATCATTCTATCACCTTCACAACAGGTTGTCTCTGGGGTGTCAGGTCTAGATATAGTGAAAATAAAATCAAGGACAAAGCTACTAGAAGAGTTGCAAGGACTGCTTCCCTCAACAGTCATGATTCCTGAAAAAAGATTGATCCATCTTGTTGAACAGGGCCTTGACTTGCAACTAGACTCTTGTTTTTTTCACAACTCATTAGTCACTGAAATGTCATTGCTCACTGATCACCATTGTGGAATAGATCAGATTCCATCTCAAACTTTGCAGGTTCGATCACATTTGAGTCTTGATACTTGTTTAACCTGCAAGCGATATCATTCCAGGATTGGTTGTCAGTTAATTGCGTTATTAATCACCTAATTAACTTATTCCATCTGTGTATAGGTTTATACGTCAGTGATAAGTGTGAGGTGATGTGTTGATCAAGTTCCGAGTTTGTGCTTTCTATTGTGTAAAATTTTGGTTATTCCATGTTTAATTATGTTGTCATTGTGTCAATAATGTTTTTCCTATTTTTCTAATTCAGCATACTATAAGGCTATTACTGGCTTGTATTGTAAAATTATACTATAATCAGGAATAACTAGAATTTATCAAGTTATAACTACTCTAGACCTCTTTTTTGTGGCTGTGATAGAAGTCTAGACATATTGCTGTCTTCCCTATGATAATCCTATAAAACTTCTTTAATACTGTAATATCCCTTTCAATGATATTCTTTCCTTGCCTTTGCTGTAATGGGGGGCAAATGTGAATTCTAAGATTCATATAGTAAACAAGAAGTTCATGTGTACATTGTCTATAGATGAAAACTCCATGACATCTTTTTTTTTTTTTTAGGGTATAAAAAATACTCCATATGTTTCATTTTATGAGTCTTAGTATGACTGGGCATGAAGTTTAAGAATGTAAAGACTTTTGAATCTTGTGGTCTTAGACTAGAGGTGTGCATAACATACCAAGAGTATTTTTTGAATTTTGTGGTCTTGAACATGCCATGAAATTAACAACATACTAAAAGTAAAAGTGGCATTCTTTTTTAAACAAGTTAAAAGGAAAGTAAGACTTATAAATTGAAACAGAGGACGTTGTGAATTTATATTAGTACTTTACGTTATCAAAAAAAAAGATATTAGTACTTTCAGAATCATGAGCATAGGTTTTAAAGATCCTCAATTTTACTGTGATATAAGGCTTAGTTTAGGACCGAGACACGCTTCTTCCTCTTATTCCTTCTTGCTTCTCTCTATTTTCCATCAAGTTCTAATTGTCCTCTACCTAGTCCAGTATCCACTTTATTCTTCTTCTCCTTCGTTCTATCATTTTGGATCCATCTCTTAGATGTTCTAGATTTGAAGGAGACCTGCGGAAGTGGGTTATTGATTCTTCCATAGATATCAATAAGAAAGTATGCACATGTATTTCCCAATCCTTGAGAATGATGCAGAAAAGTTTGTAACATGTGACGACTTGGTTTGAGTTTTTCTTGTACTGTCCTTGTATAGAGCTTGGTTGCATATATTCCTCATACACAGGGTTTTGATTCCTTCTTTTAACAATGATATAATTGACTTGACTACGATTGGTAGAAGGGCTTAGATCAATTTTTTTGTTGAGAATGAAGGGGTTTAGATCAATTATTAATAGTTGAAAGTAAAAGAAAAAAGAGAAGGGTTTGTTGATCACGTTGAGCTCTAATCGTTTCTTCATTGTTCGCCATGCACCAGATATTACAAGAACACACAGATGAAGTCTGGTTTTTGCAGTTCTCTCATAATGGGAAGTACTTAGCCTCATCATCTGCTGATTGTTCGGTTATCATATGGGAGGTAAATTTAAGTGCTCTTAAATATTGCTCAATATATTTTTGCTTTATCAAAAGTCCTCTTGACTATTGCTTGTTATATCCTCTATTATTTTTAATTGAAGTTTCACTTTTTCCGTTGAATTTCTTCTTTCTTTGCGTCCGATGCCATAGTTTTCTTGCATGACCTTTATCTTTTTGCTGTAACTAATAATTTCAGAAAAAAGTAGCACTGTTTTTGCTTCACTTTCCCATGCAGTGGCACAAATGAAATGTTTTTCTTGTAGATTCCCCTGATGTATCTTTAGTATGACAGTAGAAAGTCCTTCGTCCATTTTTCGTAACTGATAAACCTTTAGAGGGAGTGAAGTTTGGAATCAATAACTTGAGTTACTGAAGCTAAGATTATTAGCTGCGATTCTACTCCAACACTATTGGTGTATCTGAAATTTCCTCTCTTTGAAAGACACAATAGTTATAGTATCAGTCAATAATAGCAAAAGTATAAAACATATAGTAATGCAAATAACTTGAAGATGTGGCTCAAAATATGGTGAGTGCTGAAATAACAGCCAGTAAATCTGCTAGACAAGAAACTTATTAGCTTATGATCGATGGTTCCTGCTATATCATTCCGACTAATATTCTGGTCTCCAGACCCCACTTGTGGGATTACATTGGTTATGTTGTTGTTGATATCATAAATATACCCCACTTCAACTAGAAAGGTTGAAGATCATATGCTATTTTTTCACTATATCATAACATAAGATTATGGTTGCATGACAATCTTAGCATCTCAACAACAACATACCCAGTGCAATCCCATAAGTAGGGTGTGGGAGTAGTTCCTCTTCCTCGCTAGAACTCTAACAACACCAACTTCTAAGTAGGGTGTGGGAGTAGTTCCTCTTCCTCGCTAGAACTCTAACAACACCAACTTCTTTCTTTTTCGTCATCGCACTAGCTATCTTTCCGAATTCCTTTTTGAATCAACGGTGGGTGCAACATTTTGCACTGGACAGCTCATGCTCTGAATCTATGCCTCATAAAACTCTAATAATTTTTGTCTTAGGTGGTGGAAGACGGAGCAACTATATAAATAAACAAAATATTAGTTATGGAGTATTTTTAAGTTGCATCCTTGTAAGGGATTAGAAGAACTATTGTCATCCCAGAAAAGTTCCCAATCAGGGATAGGCTTGATATAAACCAAAAAATAGAAAAACTTGTGGACAAAGGCACACATCCCTTTGCCTCCATCCCTGATGACCATTGCAAAGGTGGCGAGTGCTAGCATATAGCCAGACAACTATCTAAAAATAAGGATGTCTCCAGTTGAAGCTTCAGGTAAATATTCAACGAGGCCTCGCTGAAGTCGAGAGCACAATTTTGGAGAGATGCTTGGCGGACATGTTTGGGTACTGTTCTTCTTGTACTTCTGAAATCTATGTTGCTCGGACTCTATAAAATGCTATGTCACACCTGTCGGATTGTGCTCATAGTTTGAAATATCGTAAATTCGATATTGAGTGAGACGCTAAGTTGCGCGGATTCTTTACTTTCGATGCTGCACCCGTGTTGGATTCTCCAAAAATACACTACTATTGGAAATCTGACACGCACCGGTTGACATTTTTGAAGAGTCCGAGCAACATAGGTGAGACGCACATGGAAACTTTCGAGGGAGGTGGGTGGGGCGTTCTAAAGTAAGGGAGATGAATGATGCCTTTTTCTTGTTTGAGTTCCCTACAAAATTGGATAGCGAAAATCTTGGTTGGGCAGTGGCCTTGGAAAGGGAAATTCAAAAACTCCAACTATGATTACCTTCAGTAACATTCATTAATTTAAGATGAACTGGGAACCCAAACATGTGTGGATAAGATTGATGTCTTCAGGCTGTTGGCAAGGATTTCGTGAATTCTTAGAGTTAAAGGAAACCACTAGTAGTGAAGCGCATCAGTAGGTGAGGATGTTGTGCGACACTTCAATGACCAATTTTAGCATCTATTGAATTCAATGGGCTTAAGTAATTTTCCCATATGAATCAAGGCGTTGACTATGGAAGAAAGAGTAGTGAATATGAGGGGCAAAATAATTGATAGCGCGGCTAACGGGCATAAGTCTAGTCAGGCGGAAGAACCTATGACAGACCACCGCTTAAAAGATTAATCTCACAAACAAGTTGTCAAAGCAGTTGCAATGAAAATAAGAAATAACATATGGGTATTGAATTAGTGAAGTCGCCCAAAAAATATTTATCATTAACCACCCTCTATAAAAAGTTAAATTTGTGACTTTTAAAAATAAGGCTAATTACCTACTATAGTAGATAATGTTCTTCTATGCACTTTTTATCATCTAAGACTTCTTGATAAGTTTGTGGACCTTGTAGTTGCGTCTTGTGTTTATGTTATTTGGGAATGTATATAGTAAATCTTTTAAAGTTTTTACCTTTTTCTTTCCCTCGTAGCTATGTTAATTTTATGCACTTTTGCATCCCTGCTCATGTCCCTTGTTTTAGAGCTTTTTGTAAAGAAAATGGGACCTTTGTCCCATCTCAGCTCTAAAACTTAGCTCATGAAGTAAGGATTGTCCAAGATCATATAAGAAGACAAAATTCATTCCTTCAAACAAAGTGAAATGCTCTAAAAACCCCTCGGATTCCAAGTACTGAACATCTATAGTGTGTATAACATAACATCTATAGTCTCGGGATTGGTTCTTAGAAAAGTATTTCCACTTGCTTGGTCGTGCTTTACCTTGGGTTTTGGTACCAGTCTTTTTAGCTTCCTATTAGTTCTCTTGTCGCTTAGGTTTTTCCATCTTCTGTTTTTTGTATCTTCTTATGAGCCTATGATACTCCTTTGGCTTAAATAACTTTTTGCACTTTGTCATTCCACCGTTAGACACACCTAAAACTTCACTTCCTACTTTCCTAATGCAACCTGACATTTTTATCTGTGGTATTAGCTTCTCCTGCTAAGCTCCTTTCTTCTCTAGCTTTCTCTGAAATGCTAATTGGTTCTTGCCATTTACTGCTCACCACTAATTCTCGGTTGCGTGCAAGTCTGCTCCACTCTTTCGCTTCACAGCCAGGACCTCCATCTAGGTTGGGTGGTCTGGACTTCTCCTGGCATAATCTTGCGATCCTTACGTGTGGCACTGTCACGTTTTTTGTAAAAGTAATGAAGTCTAGTTATAGTCACCTCCACTTTTAAATGTTATAGAGCATGATTCATTCTTTTTAAATTATCTTTTAGCTAAAATTAAATCATGTGCCAAGGTGAATCCGTAAGTAGCCTTTCCTTTATTCTTCTTATTATAAACATATCTTCCACGAGCTTGGTTAAAAACATCATTATATCTTCCCACATGTCCATTAAGTTCTTCCCCAGTAAAGATTTGTTCGTCGTTTGGAATCCCTTGAATCAATGTGTTCATAGCTTCCCAAAATTTAGTTTTAGTTTCCTCGTCAAATCCTATTTGTAGAGCATAGGCACTAATGATGTTGATTGTCTTCTTTCCCATATTAGTCTTAACGAGATAACCATATCACCAGCTATTTTTACCAATACAACTTTATGAATAAGTCTTGGTTCCCCAAAGATTCTCAATTCATGCTTATTTTTTCTATCCCACAATACCATTTTAACAATGGTATACCATGTGCAACATTCATTCTCCGACCTTTAGAATCCTATTGTAGGTGTATATGATTTTTGGTAAAAGATCTAAACAGACGGGTTTTCTGGTTCCTTTTCCCTGGGGAGGTAGTTCAGAGAACATGTAAAAGTGAGCTGGCATTGCTGAAAATCTGAATTTTTATGATAGGTTAACTGATGATTTAAGTTCACCTCTGAATTATTTTCCCTTTGCAGGTGAAGTTCGATGGGACGTTATGCTTGAAGCACCGACTTTCCGGTCACGAGGAACCCGTTTCCTTTATATCATGGGGCCCTGATGACAGTCAGCTTCTCACTTGTGGAGTAGAGGAGGTTGTTAGACTCTGGGATGTAAACTCCGGTGAGTGTATACATCTTTACGAGAAAAATGGTCTTGGTTTGATCTCGTGTGGATGGGCTCCAGATGGAAAAAGGATATTTTGCGGTGTTACTGACAAAAGCATTAGCATGTGGGATCTGGAAGGGAAAGAGCTGAAGTGTTGGAAAGGCCACCGGATTACCAGAATAGCTGATTTGGTAATAACAAGTGATGGGCAACACATGGTCTCTGTTTGTAAACCTAATATGATTCTATTATTTGGGTTGGAATCAAAAGCAGAGAAAATAATTCAAGAGGATGAACCAATAACTTCATTTGTATTGTCCGCAGACAGTAAATATATATTGGTAAGTCTTTGGAACCAAGAAATCCATCTTTGGAGTATAGAGGGGAGAGTAAAACTCTTACGCACATATAAAGGGCATAAGCTAGAACGCTTCGTCATACGGTCTTGCTTTGGTGGACTAGATCAAGCTTTCATTGCCAGTGGGAGTGAGGATTCACAGGTACTTCTCTCGTTGATTGAGAAGCCAAATCTTTTTGTTATTATGATTTGTATGCTTAGTTGCACATTCAAGCAATTTAACAATTCTACTATCATCAAATTAGACATGCATCTTTTCAGATGGTTTACGTCTTTTGACCACAAATGCATCTTTTTCATGACCAGAATAGTAACTACATCAGGAATTCTTGCCATCAAGTTGTCATTTTGAGAATGTAGTAATTATTTCATTCTTATCCTTGTTAGCTGTTTTATCATTACGAAAAGATAGGTAGCAATGAGATGACTATTATGCAGCTTGATGACAAGAACTCTTAGTGAGAAGAATGAAATGATCTTCTCCTTGTTACCTGTAAAAGAAAAAAGAACACAATCATCATATTGTTCTCTCTTTACAATTGGAGACGTAAACATATACCAGTAAAAAGTTCTTTTTTTCCTTTCCCAATTACTGGGCAGAGATCACAGAAATAGTTTGTGATATACTGGATCTTGTACTAATACAGTTTATTCTTTCTTTCAATTCTATCTCTTGTTTGGTTCTTACATTATTTGCATCCGCAAAGAGCTGTAGGACACCCTAATTCTTGTTTGTGCATTAGCTTCCCTCCATTGTAGACAGTTCAATCATGTCCGGTGCCATGAAATGATTTAGAACTATGATGGGGTCATAACGAATCTTACTAGCGATTTGTTATGTGGGCACCAACTCCAAGTTCCTTCTCTTTTTTCCTTTTTTTTGAGTTAATAGTCAAAAACCCACCTAAGATATCCCGGTTTTTTTGAGCTTCTTACCTGAACTATCATGTGTGTGAGTTTTCCACCTGAACTATCACTAACTATTTATCAAAACACACTTCAACTATCGGTTGTTCTCTTTTCCTACCTGAAATATCACCGTCGTTCAGGTAGGAAAAGGGAACAATTAATTGTTGAGGTGTGTGTGATAAATAGTTGGTGATAGTTCAGGTAGGAAACTCGCACACCTGATATATGAAACTTGAAAAAACGGGATACTTCAGTTGTGTATTTGACCCTTCACTCCTTTTTTTAAAACAATCAAAATGTAAGGTTCAAGACCAGCTCGTGACAACATCCTCCTGCTTTTTCTTTGTTTAATGTGCTTTGACATCTTTATCATCCTGGAGAGAATACTTTCTCAACGTTATATCCCTAATAGAGAATTTGATCTTGATCTATTACCATATTTCAGGTATATATATGGCACAGATGCTCACAACGAATCGTCGGAAAGTTGCCTGGACATTCTGGGACTGTCAACTGTGTAAGTTGGAACCCAGCAAATCCTCATATGCTGGCATCAGGAAGCGATGATCGGACGATTCACATATGGGGCTTAGATCGTGCAAACATGAAGCAGAATGGCGATGGAGATGTTAGTAATGGTGCGAACCCCTGCAGTTGCGGAACGTGAAGTCTTGGTTTGAATGGACGAGTAAGACATACAAGATCCTTTTCCTTGACCAGTTGCTTCGATGTATATTCTTTTACATCATCAAGTTAACATTTGAGACAAACAAGAATGTACAGTTTGCATTCATTCCAGCAATACTCCATCTCTATTTTTTTGGTTGATTTCCTGCGCTGTTGTTACTGCTTATGTCTTCATAATTGTTGTGTTTTTGCTTTTCTTTAGTCGAGGATCTATTGGAAACAACCTCTCTATCTACCAAGGTAGGGGTAAGGTCTGCGTACGCTCTACTTCCCCATACCTCACTATACTGGATATGCTGTTGTTTCCTATGGTATGGAAGTTTGATATTTAACTGATCAAGAAAGTAGACATTAGCCCAGAGTTTGAAAAGTCTTAAAACTTTTTAATGTCCAAAACTTGAGTGAGAGATTCATCTTTTGGCCTCTGGGGAGATGGGGGAAATTAGAGGGCTTTTCTCTTATTGATAAACAAGTTCTCACATTTTTTTTTTATACTTAATTGTGTTAAAAATGTCTCTGTCTTTTTAGATGGTTCCATTATGGCTTTGTTTGGTAGGATCACTGCCTGGGATAACTAAAATCTTCTTTTCTTGGACGGTGGTGATATTTCAGGTAGGAAAAGGAAACAATTGATAGTTGAGGTGTGAGGTGTGTTCTGATAAATAGTTAGTGACAGTTCAGGTAGAAAACTCGCACACCTGTGTGTATGTATCAATGATTTGCTTTGGGCTGGTATTGACTTGGTTTTTAAACCCAATTCAAGTCGAAGAAACTTGTTTAGTGTTCATCTACTTCCAATTTCCTCAACTTTGTCGGAGCCATCTGGCATACAGGGATAGAAATATGATCTTTTAGTTGGCGCTCAACTCATTTATTATAAACAGTTACCTGTTATTGCATGAAATTTAGACTCGACGATATAAAAATTATTATACGCTGTCAATGCGCAAAACTTATTTTATTAACATCACCTTGCTCCATCAAGACTCCACATGTTTGTTTTCTTCTCTTAACTATACATACATTTTGACTAAAAACTTCCCAATAATATACTCCCCGTCCCATATTAATTGGGCACTTTACTAAAAATAGTTGTCCTATATTAGTTGTCCACCTTACTAGAATAAGAGAGAATTAATTAAATTTTTCCCGTATTACCCTTGCAATTAATTCTTTTTGAAAGTGTGAACATTTGTTTGTAAAGTTTCAAAAAAATTTCTTAAGGAGTGAATTAGTAAAATTACTTTCTTATTTATGAGTTTTTAAAGTGACCAACTAATATGAGTACGGAGGGAGTAATTTTAAGCAAGACTGAAAGAACCAGCTTGTGCTTTGCAAATGAAAAGTTTGCTGTCACTAATTGTGGGCTGTGATCAATTGGTGTTTTCCACCTTTATCTCCATCTGCAGTTCTTGTCAATACTGTATCCGTTTCAATTTGTTCGTCTTACTTTTCTTGTTCGTACATTTAAAAAAGAACCTCTTTTTTCCTTTTTTGACAACTCGTTAATTTTAACTTTTCACATGACATGTTTAAGACCACGAAATTAAATGACATTTTGGTACATTTTACGTATCTTTAGTTTATGACTATAAAATTCAGAAGTTCCTTTTTATTTTTTTAAGCTCCGTGCTAAGTAAAAATCAGACAAACAAATTGAAAGTGAAGGGAGTAGTAGAATTGTTTGCTGTGGCCACTGCATCTGATTCAAATCCACCTTGCAATATCAAATCCCCATATCGTTTATTGTATCCGGATTTAGGTTGTATATACTGATAGTTTAAAGAATTTTTATATTGTCGGTCCGAGAAAAGAGAACGCCGTGAAGATGGCAGAACCACCAGTCAGGCACAATGTGAGGCTGACTACACTAGACCCGGAGGTTACAATTCCTGTCTTGATATTCAAGAGTGAATGTAGTAAGTGCAGACAATGGATGAGGTGTGAACATCAACCAAATAATCAGAGTCAATTGGTTTTACTCTTTATATATGTGTCAATTTTTTTTCTTCATAAACATAAATATTCCGAGTTAGACACATCGAGATTTGCCATTGGAGAGTGAAAATCAGTGACGAATCCAGAAGTTAGAATCAATTGGTTCTGTTCTTTACATATGTACCTATTGTTTCCCCCCAAAACACATACATATCACTACTAGATATCAGTCAATTTTATTTCAGACGGATGTTTCCATTAGAAACATTTTCAACGTGTGTTTTTCTAATAGAACGTTCGATGGAAATTGACTGATTTCTAGTACTATAAGCTAGAAACAACTTACTGCGTCTAATCTAGATTCGCCACTAGCACTTACCAAAAATATTTGTTGCATCACATGAGAACATCCGATCAATAACGACACTAAAATTTTCATTAAAAGGCCGAGATTCAGAATATAAGAAAGTAAATATATGAAGAAGCTAAGGTGATTCAATATAATGTAATTTTTTGACGAAGGAATATTAATTTACTCCTTTGGATAAGGGTACTACTTACTAATCATGATCATAATTATATATGCATCACCTTCTACAACTTACTAACAAGGGGCAGAGCTACATGATCCGAAGGGGATTCAAAATACAAAATTTTAAAAACCGCGAAAAAGTCAAAAGGATTCAACACATATATACATTAAGGGAAAGAGTTTATCGTCAAATACACACTTGAAGTATCACGTTTTTATGAGTGTTCTACTTGAACTATCTTGTGTTCACTTTTCTTATATGATTAAAACACACCTCGACTAGTATCTGATGGTGCGTGTACCACACTCTTTTTTGTCCAAACACATGCATATATAGTTATGATCATGATCAAGGGCTAAGCTATCCTTATTCAACGGGTGTCAATAGACATTCTTTCGCCAAAAAATTACACTGCGTAAATATGAGCCGAATTACGCGATCCAAAGGGACTCAATTCAATTGCAAAAATCTAACATTTCGATCCAAAACAACAAATCTTTTTGGACAACACAAAACATACTCATTCCAACAAATCCAACAATTGTTTGGACAGAGTTGTGGTTGGGCCGACTAACATCTCTCGACTATATAAACAAAAACATTCTAGCTATAAAAATCATAAGTTCGATGATCATACGAGAAATCAATCAATCAATCAAACTTACGAGAAATCTCAACACTTGAGATTTTCTTTATTCAAATTGTAACCTTTTTCATTTTTTACACTTATTTTTTCTTATGTTCATCTTGTAAAACACAAGTATGGGAGTGTAACAAGATGAACAAAACTAGGGAAGTAATTTGATTTAAGAAGACTCAGCGCCGCCGGCGACCGCAACAGTAGGAGCATCAGCAACAGTAGAGCAAACTGCAGGGCTCTGCTTGCCCTTTAAAGTTGGCTTAATGTTCTCACAACTTGATTTTGCTGGCCCTTCTTTGCCACTATATGTAATGTCAATGTCTCCAACTTCAACACCTTCACATGGTGCACCTTTACTGCAAATTAGTGTTACTGCATTTTGAGTTCTTGATGTACCCTTTATGTTTTGGATAGTCACCTTGCTGATCTTCACTTGTGAAGGCAACTGAAAAAAAAAACGAAAAAAAACGATTAGGATCATGAAATCTTGGTGCAACGATAAAAAAAATGTTGTTGTACGTGTGACCAAAAGCCCACGATGCGAGCCATGGAAAGCGTCTTTTGTGAAAAAAGGCAAGTAAGACTGTGTATAATAGATTCAGTGGGGTGCATAGTGGGTGGCCACTTTTGAACTTTAGACTAATGGTCTAACTTTGAAAAAGTGGCCAACTCCTAAATACAACGGGACAAAAGTGGTTATATTTGCAAATTAGCTAGGTGAGGTCCTTCCTATCAAGAGGTTATCTATTCTCAATGAAAGAAGTGAAGATCTTTGATTAAGTTGTAGAGATTACAACCATCCAGCACGGTGATAAGAAAAAAAGATCATAAATTAGGAAGAAAGCCTTGATGCATTGATAAAAATTATTGATATGTGACTAGGATGACAGGGTGCAAGTGAGACCGTGCACAACAGATTCAATGTGATTCAGTCCTTTCCCAAACCCGTGCATAGTGGGTGGGACACTTTTTGAACTTTAGACCAATGGTCTAGTTTTGAAAAAGTGGCTAATTTTTAAATACAAAGCAACAAAAGTGGATTTTCTTTGCAAATTATCCGGGTAAAACGTTTTCTGCCAAGAAGTTCTCAACTCTTAGTGTTTGAACTGGAGATTTGTGATTAAGAGTATAAAGATTCCAACCATCCCAACACAACGACGGATATCATAATTATAAGTGTGCGATAATACTTACGTCTTTGTTACATTTTCCACTTGGGCAATAAACTTGATCAATGAGAATAGGGTTGCTAACATTTTGCACAATGATGTCCTCAAAGTGCACATCAGAGACAATACCAGGGTGAGAAGCAGGCCATGTCTTAATCCTAACACCATTGTCAGTGTTAGTGAAAGTGCAATTCTTAACAAAAACACCAACCACTGGCTTTTCACCAGGATTTCCACCAAGGCTTCCAACACTAATACCATGGCCTGGTCCACAAGTGACCTTAGTGATGTAAAGTTGTTCCGTTTCATCACCAACGGAGATGCAATCATCTCCGGTAGAGAAAGTGGACTCTGTAATATTCACAGCGCTCGACCTAGCAACATGGATGCCATCAGTGTTGGGGCTATTGGCAGGAGCAATGACGTTGAATTTGGTGAACGTTAAGTTCTTGCATTGGTTCACGTTCACGTGGAATGATTTGCTGTCCAATGTTGTTATGTCCTTGATCACGGAATTTGTGAGTGAGTTGAAGCTCAAGTTCTACACCATATGCAAAAACAAGATGAATAACACTTTTCAGTATCAACAGATTTTGAAAGTTTGACTAGACAGAAACGTAACACTACTTACATTGGGAAGTTTGGTGCACTTCTTGGACTGCTTGCATTCCCAAGCTTCTTTAGCTTGACCATCAAGGGTTCCACCACCAGACAATGTGAACTGATCAAGGTTGTTGACGGTTAACCATTCGCCAATCTTGATCTGGTTAGGGTCTGTAGGAGCTTTCAAAGTGGCTTGAATTGAAAGTTCAATAGGGCCTTTGCATGGGCCTTCTAGTTTCACTTGGTTCATTTGGAATGTGCCCTTTGGAATCACAATTGTGCTTGGGGTTGTTGATTTACATGCCTCTTGAAAAGCTTTTACCACAGCCTAAACATTAATAATATAAATTTCCATCACCGAAAATGAAAAAAGAAAGATTTATATATATCACCAAAATAGAGAAGATAAAGAACATATATTGTAATTAGTTTTGAAGAGGTGCTTTTTTTGTTTTTATTTTTCTTATATAAGTGGTGTTCGGTCAACTTGTGCGTATTTTGATTATTTCAAATGACATCTGCATGCTACATTGTACACGATGAATAACTCTGCCATCCAAGACTTAGGCATATAGATAGAAATCAACTGACGTTTTTTGTTTTGGACCTCATGATTTGTGATTTGATTGTAATCCTAATCTCCCATGTTTTTTACTCACTTCATTATCACTGGACCTCGTGATCGAGTGATCAAGTATATTAACAAGGGGATTCAAAAAATAAAAATGTTATATCTGATATCTGAACCTATGACCTAAAGAAAATTTTGAATCCCCTTTGCCATTACACTAAATTCTTTTTATACATGTAAATGTCATTCAACCATTCATATGTATGCAAAATAATTCATGCAATATAATTTTGAACGAATGAGATTCAATAGAATCTTCTTTCGTATACCTAGCTTCGCCCTTGGCTAGGTCACACCCTTCGATGCAGTAACATACCAAAAACAAAATGCATGACTTACCTCACTAATATCAGCATTGCTATTGGCACCAAATTTAGTTATATCAAAAGTTGCATCCTGAGATTCACCAAGTTGTGCTAGAAATAACACCACCAATGCAAAAT
Organism: Jaltomata sinuosa; assembly: GCA_003996215.1. NCBI lineage: Eukaryota > Viridiplantae > Streptophyta > Magnoliopsida > Solanales > Solanaceae > Jaltomata > Jaltomata sinuosa. Next base: position 683,132 of record QJPP01000536.1, read on the forward strand.
GAACCACCTTGAATTTCATATCCATCCTTTTCTTTTCTATTTTTCAGTTTGTTTTAATATATATATTTTTTTTTTTGAAGTTTTTGAGGTAGTACTTCAGTGTCTTTTATGAAATGTAAAGTGAATGTTGAAGGCCTTTTATAATGTAATTTTTTTGGCACAATTGAAATTTTCAACCAATTTTAAACCATAGATTTGAGTTGCGCAGAAGAAGTTGGAAATCGGTTGTACATGGTACATATTTCTTGTTTTACTTGGTCTAGTTTTCCCTACAAATTAAAATAGAAAAAAAAACTATATATATATATATATATATATATATATATGATATTATTTCAGAGGATGATTTAGTAAAAATTGTACGAGCTAGCCACTTTTCGAACAGACTTTTGAGATATCTTGCAAATTCCTTTAATTTTAGTAGTTATGGAGTTTCCCATGAATATCGTCTCTTGGGGTCTAGCAGGAGCGTAAGAAACAAATATCCATATTCTATTCGCATAGACATGGCGGGTGGCTCCTGAATCGATTCACTATTCCTTGAGATTTCCTAGTAAGTTGCATTCAGAGAGCATATCGCTTAAGTCAATTTCGTCAAGTCCTAGTGAGATTTTTAGAATTTTTTTGACCGTGTTTGCTTGACCCTTTTACTTGTTCTTCGGGTCCAACAGAAGTGTAAGAAGCAATTATCCATATATTGGCTTAGATGTGGGAGGTGGCTCCAGAATCGATTCACTATTCCTTGAGAGTTCCTAGTAAGTTGCATTCAGAGAGCATATCACAAAAGTCAATTTCGTCAAGTACTACTCCTTGTGAGATTTTTGGAATTTCTTCAATCATGTTTGCTTGACCCTTTTTCTTGTCCTTCTTTGGGGCATGTCAGTCGATAAACTTAAACTTATGTCTACACTCTACTCTTTCCACAGTTATAACAATTGCTCTTGAATTTCTTCTTGTTTGGACCATTCTATAGTCTAGAAATTTGGCGGCCACCAATTTATTTAAGTGAACGTCTTCAGTTTTGTATTTCTTTTCAAGCGCATTCTACAATTCTTTCAAAGTACAACGTTACTGCAAACATTGTACAAGCTAATTAAGTCGTCCTCCAACCTGCTGAGGATGTAGTTCTTACAAAAAAATTAGAGTGCTTCTAAGCCTGAGTCACAATAGGGCGGCGTTCATCATTGGGAGTTTACATGGGTCACAACTATAAATGTCAGACTCATTGGTCATCATGGCCATATGACCATGAAGGGCATTTTGGTCAATTTTTTGGTCAAGCCTTCTACGTGAACGAGAGACGTTAACCCAATCGAGCAGGTCTGGGGGGAGGGGGGAGGGGGGAGGGGAAGGGGGATGCATAGCAGAGTTTGAATTTCAACATTCATTTTTATGTGCTTAAGATCTGAAAAGGTGGAATTTCATTCCCAAATTAATTTATAGTATCGATTCCTTATACCAAAATATAATTTATACGTGAATTTCATCGAATTTGAACCGTTAAATCATGAGAATCAAGAGGCTAGAATTGAGAATTTTAGACTTAAACCTAAAATTGAAAAATCAATCTCACCAAAAAAAATATATATCGAAAAATCAATGATTTGACTAACAATTGATATCAAAATTGAATTTTTATTATTGGGTTGGACTCCATACATTATGGGTAACACATGGATAACGCTCAAATTACACCTCAAATTAAGAAGCGTAAGCGGTCGTCCTCAAATTTTTGTAAGAGTCGAGCATAACATACTAGATGCGTTGATTAGGTAGAATGCTATGGCGTATATTGTTTCTTTACGTATTAAAATACATAACATGACTTCGTGTTGCTATAATTGCAGTACTGCTTGTCTGATATGCTATAATGGATGAGTTGAGATGGTACCAGTTGCTATAACACGACTAGTTCACGCACAGTCCAGATAGTCAGAGCTCTTGGGTAAGAAGACAGGAAGAAGTTCACACCAGGATTGAAGAAGCAGAGAGTCGCCCTCAGAGGGACTTCCCGAATGAGACTGTCTGGTGTTATACATAGTTGCATGTTGGGCTACAAATGGAATGAGGTTAACTATGGACGGACACATAGTTCAACCGCATGTAAAGGGGTGCCCTATGGACGGTCTAATGAAACAAATAGGTGCCCACACTGTTGTTGTTTTGAGTTGAACATGTATATTTGTTGTCATTCATTTATACATGATGTTGTACTCATATTATATTATATTCTATTTCACAAATGACATGCATATTGTTTTCAAAATTAATTTAGTGAGTTCAGTAAAACTTAACAATGACATACATGTTCAACTAATTAATTGTACACCTACAAAACTCCATTCATGTTAATTTTCTCATTCAAATTGTCAATTTTTTCGCAATTTTTATAAACATCCATAACAAAAGTGGGGAGAAACAAAATGAATAAAATTCGAGAAATATTTTAGAAAACAAAGCAACAAAGTACTAAGAATGAAAAATCAGAAATAAATGGCATCAAGAGAACATACTACTAATATATGTTTTGAACTTTTCAATAATGGGTTATGACAAGTTTGATGCTCTAATATTTGCTAGAGATCTGCAGGTGGGATATCAATCCAATTATGGCAAGCAACATGAACAATTGTCTGACAAAACTTAGACAGCCCCTGAAACTTCAGTGTCCTAAAGACACCACTTTGGGGATCATATGAAACCAGATTACCACTTCTGTTATCAGGACCTTTGTACTCGAGCAAGAGCTTTCCATTCTTCAATAGGCATACAACCTTAACCAATTTCTTCAAATTTTTAGTGACAGAACTTGGAGTTGGTGTAAAGGCTCCAATTATGAACAACAAACCACTTAAGAATGAAAAACAAAATGAAATGGCACCAAGAGAACATAGTCAACATACTACTAACATAAGTCTTAAAACTTTTCAATTTAGGCCTGCACAAGTTTGATGATCTAATTTTGCAAAACATGTGTAGGTGGGATATCAATCCAATTAAGGCAGCCCATATGACAAAAAGATACTTGAATTTAGCTACAAGTATAACTTCACGTACGTATGATTTTCTTAGCAGTATTATGTTATGAATCGCCATGTAGGAAACAGAAACAATTCTATGACATACTGCATATGCAGATGAAGAACTTCAGAGCAATCTCCAATGAGCTTCAGAAAGTTGGAAAGTTCACATTGCAATTCAGAACTATTTTAACAAACAAAGCACCAAAGTACTAAATAAGAATGAAAAACAAAATGAAACATACTACTATAAAGGGTATGTGATAAGTTTAATGATCTAATTCTGTAAAAGAATCTGCAGGTGGGATATTAAGGCAACCTACATGAACAATTGTCTGAAAAAAATAATTAGGCATTCCCTCAATTGCGTGAGATTTGCCCTGTAGGACGCGTCTGTCTACTTGTTCAACTTTATGATAGTTTAAGTGTAGCAAATTGGTAGTAAAAAATGTGAGCATCTCTTGTCTTTTTGTGGCATTATGTGCCAATTACTCACGTTAATTTGTGGTAGAATATGGTAATTAATTTTTACTTGTAACTCATATGGCCATTAGTTTTTTGTAACTTATGTAACCTTTAAGCCATTTATCTACTCATTTTACTACCCCATATTTTTTCTATTCATTAGAAGGAAGAAATATATATATATATATATATATTGTGTTTATATTTTGAGGTTAGTGTAGTGAAAGAGAGAGTTGAGACAAAGAAAATATTCTAAGTCTACAACTAAATTAACTATACAAAAGAGAGTAATTATATGTTGAAGGAGATTGTCCTTTAGGTGGAGTTTTTGACTCTTCAACTAATTCAGAGTTGTTTGAGTCACACGACGTTGCTGAGCAATTATATCCTGGAGGGAACAAGTCAAGAGTGATACTATTGGATCGGTGTAGATTATGCCGTAGTGAGCTTGAATCTCCTTAAAGAGAGCGAAATATCCACGTCTCAACCTAAATTATATTTATTCAATTTCGTTCATTTTATTTTCAACTGTAATTTATTATAATTTGTAGTATATTATACCAACAAAATGTACTATAATAAACCCAAGAATTATTCATTCAATAATACAACCATTGACTTTTTGGTAGGATATAGATCCAGTCCTTTGGTTAAACCATAATTAATTCATCCACTAATCTTGTTACTTTAGAGTATGCTAATGTTAGCTAGGAGACACTAAACATTTCCTACTTCCTCCATGTTAATTATGCTCATACTAATCTTTTGTTGTTAGCTTTCTCCTTCTCCAATCTTTATCAGGTTTTTTAGAACAAACATTTTTCTAATCTCACTTGAATCTTTATCTTTGCTTTAGTGGAATATGCTTTAAATATAGTTATCAACTCTTTTTTTTTAGGATTGGACCAGAACTTGGAGATACAAAAAGGCAAAAGAAGATCGATCAACTACTCCTCACACTTGCAAATTGTATGACTTGTAATTAAATTGGTATTTTAGTAATTTTGAAAAAAGTGATGTGTTTGATGTAATAAATAGTCTTAAAATATTATCTAGGATATTTTCTCTAATATATTTTGCACTTAAAAAAGAAAATGGGCTGCAATAAAATCTCAAACACACGAACCCATAAAATTTAAATCCTAGATGTACATGTATACGAGACCTATTAGCAAATACACATATGAGATAACAATTTTAATAATTATATCAAATATTATTATGAAAATCATAGCAGAGTACATGGATGTAGCATAATTGAAATAAAAAAAAAAAAGAACATCTCAATAATATAAATTTGATCGTTCTAGGGTTTCACTAATATTTCTATAAGTGATAACTAATTAGGATGATTCACTATGGTTTTCAAACTTCACGTCCCGATGAGGACGACGCTCCATTTTTCAATTGATTCAAATGATTGTGCAAATTACAAGCAGCGGTATCCAACCAAGTTTCAAAGTTGGTCACTTCATTTGTATTGAGCTGCTCAATCGACTCCCACCAACCTCTCTGCCTAGCTTCAATCGCTTCGTCATATAATTTTATTTTAGCAATTGCAGCGTCTTCTCTAGTATCAAATTCTTCAAGCCTGCTTTTGAGTTGGTTCACTTTATTTCGATTATGAGCCGTGACTAGTTGAGTACTTTCACTTAATTTCATATCAGGATTCTGAAAACGAGAAACAACCGCATCAACTGTAGGATGAAAAAATGAAAAAGGCTTACCAGTAGGAGAAAAAATTATCAATCCAATATCAACATCGCATTCTATAACGAGTTCGCTAGCCTTTTTGTATAAACCCATAAGACGCTTTGAGAAGCTAGCATATCGCTTGTGTTGATTTTCTATTTTTTTCATTGGTATCTTGCGGCGCCCTTTAGTCTTCTTATTCTCCATGGCTAAGTTTATAAGGCAAAATGGTTAAAAAATTATTGATGAAATGTTTTATGAGAGATGATACTTATAAGAAGGGAAATTTTACACATACTTATATAATTAAGAATCTCATCAAATTAAATTTCTATCCAAATATTGAAAAGTAATCTTTTCATCATAGTAAAAAGTAGGAACACAATTAATTTTATGCTTAAAATATCTTTTTGCATGTCAACCACATCAATGAAATCTAAATTTTAAGGTAAATTAATAAATATTTTACTATACTAATGAAATTTATCAAGTTGGGGCTAACAAATATGGATATAATTTGAAGGAACACCACCAAAAAAATTCAAATTTTATGGATAAGAAGCAAAATCAAAATCTTCAATGCATTATAGAAATAAATTTAATATTTAACCAAAAATAGAACAATATCTAATGTGCTTATTGAAATTTATAACAACAACATCCATCATTGTAACATCATTATAATAAACTCTTTATAAAATTTGCCTCTCTAAAACAACCTTACCCAAATATCTATATATTTTATTATTTCATAATAACATAAAAATAATGTAATAATTAATTATATTTATATTAAAAACATACAATTTATTGTAAGTTCCTAACTAGGAATTTAAAACATAATTATTATTTTTTGTTCACTTGGAATCTTCTCCTTGTAAGTTCCAACTAGCAACCTTCTCCTTGATTTTTTTTCCAGGTACTAAAAATAAAAGGAAAAATGTCAAAATATACCTTTAAACTATACAATTTAGAGCTCATGTACCTTTTGTTATCTACAAATTTTTTGTAAGTGGTGAAGTTATCTTTAAATAATTTGGATCGTAATGTTATTAGCTAATTTTAATTTGGATCTAAACAGGTCAAGCTCATGCGTAATTATATCCAATTATGTCCAAATTCTTAAAGAGTTTTTAAAGGGGAAATACATTATATCCTACCGATTATATTCCTTTTGCTATTTTTATTAGCGAAACTAGAATTTGAACTTTATGCCTTTTAAATTATAAGATAATAACATCAGATGTTAAAGATTGACATATGAATTTAATTTAAGTATATATTTAGTATATTGACCCCATACCTTAATCTTCTAGTTTCGTCTTTGAGTTTAATACTTAAACTATTAAGACTCACAATATCCCTAAATTACAATAAATTCGTTCAAGGGCGTAATCTAGTGATCGATGAATTGGGTTGAAAACTGTGAGGTCCCAAGTTCAAATCTCAGTAGAAACAAAGATACTACTCCCTCTTTCTCATTTATGTGGCACCGTTTGACTTAACACGGTGTTTATAAAAAAGAAAATACTTTTGATGGCCGTAAATTATTTTATTAAGGGTAAAAGAGTAATTTCGAAGTTAAATTATTTCTAATTATAATAATGTGACATTCTTTCTGGGACGAACTAAAAAGAAAAATGTGTCGCATAAAATGACACAGAGTGAGTACACAAAACACATGATATACCTAGTACATGAGGTGCATGACAGGTATCATGTGAAATTAGTATCGTAAATTGATCCAGTCACCATGATTATCAAAAAAAAATCAGTGTCTTAAAAGACGTTTTAGTGACTAGGCTAAACATCAGCAAGAATATAATATGCTTTAGCTTTCCAAAAGAATATGCTTTACAACTTTGTTTTCCATAACAAGGTGTATAGTAGTCCATAAAATTCAACACCAACCATAGTTCTTTTCTCAAACATTTTAATTTCCTCCATTTCCAAATTCCTTTCTACTCATCTTTGTGTATCTATTTTTCTCTGTGTAATGGATAGACAAATCAAGAAACACCAATTTCAATATGATCAATTAGCTCACCATAGATATGGATTTAATTCCTTGCCTCAAGAAATTGTTCTTGACATAGCCTCAAGGCTTCCCATAACATCATTAATCCAATTCAAGTTTTCTTGCAAATCATTTTACAACATGTTACATGACACAAACCTTGTGAATATGCACACATCTCGTGCAGTAGAGACCGATCCTTGTGTTATTATTCATGCGGATTGCCCTTTAAGGAATCAACTTTGCTTTCTTGATTTTTCGGATAATAATCGTGGTGATGTTGTGAGGAAAATCAGGACACCTTTTGCAAACTCTGTGCCTGAATTTAAAGTTGTTGGTTCATGTCAAGGACTATTATGCATATGTGATTCTCTGTTTAGTGATGCACTTTATGTGTACAATCCTTTTACAAGGGATTACAAACAGCTCCCTAGATCAATCGAATTCGAGGTGCAAAAATTGGTTTTTGGTTTTGGTTTTAGTCATGTTACCAAAGAGTACAAGGTGATCAAGATCATAAATTATGCCAACATGTATTATAATGAACCCGGGGTTTATCGTAGGTTTCGAGTTCCTTTCTTTGGTAAATCAGATGTTCAAGTACTTAGTCTTGGTACTAGTAGCAACAGATGGAGGAGTGTTGGAGAAGTTGTTTATCGTTTTGATCCGAGTTCTCAAGGAATTCTGTTGAACGGGAAGATGCATTGGTTGACTAGATTTGGTAAGTATCATGGACGTCGTGATAGGCTTATCATTTCGTTTGATTTGGATGATGAGGTATTTGGTGAGGTACCAAAAGTTGATTTTGATGTAAAGCCAAGAATTGTTCAGTTTCATTTAGCAGTTCTTGGAAATTGTCTTGCTGTTGGTCTAACTTTGCCTCATTATAAAGGGGGAGGATTCGAAATTTGGGTAATGAGAGAATACAATGTGAAAGAATCTTGGATGAAAGAGTTTAGAATTGGGGCTTATACACCAAATCCAAATTCTGTAACACAACATGTGCAACCATTGGTGAAAGTTTTGTGTATGTTGAAGAATGGAGAGCTGTTGTTGGAGTACAAAGGTGGAAATCTTGTTTCATATAATCCTAAAAATTGTGTTTTTAGGACACTAAGGTTTCAAGGGATGCCTAATTTGTTTCAAACATTTGTTCATGTTGGTTGTCTTAATTGGATTGATATCCCACCTGCAGATCTTTTAGAAAATTAGATCATCAAACTTCCACACGCATTGGGCCCGACTAAATCCAAATTGTGGGGTTAAATGCGCTTCCTAACAAAGGCGACTCTATACCGAGATCATCAAACTTATCACAAGCCTTTATTGAAAAGCATAGTCATATATGTTTAATGATAATTTCATTTTGTTTTCCAATCTTAGTACTTTGTTGCTTTGTCTTCTGAAATAGTTCTCTTGTGTAACATACAAAAGAAGGTGCTGATTTTCAGTTTAATATTTGATTTACTTGAAGCTCAGAGAACAAACCAGATAATGCACATTTATAATTTAAAATGATCAAAATACCCTCAAAGCCTAAGCAGGCACGTTGACAGAGAGGAGCTTGCTATTCACTCTTATTAGTAAGTAATTCTTCCTTAGGCAAGGTCTTCAATAAGTGCTTGGTACTGATTCCAAAATTAGAGTCAATCTAATTTTACTTAGATGAATCAATCTTCTGCTTCCTTGAATCATGCAGGATAATATTTTCTTTCCTTTGGCAAGGTCTTCAATAAATGCTTGGTACTGGGATGTTTAAAGAGTATGATCTTCTGAACATATCATTCTATGTCTAATATCAACCTTGAACATGTAGTTATGATTGAGGCACCATAAAAAAGGTCCCTCGGAAAGTCTCTCCAAGGGCGACTCCCATACAATTCTTGCGAGAGCTGGAGAAGTGTCTATTGGTAAAGCACCGTATCCACATCCTAAAATAATTAGATATGGGATCTCGCCTGTTTGAAAAGTAACTTGAATTGAAATAGTTTTCTGTGTAACATACAAAAGAAGGTACTGATTTTCAGTGTATGTGTAAAGAGTATGTGATATATCATTCTATGTTTGATATCAACTTTGAACATTTTATATCAATCTATATCAACCTTGCACTTATAAAACACACTTCTTGGAAAATTAACTTATAGAAGTAGTAGTAGTTTTAGCAGTAGTTGGTTCTCAAAAGTCATGATTGAGGCACCATAAAAGAAGGTTACTTTGGAAGTCCCTCCGAGTGCGACTCCCATACAATTCTTGCGAGAGCTGGAGAAGCGTCTACAGGTAAAGCACCGTATCTACATCCCGAAATAAGTAGATGCTCTTGTCTGTTTGAAAGGTAGTTTATAGCTTGAATTAGCAGTCGGACTGTGAACCATTGCCACTCGTTGGGCCTCCCATCTTTGATATTTTGTCTGGTAATCTGTTCTTATTGAAATTGTCTGATAGGTCAAAGGGGGCTGTTTAGGCTTTGTTTTTTTTTTATTTTTCTATACCACAAGCTTTTACTTGAGCCGAGGGTCTACCGGAAACAACCTCTCTACCTCCCAAGGTAGGGGTAAGGTCTGCGTACACACTATCCTCCCCAGACCTCACTTGTGGGATTACACCGGGTATGTTGCTGTTGTTTTCTTATTTGTGCTTATTTATAGCTGCAGATAAATGGTTAGGTGTAAATTATATCACCATCACTGTTGATATAGACATATAATAGTCTATTTTTAGGATTTCACTTTCACTTGACAGTTTGTGTGTTATCAAAGAATGCATTTTTTTTAGATTTTTTCAGTCCTTTTTTTCTTGATTTCATACTAAATGTTGTGTGAGAAATAGTAACTTTTGTCTATTATGTTCCCTGGTGTTTTCAAAAACATATAAGTTATGATCATCATTCATCACCTTCCATAGTTCACTGGTTAATTGTGGGAAGCAATACTACAACAGCGAAAAACGTTGTGGTTCAGTCACTAACTAGTTGGAGTCAATTGTATGAATCGTCTATATTTTTTCTGCACAAGTTTGAGCATGTTTCTTGAAAACTAGGGATTCTCAAAATCTCACACCTTCCATTACGTGACATACAATCTCTCACGAAACTAAAGAGACTCAGAACCGAATGTAAGTGTGACGATATCAACTAAATTTAGTCCAGGGCCATACAAATACTTACAATGGAAGAACATAACATTTGGCACAACATATAACAGTATCTCTATACAAGTTTGTTAGCCTTTTATGCCATAAGTTGGTTGTTCTGAACAAACCAAACACTCAAACAAAAAGAAGAAGAACTTTTCGAACAAATAAGAAACTCCATACGTGTACCTCGAGACACTCTACATATGTACCTTGTTTCAAATAATCATCCATACATAGACGAGCTCCTAAACTTGACACAATTTTTCATTTAGACACCTTAGTTTGGGTCCGAGTGTCCGGCCTATTGAACACTTAAAGCTGACAGATATGTGTCTATTATCCCCCTTCGTAGACAGCACCACAAAGTAAATTATAGTTGACACAAATTTGAAGTATGATAGTTCCAGTAACTGCTATAGTGAAGCACTATTCACAGCAGTAAACTGCACCATTAATCAAATAAAGCAGGCAACATCCCGGTTACTAATATTACATCGATAGTATAAAAATTATTTACACTGTCAGTATAAGAAAAGCCAACGAAGACAATTAGCCGACATAACATACCAAACCCTTCATTCCTACAAACACAACCTTCCAAACACTACACTCCTCCATTTGGACACTTCCCTTTACCATTTTCCTTTGCCAAAAAAGTCATATTGCTTTCTCTGCATCAAACTAGTCACCTTTAACATATGCATTCTAACATTTTCTCTTTTGGATTTTGTTCCTTAGTCGCCCGTTCGGCTCCCTTTCTACATCATAGATGAAATTCCAATAAACAAAATGTCAAAAACTAGCCATATTCTCTTTCTATATATGCACATTTTAAGCCCTCATAACAAGCAAAATCTGCCATAGTCATCACATTGTAGAGTTACGTGAAATAGTAGATCTACGTGATCAAGTTTTCCTGTTAACAAGGCGATAAATGCATTAAAGAAACTGTCCTTCCATATAGATCATTGTGGCATGAACTAATTTCTTTTTCTTCGATTCTGTCCCTAAAACGAGCTCCTACTCCTTCATGGGAAGACAGAATAGTGATCCTACTATTGCAGGTCCTTCGATTGCACTGCTGCAAGAAAGATTCAGACAATTGGAAAAAGCAAAAGAGCAGAGAGAAAATAGAACAAAAAAATTGTTCTCACAGCCTCAAGTGATCATGACACCAACCAAGAATCATGCCCCTGTCAAGCCAGATATCACACACGAACTAATTTTTCCATCGGAAATACTGGAATCCGATCAAGATAAGCTCTTTCTTGGACTCGGTTTGAACAGCAAACACACAGGCTACCAAGTCAGAAAGACTCAACCTTCGTGGCGGGCTTTGAAACCAAAATGTAAATATGAAAATAATGATGTTGATACTTCTCTTCATCTGTAGTAGACACGCAATTTGAATCTTAAGTTACATACACGCATCATATCAGTGTAGTTTAACTTGTTGTAGCAAGTTAGTTACTGTTTTTACCAAGTAATGCTTTCAAGGAGATTTACGTGTAATTTCCTTATAAGTGACATGAAGTATATACTCTTTATACGGCGAGTGCATAGAACTTAAGCTCGTTTATATAATAAATGTTAGTGGTATGCACAGAGGAAACTTCTAATGAGTATCTTTGAGATAGAGAGACTGAAATATGTAATGTTGGCTTTTGCATATATATATTAGCAAGTTTTACAGATTTGCATATTGCATATATATGAGTAGCTCCATAACTTTTACAGATTAGAGATTACTAAATTCATTTTCCGGGTACAAAGTTTGTGGCATAAGCCCAAGCGTTGTTGGCAACTGGATCAACAATGTGGTCGGAAAGGTTCTCAATTGGTCCCTTTCCAGTAACAATAGCTTGAACAAAGAAACCAAACATCGAGAACATAGCTAATCGTCCATTCTTGATTTCCTTCACCTTCAACTCAGCAAATGCCTCGGGATCATCAGCCAGGCCGAGTGGGTCAAAGGCACCTCCCGGATAGATCTTGTCAAGGCCTTCACCTAGTGGGCCTCCACCAACTCTGTATCCTTCCACAAAGCCCATTAGCACAACTTGGGCAGCCCAAATGGCAAGAATGCTCTGTGCATGGATAAGGTTTGGGTTACCAAGGTAATCAAGACCGCCTTCCGAGAAAATCTGAGATCCAGCCTTGAACCAAACAGCCTCACCGAATGTAACACCATTCTTAGACAAAATTTCAGGGAAGACACACCCCAAAGCGCCAAGCATGGCCCAACGACAATGGATCACCTCAAGCTCACGGTTCCTGGCAAATGTCTCGGGGTCAGCTGAGAGTCCAGCAGTGTCCCACCCGTAGTCACCTGGGAACTCACCGGTCAAGTATGATGGAGTTTGCTCAGAGAATGGTCCCAAGTACTTTGGCCTGTCTTCTCCATACCTATTTCATCAAGCCACAATTTTTTTGTTACATTCATATCATCAAGCTATGGATTGACTAAATTACAATTTTACTTTCTCAGTAGACAAGATTCAATATAGGTGTGTATAATTATCATATTTATTTTTAAATAATTGACACGAAAGGGAGTCTTGGCGCAACACTAATGGATAATTAAGCCTATATAATATACGCTACAATTGCAGAATTTGCATCCCACAAATTTCTAATTGTTCAAGTAGGTAAATATAAATTACAAATACGAATTCAAATTGGTTGAATCTTTCTCAATCATCCTGGCTGCACCTTGTTTTTTTTTTCAAGTAGCTTTTTCTTACGCCTATTTAGCTAGTGGGGAATTAGTCCTTCATGTCGGGAGGAGGAGAAGATAAGGACACTTTCTTTCTTCCATTCCACTCTTGCTCTCCCAATAGAGCCACTTGCTATAGGGGGTTTTGACTATAGGCGTCGGAGTCAGCCTGTCGGTTGCGTTAAGCTTTAAGCAACAATGGTCAAGTTATTGTCGTGTGATCAGGATGTCAAGGAACTAAGTAATGGAAAAAGTCAGTTTGCAGAAATGCAAGGTAAGATTGCATATAAATAGACATGATGTAGTCTGACCCTTCATTCAAAGTTTGCCTTGTATAAACTCCGTAAATCAACAACTAGATAAACGAAACAAGTCGATGAAACTGAATAGTCAACATGATTGTGAATTAAATTCGTAACCAAAGATATATGGAGAGCAGAAATGAAGAAATTAATTACCAAATGCTTTGTGGGGCACTTTTGACAGTACGTCTCATAGTGATACGTCCATCACCAAAGCTACCAATCTTTCTAACAAGTTCATTCTGTGACTTAAGTGCTGTTTGGCCAGCAAATGCAGATTGTTGAATTGCACAAGTAGCCATTTTAACCGCTCTTTTTTTCTTTCTTCTTTGTGATGATGCTAAGTTTGAAACTATGAAGAAGTGTGTACTATATATTAAATAGCTTAGGAATGAAGGTTTTTATATGAAAATTAATGGATTTTGAAGATCAAAAAATGTACACCTAAGCAGAAGCTGATTGGTTAATGCTTTTGGATTTGGATTTCACTTGTGATTTTTTTTATAGTAAAAGAATGAGGCCTTTGTTTTGCCATGTGGCTGTCAAATATCTCTTGGCTGGCATTATTTCTTTCAGATGGACCATGTGGCTTTTAAATATCCCGCGATTTTATCCCAAACAAATACAGGATAATCTCATCCTAAAATTTATCTTGGAATTAATTATCCTTTATCCCTCGTACCAAACAACCCCCAAGCGTATGTTTGTATGAACAAACCTATCTGTGACACCACAAACTTATCTTTTCAATAGTCACTTATTATCAATTATCTATTTTAATTTTAAAATATTTATATTAATCAAAAGATGTCAATTTCTTTTTAATTACTAACTAACCAATCAAACACTAACTATAACTACAACAATATCAACATACTCAGTACAATTCCACAAGTAAAATCTAAATAGGGTAACGCAATCTTGTTCTTATTTTGTGAAGGTAGAGAGATGATTATCACGCGATCCTCGGTTATCAAACACTAACTAATACTAACAAAAGGAAGAAGAGGAATATGTATATTACTTTGCTTTTGTGGTCTTTTTTTTTGTAAGGCTGAATGCTGAAGTAACCATGAAAATGCAAAACACAAAGGTTAATAAATTTGTTTTAAAATTTGTTTCACTAGACGTCTGTCTAATGGCCTGTTGTTAATAGAAATTCTCAACAGGAATAAGTTCAAACAAGGGAGATTAGACCTTACCTTACCAATCTTAATGAAGTATCGAACCTCTATAAATTCACTTAACCCTCTTAATCTTTTAAGTTTGAAAAATACTACGTCATTCACCTTTTGAATGAGACGATAAACCCTCTTAATGTTAAGGGAAATGACGCTTTTAGTCCTTGAGTTATTGTATTATTCCAGCTTTTGGTCCTTGTGATATTCGATTAAGCACTTTTGACCTTCAATTAAACAATGCGTGTTATTTTGATCCGACGACTAACAAATCTGATCAAATTAAACAGAATGATAACAGTTAGTAAAGACATTTTGGACATTTAAGAAACTATACCTTTTTGCAATATATAATTGTCAGGAAAAACACTACTTCTGCATACCCTAATTATGTACATATTTAGGCGCCCGCATAAGTCCTCAATAATCCTTGTTCAATTACAGCAAAGGAATTGCGTTCTAAAAGTGGATTACACTTCACCCTATTGCGTTTGAAGTTATCATTTCGTTTAATTTGATTAGATCTGTTAGTCGTCGGATCAAAATAGCACGTATTGTTAAATTAAAGGTCAAAAGTGCTTAGTCGAATATTACAAGGACCAAAACTGAAATAATGCGATAACTCAGGGACTAAAAGAGTCATTCTCCCTAATATTAAATCATTCGCCAAAATAAAGCTAGATAACTACATGTATTTTTAGAAAATCTCAACAAAGACCTTCAAAAATAATACCATATGAATTTGTATGAATGACTAGTTAAGGTGAAAAGAATAATTAACAAAAAGGATCAAGACATATTTAAAATTTGAAGCTGTATATAAGGAAATTTCTTGAAGCAAAACGAGGTTTTGAAAAACAATGGATTAAAGAGGTACAAATTTTACTTTAAGTAAGTCAATTTTGTGTGAAGTTTTTTTTTCATTTTCATGTCATTAAGTATTTAAATGCCTAATTATTTCAAAAATATTTTAATTTTAATTATTTTTTAATTAAACAGTAACAATTTTGGACGTTAATATAATTTCTCAGTGATAAGAAATTGACATCATTCAACTTTTTATGTGTATTGGAAGGGATAGATAGAGTATATTAATCTTGAACACACAAACTGTATATGATAAAACTCAAAGTAATTTCTTTCAAGAAATTCATCAAACACTTGGGGCACAAATAGTTTTACCTAAAAATCTAACAAAACTCAATTCTTATCCGAAAACATATAAGCAGACCGTCAATTTATTTCTCAACCAACGTGGAACTTTCACCCCATTCTAATATCTCCTTCACGTCCAAGGCTAACTGGAGCATGGAACGGAAGCCCAAACGGGAATGAATCTGGCTCTGATACAATGTAAAATTACGTCTCAGGCCTAACTCATCCCTCAAAATCTAGCTCATGAGGGGAGGATTGCCCAAGTCCATATAAGCAGATCGTCAGTCCATTTTTCAACCAACGTGGGACTTTCACCTTCTTCTTTTTTTGAGGCCAATTGTTGATTTTTAGCAAAGAAATTAAGAAAAGTTAATAGAAAAAAAATATTGAGAGAAAAAATACTGCAATGAGGCCAAAGAAAATAATCTTATTCAACTTTGTTGAACTCTACATGTATAGGAAACTTGCTGTAAAAACAATAAAAATATTATCATTATCCTAACCTAGAATATCTCCATAGAATCATATCTTCGCCTAACTAATTACTAAAAATTAGGAATAACTAGCTAACCAATTATCAATTAGGATTTATTCAAAAAATTAAAGCAGTAAAATAAAGTTATTGTAGTTCAAAAGCATAGTTCTAACAGTCCTCCTTGCTTGAGAAACTGCAGATTCTGAACTTGGCTCGAATTGACCTCTTGAACAAATCTGTTAATTCATCTTTGGTCTTGTAATGTTTGTGTGCATCTTCTGTTGAATTAAATTAGAAACTTTTACCTCTCATTTCAACTTGTAAAATATTTTGCTTAGTGGAATCAAAAATTCGATAATATTTATCTTCAAATAATAATTTTTTGTTTCATTAGCTGATCAACACTCAACAAACTTTTATCAATATCAGACACATAAAGGACATCTGAAATTATTTTTGTACCCGAACTTATTTTGATTGCAACAGACCCCTTTTTCTTTTGTAGGAATATGGGCACCATTCTTAATTCTGACTTTCATATTTTTCATAGACACAAACTCTTTAAAAGGATTTCTTTCATATGTCATATGATTTGTACAACCACTGCCAATCATTCAAAAATCAATTTTTTTGGTTGAAAAAAAAATTGCCACAAATAAGTAAGTGGTTTTCTTCTTTATTGACGACGTGGGCATCTGCTTCATATTTTTAATATTTGCTTTTGCAAATCACAGCTTTATGACAAACTGGTTGCACATCTTACATTGTATATCTGGCATCTTTCAACATTTAAATGGAGGATGACATTTTCTGTCATAGTGTTGACAAGGTGGATAACTTTTTAAAAATTTAGCCTTGCTTTGAGTTTTGTGAATGACTGTTAATGCTTCTTCAACCATGTCATATTGCCTCATAAGCCTTTTTTGCTCCGGTGCTTGGAAAGAATTCAACAGTTCTGCCAAGATTATTTTGGACAGATCTTGTGTGTTTTCCAATGTAGTTATACATGCTTCATATCTTTTTGGCACTGTTACAATAATTTTTGCAATAATTCTTGAATCTTTAAATTCAGTAGCCTAGCAACCTTACCTTGTTAAAAATGTCAAGCAATCTGTCCGAGTATTCCTGGACTGTTTCAGACTCTTTCATTCTCTGAAACTTGAATTTCCTCATTAAATTCAATAGCTTCATTCCTCGTATCTTTCATCTCCAGTATATTCTTTCTTCAGATAATCCCAAATTTCTTTTAGTGATGTGAGAGTCATAGTTTTCGTGAAAATAATTGTTGAAACACTAATAAACAAAGTTGCTTTCGCCTTGAACTTTATGATTTTTTTCCTTGTGACTCTTGATTTGGGCCACGGTGAAATTGTTGTCAGTGGATTAATTTCATAATCCTCTTCCACAGCTTTTCAAAGATCAAGAGCCTCCAAGTAGGTTTCCATTCTCACAGCCCATAGTTGATAATTTTTACCATTAAAAATAGGAGGAGCCATTCGTGAAAAACTATTTTCGAATTCCATCTCTTCACTCACAGGCCCTTCAAAAAATGACACTAGATACCAATTATTTGTTTTTAGCAAAGAAATTAAGAAAAAATAACAAAGAAAAATTACTGCAATGAGGCCAAAGTAAATTATCTTATTCAACTTTATTGAACTCTACATGTATAGAAAACTTGCAATAAAAATAGTAAAAATATGATCATTATTTTAGCCTAGAATATCTCTATAGGATCATATCTTCACCTAACTAATTACTAGAAATTAGGAATAACTAGATAACCAACTATCAACTAAGATTGATTCAAAAACTAAAGCAGTAAAATAAAGTTACTGTAGTTCAAAAGATAATTCTAACACTCTCATTACATACACAAGTAGAAGGTGAATAGCAGACACCAAATCCACCATTACTAGCTCCATCGCCGTTGTCACTGCCTTCACTGCCGCCCGTCGCCACTTACCTTGTCTTTGTGTTTGCCATCCCTATTCATGAGGTTGTTCCTTGCATAAACGAGTGCTTTTCCATTTCTTTGCTGCAGACTTCCCCTTCAAAATTTAATAAGACAATTTAGTAATAATAATGTAACTGTCTTGGCGCCTTAATGTAATGATAAAATTTAGTGTAGTGTAGTTAGGAGGTCGCCGTGAAAATGATCACTTCTTGTAAAAATACAAGATAAAACTAGGTAATCACTTCTTTTTTTAAAAAAAAAAAAATTTTATAGCATTTTTAGCTTTTCAGAAACTTGGTCAAACAAGCTATAATTATCCAACAAAATGCATATAATGTAAGAGCTTACCTTAGACTTTCTTACTTCATTGGTTTCATGATCATCTACCAAATTCAGTTTAGTCAAATCTTTGATATGTCTTCTTACAGCCTCCATAGATCGACATTGGCCGCGTTTAGTCTTATGAAAGTAAAACTGCAATCCAACAATTTTTTTTAAGTTTATGTATTGTAATTATTAATACATTACAACATAATTAAATTCAAAAGCTCTCATTTTCTCAATTGTTCATTTGGTTAGGGATTCATTAGTCCTTGGAAAATAACTAGCTATATATATATATATATATATATATATATAATGCGGGTGTATGTACCGTAGGAAACTAGAAAGTCTTGACATTCGAATGAAAGGAATGCATCATAAAAGAAGTTACATTTACCGTGTCAAATTTTCCACTTAGACGTCGTCTCCTTTCAACTCGCCACCCGTGCAATATCATATAGCATTTGTGGTTAAGTCCGCGGGGATCACTTTTTGGTTCTTCTCTTGGATTGTCCCTTACAGATAGTATACAACGATCCATAGCAAAACGAGCTAGCCACTCTTTTTGTAAATGCCTGTATGTGTTCAAAAATAGAATAAATGAGTTATTTGTGCATTTTTTCAATAGATGGCACACTTATTAGCTAGTTCTTCCTTCGTTCAATTTGTTTGTCTAATTTTAACTTGACACAGAGTCTATGAAAGTAAAGAACACTTTCGAATCTTGTGATTTTAAACTAAAATTTATAGAATGTACCAAAATATCCTTTATCTTATGATCTTAAATATGTCATGTGAAAAGTTAGAATAAAAGAGTTATCAAAAGAGGAAAGAGACTTTCTTTGTGAAATGGATTAAAAAGGAAAGTAAGACAAACAAATTAAAACGGAGGGAGCATAAAATAGTTTAAGATAAAACAAAAAAAATTAAATACTACCTATATTTGATGCGCGGCGCAACCTGGAAACAAAGCAAGGAAAGATTAATTAATCCCTGGAAACAAAGCAAGGAAACAAAACAAATCTCTACTAACCTTGTCTGGTTTAATGGTGTAAGCGTTAACTTCTCGTTGAGAATGTGCGATTCGGAAGTTAACATCAAAAGTGACGGTGTATGTCAATTCTTGGGGTTCTATGTAAGTTACAATACCATTCTGCAATTGAGAAAATATGTTGAAGTTTTGTTGCTATTAAAGAAAAATTGAGAAGCTATCTCTAATTTTCAAAATTAAATAAAATCTCATAAACCTTTTTCAAAAAGTTGTACAAAGATTTATGCATCTTAAGTAAAAACAATATTGATAGAGTAATCTCAGTTACAAGGCAAAAAGAAAAATTATTTAGAAGATAACATACCACCATTTGGGCACTATTAGTTGTTGGAATTTGTGCCGTAAAAGAAACTATGTCTCGGCAAGTGTTCATTTCATATGAACAAGCCATGCATATATAGACTAGAAAATCCTTATAATAAACAAAAACAATTAAAGAAAGACTCGAGAATGATAGTTTAGAAGAAATGTGGTTTGAGGGATGAAGTGTCGAGGAGTATATATAGATAATTAAATTAACAAGATGGAAAGTATTTTTAAAGATAGATGAGTATGTAATCAATAAGATCAGATCTTTAGCTCTTTTAGAAGAAAATAATATCATTCGCGATTTTGGACATTTGGTCAAATCTGATTTATTATTTGTAGAAGACAGAATGGTCGAGAAGATCCTTCTACTTGTCCTTGTTTGGCATCACGGGCCCTATACTCCTTCAAGTTTCATCTAAATACTTTAACTTGTTCAAAACTTAATTTTGGAACACCTCTAACGGTTGGCTAAGCTTATGTGACATTTATTTTGCAAAGTCAGATAAAGTGTGTGGTTACACACCTTTAAAAATGAGTAACACTCATGCGTCAAAGAGTTTAAAATATTTATTTTGATAGAGTTCAGGTGTTTAGATGAAATTTTGAGGAGTATAGGGGCCGGAATGTCAAACCGTACAAGTACACTGATTTCCCCAACCATTCCGCCTTTGTAGAATGTAGATAATACATTAAATTCTCATAATTCTTTGTTAGTTTGAACACGATTGATTGGTCAACCTACTATAAGGGTTCGTTGTGGTTTGCACCCTAACGTGTGTATTTTTTGGTGATTTGCACCCTGTCCTATTTAGTTTTATTATTTGCACCCTGACCTCATTATTTACTTTCAAAATAATGAAATTATTTTTTAAAAAACAATCATGAGAGAAAAGCCGGAATATAGATGATAAAACATTATAATTTTTTAAAACCATGTTCGCAGTCATCCAAAAGAATTCTTCTTGCAAGACCAATGACAATCTGGGAAGAAACCCAATTTCCAAAACCATAACTTTTAGGAAGATTTGTGAATGAAGCAAGTGTCAGAAATTTGAAACAACCTGATTTTTCTTGTTACCTTTGCAAATTTTTCTTGTTATCCTTATTTGGGTGACCTTTTCATTTTTTTATTTATCCTAAAAATGGTACAGTTGAATTTGTAGATGAGGCCAAGAGCACCCGTGTAAGATCTAGTTCCACTTAGGACCCCTTACCAGCGAATCGATTATCTAAGTAGAAAAATAATGATCGTAAACAAAAGTAAAACAAAGTAAAGCAATAAACAGTAAATGATCTATGCAACAGAGCCCTGAGTGATGTTCTTCGAGGGGTCAGGATCCTTCCAACAAGGGTTCAATATTAGCAGAAAAGAAATGAGAAGACTAAATCTTAGAGCGCAAGTAAAAGTGTATTGTATTATGAGTACCAAATTACAGATTTGGGGTCCCCTTCTCCCCCCTGTTGTTCTAATAGTACAATTTCTAATGAGGCAACGCCAAGTGTCCTATCCGTTGTAGGCGCTAGCCTGTATCTATAGCCTGGTCCATAAAGGTACGTTATGCATTCGCGAACCTGACAGTCTTGAAGTTTGTGTTCTCTTATCCTTTTCCTCCATATCACATAGTTCTATCGAGATGAAGGTGTGCCATCTCATAAGGCTTCCCCTGGACACGTCTTGGCCGAAGGTTCCCTCATCACCTAAAACATCTCACATTTTGGAGACATCATATCACGAGAGGTTCCATCTCTCCATTCTCTTTGGGGGTCCTTACTCAATACAGATAGTCCCTCCGCTCCTTAGGTGTCATGCTAGTGGAATTCGAGGAGCGAAAAAGACCTCCAATCAAACCCTAGACTTGTCTGACATTATCTCAAAATTTGAAGTGTCTATCGTCGTTGAGGTATTTCCTGACATGTGTTCGTCATCCGGTATGATGCCTTCCCCAATGCAAAAAGGCTTTTCTCCTTTTCTCACAATTTCTACTATTTATATTTTGATCCTTCCCTTAATCCTCTGTAGTCTTTTCTTTCTGATCAATTCATATTTTTTTTCCTCTGGTGGCAATGACTCTTTGTTATTCCTCAAACATGGCTTCTGCAGCGTCCAAATCTTCCATCAGTCAACTCTTTCCAGTAACGTTCTGCTTTGGTGATGATTTCAAAGTTGTTTCTAACGAAGATCTCAAACTCCGGCTGATCAGAGACTTAGGTTTCCTAGTGAAGGAAAGTGACATTCCTACCATCCGTCGTGCTTACAAATTTCTCGGATCTTATTGTATGGAGGCGCCACGACGTTTGGAGAGCATCATTTCAACGAGGCCCCAATTACTTCTTTGTTCATACCTATACTTTCACTCTGGGTTTTAGACCTTTGATGTGGTTTTATTCTGTTGTTTATGACTTGTGGGGTTGGGTGGCATGATTTTCGAGGTGATCAAGTGCATTTCAGAGAAGAATTTCTATTTTTGAAAGTTTAGGAGCTGAATGTTTGACCAAACTCAATATTTTGGATTAACAAGTTCATTTTGAGTTTTGATGGTTCTATAAGTTCGAAAGGTGATTTATGACTTAGTCGGATAGATTACACGAGCCTCGAAGGGCTCGGGAGTGTTTTGGATGCTTCAGTTCGTTTCTAGTTGAATTAAAGAATGAGCATTGATCATGGCCAACTTTTTTACTAAACAACCCCGTATTCATGATTTGAAAGTTTCAATAGGTTCATATGATTATTTTGGACTTGTCTGCATGTTTTGGTTAGATTCTAATTAATGAGATTCGGATGAGTTTGAATTGTGTTGCGCTTGTTGACACTCAATTTTGGCCTGATATTTTTCAAATTAATATTTTTAAATTATTTCTTCGTTAAATTGTACCGAATACAATTTTAATCATATATTTTCAATGTTCATATAATTTACTGATAATTATCCTCACTTTGGAAAATATTGAGATTTTTATTATTTTTAGTTAATTTTAATTATTATTAATTTTTGTCGCAATTATTTGCACGTAAACAAATGTTGTTTCGATTTTATTTAAATCACAGTTGTCTTTGTTCAAATCACATTTTTTAAAATGTTATTAATTTTTTTTTTTAACACAATCTGTTAATACATAAGTCGGAGAAGACATTCTTTACACAAATAATTAAATAACACATAATTTTAGATAAACCATGATTTTAAGCACACGATTTTGATAGCCTATGATTTTTCAACAGATGGTTTTGCTACCTAGATGGTTTAGGGTTTTAAAATTTTCTATAAAGTATCCCATACACTCAACACATTTTTTTTTTGTGGTGAAAATTTCCAAATTTGGAAACCCTAAAATATCTTTCTCTTTTCCATTTTTGAGAGCTGCCGCCTCTCTTCTCCCGTTTTCATTTTCCGGTGACCACCACCTCCGGAACACCACCCGGACGCCGTTGTGGTATTTGCTTAGAAATCTATTTCTCCGTGTGATTCTGTTTTATTTTTTCTATTATTGCGTTGTTTATTGTTATGTTGGTTGTCACTTGTGCATAAAATTTGCACGATTTGCACCTATTTTGCTAAAGTGACTTTTGATTTATTGATTTTTATTTATTTTTATTTTTGGATGAATTCATTTTTTCTATTGTATTTGTTTACTACTACTATGGAATTTTCCATATACTGTTTTGTCCTTTTCTAATATTTTGAGAAAATTTGAATAAAGTATAAATTGGCCAATGAAAAAATATCTTCGTCGAATTTTCGAGGCCTTTTCATAATAAAAGACGGATGGGCCTTTCCATCTTCCATTTTTCTTTCTTAGTTTTTCTTATATAAGAGTGCCCAATACAACCACTAGCAGAACCAAAAGAGAACCTGAGATAAGGAATGGGATAAACGAGTACACTGATTAGATTCTTTCGCCTTTCAGGTCTTTCTCGCCTCTTGCCGGGCGTCTAGGAATAAATAGGTTTAGGGTTTAGGGTTTAGGGTTCAGGGTTCAGGGTTTAGGGTTTAGGGTTTAGGGTTTAGGGTTTAGGGTTCAGGGTTCAGGGTTTAGGGTTCAGGGTTCAGGGTTTAGGGTTCAGGGTTTAGGGTTTAGGGTTCAGGGTTTAGGGTTTAGGGTCAGATTTTCGAGGCCTTTCCATAATAAAAGACGGATGTTATTTTTAGTTCGATTATTTTAATATCGAATATCAATTTATTGGTCGATAAAGAAATTTTCATCGATTTTCAAGACCTCATATAAGACGGATTTTATTATTTATTTATTATTTTATTAATTCATTTTGATAAATATTCGTTCACTAACACTTTTACTATGTGTGTTTACAGGTACATGAAGTTACTTTTTAAAGAAGGCACTCGAATTAAAATTCAAAGATTTTGTATAATTCTTTATTGTATTTATTCATTTTAGCTAACGATAGGCAAATATTAGGTCGTTTCTTTTGTCTTTGGATAAACGATAGGCAAATATTAGGCCGTCTTTTAAAAGTTTTCCTTGGATTCTTAGAGTTTTGGAGAGTCATTTTCTCTAACTCTGAGAAATCGGGGAACATGATTTTATCTCCTCCTCAATTAAAAAAAATGAGTTCAGCCGGGACCCACTGTTGTGGATTCTGAAGGATGCCTAACCCCTTCTTTTCGGAATAACTTGAACCCTTACCTAGAATCTAACTGGTTTCGTATACTAAAATTTATTCAATAATTAATAGGTTTCCTGATTTTTCCTAAAATTAGATGGCGACTCTCTAAATATTAGTTTTAATTATTTAATTATTCTTTGAGTCCGTCCTATCGTAAAAAAATAGGATCATAACAGCATTCATACATAATGTTTTGATGTTGTTTTCGGTATAAAGAGTACCACACAAAGCAAATGTGCTCCAAATTATCTTTTGATTGAACCAATATATTCGTATCGTGATTTCGAAACCATAAAAACAAGAACCGTCAAATTCCGATATTGTAAGAGAAAGTTATGGTTATTTTAATGGAAAAATTGTGGCTTATACTGGTGTATCCACAATTGGGGAGGTTTGAAGGTAATTGCAGTGATCACAAATGCGGTATTTGGTCCACAAAAGTAGTAAAAATGTCGCAAATGCGGCAATCCCTATACATATTTTGGTATTTTCAATATTTTGGGAGCTAGGGAGCTTGGATTGAGACAATTTTTGAATCGTTTTTCTCATATATATATATCCTATACAGATACATATTCTATACAATAATGATACAATTTCTATACATATTTTATACAATAATTATATTATTTCTATACACATCCTATATAATTTCTATACAAAATTAAAAATGATCATCTGGTAGAATTAAATTGATCGAGTGGCCATATAATGGGTTAAGTTCGAAATGGTCATTTTTAGTAGAATTTGTTTGGCTGAGTGGCAATAAGTGGTGAATTTACCACTTATTTACATCTTTTTTCTTATGCTTTTGCGTATTCTAATGGTGATATGAGACCACTTAAGGCGTGTTTTAGATCTATTTCAGGTGATTCTTATTCATGCGGACATTGTAGGGCAATCGGGACAAAAAAAGCTAAAAATGAGCTAAAGAAATGAACAGGCCTTAGATGTCGCAAATGTTGTCAAATGACCGCAAAAGCAAAAGTCAACTACCACAAATGCGGCTAAAGACCGCAAAAGTAGAAGTCAACAACTCAGTCAAGGTCCACAGATGCGGCTGTATTTTACAAAAGCGGACCCTCGGTCATCAGAGAGAATGCCGCAAATGAGGTGCTTTCTTCCGCAAAAGCGGAAAACAGGCTCAGCTAGGACCAGATCAGTCTTTTCATATTTTTGGAAATTCCAATTCACATAAAGCACATCCCAACCATTTTGGAAGAAAAACATATCATATCTTACTACTTTTCATCAATCAGTTCATCCTTAGCCAAAGAGTGAACAACTTTTGGCTAGCTTGGAGAGCAAGTTCATCATCCAACACCATTGGTGTGAAGATTGAAAGCTTTTATTGTAAATTTTTTAATTCTTTTCTTCAACTCTTGCTTTGTATTGCTAAATTCATAGGTGTATTGGTTGATTTGAGATTTGAAAATTGTGTTAGAGATAAGCAATATTTGGGTTTGATTTCTTATCTTGTGCTTTTATTATTAATTAAATATTTTCTAGTTTATGAATTGAGTCTTTGATCTTCTAATTAATCTTGTGCTTGAATTGATTCTAAAAGGAGTGATCAACCCTTGGACTTGCCCCTTTTGCTTTGATTTGGCTTGAAAGAGTGAATCAAAGTGGGGGAAGGTTGATTGGCACTAACTTGAGGCTTTAAACCTCATTTAAGGAATTTAGCTAGAAATAGTGATTCTAGTGTTGCCATAATTGGAATAGTTTCATTAATACTTAGCTAGGTTTGAGAGAACTAGTTGAGAAATATTCGCCAATGGTCGAGAGATGTTGGTAGATAATTGAGATTCCAAAGCATATTTCTTTTGACCCATGATTAATCTAGTAAGTATTTGATAAATTTGTAATGAATCGTACATATTCAAAGTAATTCCCATTCCCAAATCTCCTTTGCTATCTTTGCATTGGGAAGTTTGGTCAACTTCGCATTTGCAATAGCATTCATGTTTTCACATAACAAAACCCCTAATCATTTTATTTCTTTTTGCTCCTTGAACTTCAATAAGTTGCTTTAATTCTTTATTATCTCAATAGTCTTTACATTGTTCTCCGTGGATTCGACCCCGATATTTCGTTGGGTTACTTATTTGTTTTGCTTGACGATCGCTACCACCTCCTTCGAGAGAGTGCTTTTGAGCATCATCAAGTGGCCATGGGGTGTCCTTTTTCCTTATTGTCCGGGGTGATTTATAAGGCCTGATTTCGGATAATAAAAAGAGAAAATTAGACAAAAGGGTTACTGTGTTAAATTTTTTACACAAAAAATAGCCACTTATAATTTACTACCTAAAATGACCATTCAGCCAAAGTTCTTACCCGAAATGACCATCGATATACATACAGTATATGTGCGACTATTTCATTTTTTAAAAAAACTTTTGACAATGATACATTTTCGTAAAAACCCCTAATAAGAACTAATACGGTTGCTAGCCTATTTGTTGGATTATTCAATGGGTCTGGGAGACCATGTTTCGGATGGCCCAAAAGAGCTTCTTCTATCATGGGAATGGATGGACAAGTATGCAATATTGGCTTTTGCAATAATATTAGCTAGTTCATAGTCATAATAAAATTGCCATTACCCTCATAAAATTTACAATTTTCATTTGCTCTTTTTACTTTCCAGGTACAAAGTTTGTGGCATAAGCCCAAGCGTTGTTGGCAACTGGATCAGCAATGTGGTCGGAAAGGTTCTCAATTGGTCCCTTTCCGGTAACAATAGCTTGAACAAAGAAACCAAACATCGAGAACATAGCTAATCGTCCATTCTTGATTTCCTTCACCTTCAACTCAGCAAATGCCTCGGGATCATCAGCCAGGCCGAGTGGGTCAAAGGCACCTCCCGGATAGATCTTGTCAAGGCCTTCACCTAGTGGGCCTCCACCAACTCTGTATCCTTCCACAAAGCCCATTAGCACAACTTGGGCAGCCCAAATGGCAAGAATGCTCTGTGCATGGATAAGGTTTGGGTTACCAAGGTAATCAAGACCGCCTTCCGAGAAAATCTGAGATCCAGCCTTGAACCAAACAGCCTCACCGAATGTAACACCATTCTTAGACAAAATTTCAGGGAAGACACACCCCAAAGCGCCAAGCATGGCCCAACGACAATGGATCACCTCAAGCTCACGGTTCCTGGCAAATGTCTCGGGGTCAGCTGAGAGTCCAGCAGTGTCCCACCCGTAGTCACCTGGGAACTCACCGGTCAAGTATGATGGAGTTTGCTCAGAGAATGGTCCCAAGTACTTTGGCCTGTCTTCTCCATACCTATTTCATCAAGCCACAATTTTTTTGTTACATTCATATCATCAAGCTATGGATTGACTAAATTACAATTTTACTTTCTCAGTAGACAAGATTCAATATAGGTGTGTATAATTATCATATTTATTTTTAAATAATTGACACGAAAGGGAGTCTTGGCGCAACACTAATGGATAATTAAGCCTATATAATATACGCTACAATTGCAGAATTTGCATCCCACAAATTTCTAATTGTTCAAGTAGGTAAATATAAATTACAAATACGAATTCAAATTGGTTGAATCTTTCTCAATCATCCTGGCTGCACCTTGTTTTTTTTTTCAAGTAGCTTTTTCTTACGCCTATTTAGCTAGTGGGGAATTAGTCCTTCATGTCGGGAGGAGGAGAAGATAAGGACACTTTCTTTCTTCCATTCCACTCTTGCTCTCCCAATAGAGCCACTTGCTATAGGGGGTTTTGACTATAGGCGTCGGAGTCAGCCTGTCGGTTGCGTTAAGCTTTAAGCAACAATGGTCAAGTTATTGTCGTGTGATCAGGATGTCAAGGAACTAAGTAATGGAAAAAGTCAGTTTGCAGAAATGCAAGGTAAGATTGCATATAAATAGACATGATGTAGTCTGACCCTTCATTCAAAGTTTGCCTTGTATAAACTCCGTAAATCAACAACTAGATAAACGAAACAAGTCGATGAAACTGAATAGTCAACATGATTGTGAATTAAATTCGTAACCAAAGATATATGGAGAGCAGAAATGAAGAAATTAATTACCAAATGCTTTGTGGGGCACTTTTGACAGTACGTCTCATAGTGATACGTCCATCACCAAAGCTACCAATCTTTCTAACAAGTTCATTCTGTGACTTAAGTGCTGTTTGGCCAGCAAATGCAGATTGTTGAATTGCACAAGTAGCCATTTTAACCGCTCTTTTTTTCTTTCTTCTTTGTGATGATGCTAAGTTTGAAACTATGAAGAAGTGTGTACTATATATTAAATAGCTTAGGAATGAAGGTTTTTATATGAAAATTAATGGATTTTGAAGATCAAAAAATGTACACCTAAGCAGAAGCTGATTGGTTAATGCTTTTGGATTTGGATTTCACTTGTGATTTTTTTTATAGTAAAAGAATGAGGCCTTTGTTTTGCCATGTGGCTGTCAAATATCTCTTGGCTGGCATTATTTCTTTCAGATGGACCATGTGGCTTTTAAATATCCCGCGATTTTATCCCAAACAAATACAGGATAATCTCATCCTAAAATTTATCTTGGAATTAATTATCCTTTATCCCTCGTACCAAACAACCCCCAAGCGTATGTTTGTATGAACAAACCTATCTGTGACACCACAAACTTATCTTTTCAATAGTCACTTATTATCAATTATCTATTTTAATTTTAAAATATTTATATTAATCAAAAGATGTCAATTTCTTTTTAATTACTAACTAACCAATCAAACACTAACTATAACTACAACAATATCAACATACTCAGTACAATTCCACAAGTAAAATCTAAATAGGGTAACGCAATCTTGTTCTTATTTTGTGAAGGTAGAGAGATGATTATCACGCGATCCTCGGTTATCAAACACTAACTAATACTAACAATGTCACAATGTCTTTATAATAATAAAATTTGTAGTAGCAAAATGTAATTCAAGAATTACTGGCCATATAGCACACTAAATATTAGGAAAAAATTAAGTGAAATTCCCCATAGCAAATTACTTGCTTTTTATTTATTATATATAACTAAACAAATTATTTTGAGCAAATTGTACATGGTATCAATTGCCACCACCACCATAGCCCGACCCTTGTCCGAAACCAAAACCACTACCACCATTTTGACCACCACCGCCTCCGCCTCCGCCCCCTCCTCCACCGCCACCACCGTTTGCACCGGATCCGTGACCCTCGCCATATCCAATGCCAAAACCAAATCCGCCATCACTACCTCCTCCTCCTCCTCCACCTCCACCGCCACCACCACCACTAACACCTCCTATAATTTGGGCAAATCCATCATTTCCACCTGATCCATGACCCTCGCCAAATCCAAAGCCAGAGCCAAATCCACCGTTACTACCTCCTCCTCCGCCACCTCCACCACCACCGCCACCACCACCAAGACCTCCTAAAATTTGGCCGAATCCACCGTTGAAATTAGGTAAATTAGGTAATAATGGATTCCCAAGAAGCTTCCTTGCAGAGGAAGTTTGCACTAGAACTCCCAAAATAACAAGAAGCATCAACTTGCATGTCATCTTTGCATCTATTGTTAGCACTGTAGAGAAAAATTGCACAATTTTGTTGTAAGCCTTGTTGAATCAGTTGCGGAACTAGAAATTTTATCTAACAGAATTTTAAATAAGAATACAAAATTGTTATACATATTTGAATTTTTTTTTATAAAATATGTAGTTGTATTAATATTGCATACTAGATCCATCCTATCTATATGGTACATCAAGAAGATGTTAGGAAATAATGGATTTTGGGAAATAAGAAAATTCCGATTTTGATAGAATAATCTCTACCCTGAGGAATTTAAGCCCTCACAATATTATTGCATGGGTTTCTGGTAGAATTCCTTCAGAATTTTACAAAGCCAGCGAAATTCGAGTTTCAGCAATAAACTTAAATTTTCAATTAGAACAAGGCTTGTATTAACAAACCTATATGTGACACCAAAAACTTATCTTTTCGATAGTCACCTATTATCTATTATCTATTTTAGTTTTAAAATATTTATATTATTCAAAAGACAACAATATCTTCTTTTTAAATACTAACCAATCAGACACTAACAATAACAACAACAACATATCTTGTGAAGATCATAGAGAGACTGTTTCAGATGAATTCTCGACTATCAAACACTAACTAATACTAATATAAGAAAAGAGAGGAATTAACATGTATCTTACTTTGTTTTGTGAGACTGAATGTTGGAGTAGCCATGAAAATGCTAAAGATAATATTTTTATTGTATTAATATTTGAGGTATTATGAAAATATCTGTATAGGAAGAAGGTTATATATAGGTACCTTGAAGCCTAAAGGTATTAATAGAGTATTAGTAAGTGACTATTATTCAAAGTACTATTAATTAATTTACAAACCTTGCAAAACGTTAAATAAAAATAAGAATGAAGTGAATGCACGTAGTGAAAGAGTTAATTAATTAAGGGAATTATATCTTACGTTTTGCTTTATTTATTGAAAGGAGAAAACATTATTTCCCATATTTGTATCCATTTTTTTTTAACTTGGAAGTCTTAAATTAATAAAATCCCTTGACTTAATTACTCTACTTGAAAAAGCTGAAAAATGTTAGTCTATTTTAAAAAAAATATATTTGTCGTAAATTTATACCACTAAATTTATAAACCCACTTAATCTTAAATTCTCCGCCAAAATATTTTAGAAAATGTCAACAAAGACCTTAAAAAATAATTAAGGTGAAAATGAATTTGTATAATGACATGGGAAAAACCATGTTACATATAAATTGAATAGTTAAGGTGAAAATAATAATTAACAAAAAGGATCAAAATAAATTTAAAATTTGAACCTCTATATAAAGATATCTCTCGAAGCAAAATGAGGTTCTAAAAAACAATACAAAAAATTAAAGAGGTACAAATTTTACTTTAAGTAAGTCAATATTGTGTGAAGTTTTTTCCTTTCATTTTCACTAGTATACGTTCCCGCGCGAAATCCTAATGCTAAATTTTTTATTCTTCTACCTAATTTCTAAATGTATCGAAGTCCTGGGTAGTAAAGAAAAGTGGGATGCTATATTTCCAGGATTGGAATTTGTAAACATGTTAATAGATTCTTGATCTATATCTTACATTTTTGGGTGGATGTGTGTTATGTCTATGTAACCGGGACCTCTCATGAGAAATTGGATCCTAGAGCTGTGAGATGTGTCTTCAGTTGAGAAATAATAGAAACAAATGTATATGAAGTTATGAATCATGTGTCACATTGCAAATTTTATATATTCTCATTTTTTAGGATCAATCTTATTACAAACTAACATTTTTAATGATATATGTATTGACCCTTTCTTCAAACAATATACAAACTTATATATCAATCGACTACAATAAATAAAAAATAACAAAACATTAAATTAGTGACACTATTATCATAAATTATGATTCTTTTATTACGTCCTCATAATTTAATTCAACAGAAATGTAAGGTACAATATTAAAAAAACTTGATAATCATAAATAGAACTAATAATCCTAAAAAGTAAAAGGAGAAAAAAATTATTGGAATAAGCCATGCTATGCTAGCAGAATCAATAACTTTAAAAAGAGAACCTAATATTTGAAAAAGATATGATATTAAGATCATAGTTTCTTATCTTATATTGAAATTGTCAACTTAAAAAATTTAATCATATTTGTTATGATTCGCAATTTTAATATATTTTTTCTCCTGATAATTCAAATGATTTTTCATTTCATATTCAAATATTGAAAGCCCTACAATGCGACGGATGATATTCTAATTCAACTTTTTTAGCATAATAAATCATATCACTTCAATAGAATATATCAACTGACTTATTATTTATCTTTTTATTTTTTAGTAGAAAAGATAATTATATTGATTTACTTCTAAAGGCTATTACAAAACTTGATCATTGAAAAATATATTCCCCTTACGATTGTTTAAAAAATATTATAGAACATAAGATGGTAGATTAAAATTTAATGCATCATTTTATTTAAATTCTAACAACTATGAAGAGAAGATCTTTTTTTTTAATTTTTGGATAAATATCATTAAATAAGGAGTGAAAAAAAACGTGTTTTTGTCTGGATATATTTTTCTAAGAAACAATGTTGCAAGATTATTTCAATTATCAAGTGAAGATAAATAGAGAACAATATACATTTTCATATTTGAAATAATTGTTAATATCTTCAAAAGTTTGTATATATTCAAGTTTAAAAGCTTTGAAGAAGTTTTTTATGAAAATTAAACTTACATTCAACTAAATAATTTTACAAATATCATTTGGTATTTATAAGCTTTGGTATTTATAAGCTTTTGATGTGTAAATTTATAATTTTTCTCAACAGTCCTTTAAAACATATGCTTTGTTGAGAAGCAATTTTATTCATTGTGAGAACTGAGAAGTAAGGGGAAGAATATATTATGGGCTTTTGCTATGCACGATTAACTCAATTTAGATAACTTCCATCCAACTTTAACGTAACTTAGCAACCCAAAAAAAAAAAAAAAAAAAAGCTTCCACGTCTAACCTAATTGGAAGTTGGAACTGCCACATTTCATGGCCACATTAACAAAATTAACCACACTAATAATTCTAAACTAACTGAAAGTACTACTCAAATATTAACCAAACCACGTGCACCCGTCCCCCACTTCCCTCTTTTTCAGCCATCTTCAAATCCTTTTCCTTTTTATTATTTATCATAACTTTTATATATAGATATCTTAAAATAATTATTATTAGTCTACTATTAATTGATAAATAAATATTAACCTTGTCTTTTTAATAAGTTGTGTTGGATATTTTATCATGTAAATCAGATTCATCCTCCATATTTTTTTTCTCTGTTTAAAATATATCAATAATTAAAATTGAAAAAGAAGAGATATTAACCATGAGTAACTTATCTCAGTTTAGGACGTGGATAATAATAAAATTAAAAAGATATTTAATTTTGAATTAATAAGGATAAAGTTGAGAAGTTGTAACTACTTTGAATTCAAAATTTTAATTTTTTAAATGGTTAAACTATCAAAATGGACATACCTCCTTACCATATTTACTAACTCTCTCACTACTTTATTTTAATTACTTAATATACCACATGTAAACACCTTGATACATTGCTCCACGTCGTGATACATCGCCTCACCTCGTGATACATCGCCCCGATGTATCAAAGGTAATTATCTAGAGGTGAGACAATGTATCACGCCTTGGGGCGATGTATCAGAGCGAAGTAAGGTGGGAAAAAGAGTAATTAGCTCCCAAAAATGTGTGTTTTATGTAAATTACCATTTTTAAATTTAAAAATCATATTTAAAGAATATGCAATTACTATTACAAAATATTTAGGGAAAGTAAGATTTAAATTGTGCAATTTTTAAATAATTACATAATTTGTATTGCTAGTAGTTTAAAGAAAATATGTAAACCGCGTTTTTTACTTTTAATATTTTAGATTCCAAACGAAAGTAATTTAGGTTTGTCATTTTCTTTTTAATAAATGACTTGAAATGTATTTTAAAAATAGATTAAATAGATAGTCATCAATGTGATTTAAAAATGGTTATAACTTGAATTTTTTAAAAATCGTAAATAATTAAAATAACTAAAAAGATTAAAAAGTGATTTTAATTCTTTTAAAAGCTGTAAAAAATTAAGGAAATACAAACTAACAAACTATTAACTAATCTAACTAAATTATCCTAAAAACTAACACGTGTCATCATCATACTCTGCCATTTGGCAACATTCTAGGCTAGACTTTTCTCTTTTTTAGTATATATAGATGTTACTACGTATTTAAAGGCCTAATTATTTTCAAAAATATTTTTATTGTAATTATTTTTTAATTAAAAAGTAACAATTTTGAAAGTTAATATAATTTATTGGTGATAAGAAATTGATATCATTCAACTTTGGGAAAAAAGCCATAAATCATGATCTAATAAAACTCAAATAATTTCTTTTAAGAAATTCATTAAACACTTGGGAAAAAAATTGTTTTACCTAAAAATCTAACAAAACTCAATTCTTGTATATAAAGATTTCTCATTACATATAGAAGTGGAGCAAAACAAATTCGAGTTTCAAATAATATCATATCACATGCCCCAAATTCATATTAAATAGTACCAAAGAAGAATAACAGATAAAACATGAAAAATAAATGTTGAAATATTCAAATTCTATCACTATCATTGCCGATGTCACCCCCTCTGCCATGACCCTCGCCATATCCTATGCCTGCACCAAATCCACCATCACTAGCTTAATTGCTGCCGCCTCCACCACCACTGCCAACAAGACCTCCTATTTTTTTTTGAGCACGTGAGTCTCGCGATGTCCCAAACCAACACCAATTTAGGTTGTTCCTTCCATTAGAGTTTACCAAAATCTCTCTTACTTCGTTGGTTTCTTGATCAACTTCAACCTCCAGATACTCAAAACCTTTGAAGATATATCTTCTTACCTCCGCAACAGACCGACACCTGCTAGGTTTGCTCGGATGATAGTAATACTGCAATCCAACAAGATTTGATCTTAAGTTTATGAATAGTAATTATTAATACATTACAAATTAAATAAATTCACAAGCTCTGATTTTCTTGATTTATAATTTAGTTAGAGATTCATTTGGTCCTTAGAATAAGAACTAGCTAGATAATTTTAAACAACTAAAAAAAAGATACAATATAGAACTCTAAATAAGTCTTGAACGGTATATGTGTGTGTGTATATCATATATATATATATATACTATATATATATATATAATATATAATATATATAATATATATATATTATATATATATATACATATATAGTACCGTTGTAGTTTAGTAGTTACAACTTCATCTCATACCAGTTTGAAACAAGAAAACAGGTTTGATTATCGCCTAACGCACACACAAACAAATTTCATGATACTTCTTTTTGCATGAAAAAGAAAAGTGAAAACAAGCGATAATATAATTAAGTGGAGGATCCATTTGGAATTCGTAGTCAGTGAATCCCAATTCCGAGGCATGACATAAAGAAAACAAAATATCATACATGTCGAAGGTAATTTTGAGAGACCTTCTTTCTGAACAACAAACATATATAGCAGATAGATGAACATATATAATGCGGGTATATGGGCTTCAGGAAACTAGCAAGTCTCAACATTCGAATGAAAGGAATACACCATAAAAGAAGTTAATTTACCGTGTCAAATGTTCCAGTTGGACGTTGTTCCATTTCAGATCTCCATCCGTGCAGCATCGCAGAGTATTTGCGGTTAAGTCCATAGGGATCACTAATTGGTTCATTTTTAGGATTGTATCCTTCAGGTAGCAAACCATCCTCAGAAGCACGAACTAGCCCCTTTTTTTGAAAATGCCTGTATGTGTTCAAAAATGGAATAAGTGATTTATTTGTGCATTTGAACTTGGAAACTCAAGTTGAATTATAAACCCCTCAACCACTAAGTCAACCTCTAATCTTATATTAAGGAGGTTCAAAATCTATAAATATACATAAAAATCTTAAAGAATATCCTACATACACAATGTAATTTTTTACCGAGGGGGTTTGAATGAACCCCCTCGGTACACTCTAGATCCGCCCCTGGTCTTAACTATTCCATGTCAAAGTTGAATTAAAGAGTCGTCAAAAATGAAAAGAGGCATTTATTTTTTAAACGAATTAAAAAGAAAAGCAAAAAAATAACTTGAAACGGAGAACGTATATAAAATAATTTAAGATAAAAATAAAAGAAATTAAAAATTACAAATTTTTGTTCGGTAGCTTTGGAACCTCTGATACCTAAAAACAAAGCAAGGAAAGACTAATTAATCCCTGGAAGCAAATTAGCAATGAAACAAAACAAATCTCTACTAACCTTTTTAGGTTTAATAATGGTGTAAACATTAGAACCTTCCGAAGGTACAATTATGAAGTTAACATTTGTAACTAATTTTCTCTTCTTCCCCGTCAATTCTTGCGGAACTATTAAAGTTCCAACATCATTCTACAATTGAGAAAATATATATGTTAAAGTTCTGTTGCTAATAAAGAAAAAATGAGAACATTAATAATTTCAAAAATTAAAAAAAAAACCGCATAACCCTTTTCCATAAATTAAAATTGTTCAAACAATCCATGCATCTTAAGTAATAAAAATTGAAAGAGTAATTTCAGTTAGAGGGCAAAAAAAATAATCTTAATTAGAAGGCAAGGTACCAGATTCGGAGCGCTATTAATTGTCAAAATTGGTGACACATACGGAACTTTGTCTCGGCCAGGGTTCATTTCATATGCACAATCCATGTATGTATGAAGTAGGAGACTAGAAAATCTTTATGAGAAACAAAAAAAATTAAAGAGAGTCTCAAGAATGATAGTTGAGAATTAGCAATGTGGTTTGAGGGATGAACATCGAGGAGTAAATATAGATAATTAAATTGAGAAGATGGAAAGTATTTTTGAAGATAGACGAGAATCCAATTACTAAGATCAGATATATATAGTTTTAGCTCTTATAGAAGAAAAATAATAGCATTTACGATATTTGGACACTTGGTCAAATCTTATTTATTGTTTGTAGAAGACGGAATAGCCGAGGAGATCCTTCTACTTGTCCCAGTTTGAAAACCCGAACCCTAACTTCTCGAAGTTTCATCTAAACACTTTAATCAATTCAAAACTAAAATTTTGAACACCTTTGACTGTTGACTAAACCTATGCGACATTTATTTTGCTAAGTCAGAAAGTGTGTAGTTACACACATTTAAAAGCGAGTGAAAGCAAAAAATTGAATTCAAAAAAATTAAAAATTAAAAGGGGTGAAATGATAATTAAAAAAACAAAAAAAATCTTGAATCTGCTTTCGTCATTGAACTATTGAACTTCCTTGCAGAAGAAATTGAAGTATTCAAGAAATTGACGTGGCAAATGAAGTAGATCTGATGTGTCATCCATGTCAAGCTAGTGAAGAACACACAAGCGTCAAGGGGTTAAAATATTTGTTTTGATCGAATTCAGGTGTTTAGATTAAACTTAGAGGAGTATAGGGGTGGGGATGTCAAATCAAGACAAGTACAAGGATTTCTCTGATCATTCCTGCTTTGTAGAATGTAAATAGTATATTAGATTCTCATAATTCTTTTTTAGTGTGAACACAGTTAATTGGTCAAGATATCATAACGGTCTGTTGCATTTTGTACCCTAACATGTGTATTCTTTTTTCTTTTTTATAAAAATTACAAGGGCAAAGTCGAAATACATGTAAATAATAAAATAATAATCTTTTAAAAATCATCATCCAAAAGAACTCTCCTTGAAAAATCAATGGCACTCGGAGAAGAAACATGTCACGCCCAACCTCGGGAGGCGCAACTGCACCTAGTGGCACCCTTGACCCTGAGCCAACCCAATTGGATATGTACTCTATTAGCGTACACCAATTACACCCAATAAATACAAACAAGTATATCTCAACTTGTTGTAAGTCTTAGGCTGCAAAATCACAATTGGAGAATTCTACAACAATAATAATTCACCTAATCCAGTAGTTCACAATAAAAATACAAGTCCCTATGCGGGCCAACGAAATCACCATGTTGTTACAAAATGCTATACGGGCTGTCGAGGCCACTATGATATCTAGAATCACAAAAGATATATACAAATGTCAACAAGGCTGTCATGCTAATAGTACAAAAGTAACAAGGCCAACACAATCGACAATGCACCACTATACAATTCAAGTATGCAAGCCTCTAAGAGTACTATACTTGGCCGGGACAGGGCCCTGACCTACATATTAGTGAAAACGTCAAAAATCCACCTCTCAAAGACAAAAAATATAAACGTCCTATGCAATATAATTACCCAATTATGAGTCAGGATCGAATTTCACAGAGAACAATATATAGGTGATCAAGCAAGTTAAGAATTACAACTAACTACTCTAACCCAAACACTGATAATATTTTGATTTTGATTTTTAAAAAACTAATAAAGATAAAATTAATTAGAAAGCGGATAAAGTGATCAATGGCCTCTCAAACAAAAGAAGACAAGAGATATGAAAATTAGGAAATGACTAACATCAAGAACGATCCATTGGAAATAATTATTTGCCACTATTTAATCATGGGTCAAGCAATTAGCCTTGGAATCTTAACTATCCGCTAGCGTCTTCCGACCACTAGCGAATATTTCTTAACAAGTTATCTCGAATCTAGCTAAATGACCAAAAATACATTTCAATTCTACGCTACACGTGGATTCTCCTATCCCTAGCTCAAATCCATTAGATGAGGTTTAAAGCCTCAAAAATCGCGCTAATTAATCTTTTCAACTTTAATTTTCTCTCTCAAACTCAATTAAAGTAAATGGACAAGTCCTAGGGTTGATTAGATAAACAAGGACCCATTTCATAAATTGCAAGAAATAATCAAAACAAAAGCAACAAGAGTTGAATCAAAACCCTAGCTATTAGTATTTAGTATCTCTACAAAATAATATCCAAATCTGAAATTTAACTAAATACACCAAGAATATTCAATACTAAAAAAGGAATTAAAGATTAGACATAAAAGAATTAAGAATTTCTCATTAGATGCTTCCAATCTTCTCTTCCAATGGTGT
The DNA here is from genome assembly GCA_003996215.1 of Jaltomata sinuosa. Taxonomy (NCBI): domain Eukaryota; kingdom Viridiplantae; phylum Streptophyta; class Magnoliopsida; order Solanales; family Solanaceae; genus Jaltomata; species Jaltomata sinuosa. Next base: position 722,248 of record QJPP01000536.1, read on the forward strand.
TGATAGCTTGAATCTTGCCCGCAAAGCTTAAAAATTGGCCAAAGATGAAATAAGGCCCAAAACAGCCCAAATTTCGAATTTGCAGATCTGGCTATTTTTGCACTTCTAGCCAAAAAAAAAATCATTTTCTTCATTTTAGCTCCTTTTTTTAGTTGTTTCCACTTGGTTTCTTCCAAATTGCACTACTATTTTCAATCATATAAAACTTATAAAATAGAAGTAAACTATATTAAATGCATTATTTTCTCAACTAAACATAGCAAAAATCTAAGGTTAAAGAAGTGATAAGTTGATAAAATACTAATCTATCAGTAGGCTAGGGTAAGGCCTAATCCCCCTCCCATGGTCCCTATTTTGAACTCATAATTCTATCGTTTGAATGGTGGACGATCTTGATCAGTGGATAATGTCATTGTATATTAAAAAAAATTCATTACTATAATAGCTGAATTGATCAAAACATGAGTAGAATTACATAATGTCAACATTGCCACAGTGTCTCTAATAATCAGCACTACCAAAATGTTTATTCAAGAACGACTGGTGAAATAGTACACGCTAAAATAGTGCGTACACACGTGAAAAAAATAGTCATTTGAGAAAATGATGTGATCAATTGCCACCACCACCATGACCCCATCCTCCACCGGAGCCAAAACCACTACCACCATTTTGACCACCACCACCGCCTCCGCCACCTCAGCCTCCTCCGCCACCACCACCATTTGCACCGGATCCATGACCCTCGCCAAATCCAATGCCAAAACCAAATCCACCATCACTGCCTCCTCCTCCTCCACCTCCACCGCCACCGCCACCGCCATCACCACCACCAAGGCCTCCTATAATTTGGGCAAATCCATTATTTGCACCCGATCCATGACCCTCGCCAAATCCGAAGCCAGCACCAAATCCACCATCACTACTTCCTCCCCCTCCACCTCCGCCACCGCCATTGCCACCAAGACTCCCTAAAATTTGGTCGAATCCACCGTTGAAGTTAGGTAAATTGGGTAATATTGGATTCCCAAGAAGCTTCCTTGCAGAGGAAGTTTGCACTAGAACTCCCACAACAACAACAAGCATCAACTTGCATCTCATCTTTGTATCTATTGTTAGCACTGCACATAAAAATAACATTTTCTTGGTTAAAGAAAATATGTAGCTTTCTTAATTAGTGGCGGAACTAAAAATTCTATCAAAAAATAAAAATGTTATACTTGAAATTTGAATTGAGAAATAAACTAATTTTAAAATCGCCTTTACTACAACACTAAAAGTTTCCTTATTGTTAAAGGAATTCAACAATGTGTAAATATACAAAATTACTTTTATAGTATTTACTCAGGATCACTTTTCAACGAATTAAGAGGATTCGATTAAACCCCTCTTCCAATAGGTAGCTGATGCAATAATATTATGTATTAATTAAATTCAAAAACATTATTGCATTCGTATCATATCCTCATGATATATTATCTTTAGAGGATATATCCGACATACACTATGTTAACATTTTTTGAAAAGTTCAAGCAAAATACATCTTTATATATCACATCAAGATCAATGAAGGAAGAGGAATGTGTCTTACTTTTCTTTCTTGGTCTTTGTTTAGTGAGGTTGAATATTTGAGTAGCCATGAAAATGCTAGAATATTACTTATATTGTATGTATATTTGAGGTACTATATGAAAATTAATCTGAATATTAAGGTGTTAAATACTATAGGTAATAGCATGGTTAGTGACTATTAATTGGAAGTATACAATTAATTACAATAAATACTTGCAAAACGTCATAAAAATAAAAACCAAGAATATAATGAAGTGAATGTTAAATGTATAGTTGAACATGAGAAAAGAGTAAAAGGTTTTAAAAAAAAAAAGAGAAAAGAGTTACTAATAAAGAAAAAAGAGTTACTAAGGAGAATTAGTGGGCGTTTAACCATGAAAATCAAATATTTTTTAATTAATATGGAATTATTAAAGTTGAAGTTTGAGTTGTATTAGGACATACTTTTTGCAAGAAATATTTTTATAATTTGAATGTACTTTTTCTAAGTATGATTTATGCCCTTATTTTTTCAAAACTAGCAAGATCACACAATTTAACTAATTTACCTGAACCACATAATCAAATATGTTTTAAAAGAATAATATCTCAAAATAGATAGTCACATAATGTCATAGAATTAGATCGCATATATGAGCTACTACATTCTATTACAAATATTTTTTTACTCTATTTGAAATTATTGAAGCTGAAGATAGAGTTGTGTTTTGTTATAGTTTTTGCAAATAATATTTGATTGTATGAATGTACTTTTCCTAAAAATCATGAAATATAATTTAAATGGGTCATTTTTTCAAAAAAATTAAAAACAAATTGGGTAAAATTTGAAAAAGAAAAATATAGTGAAAGTGAAAAAAGTGAATAGAGTTTTGGGTAAGGTTAGGCCCCCCTTGCTTGTACTCCTCCTTTTGAGAATTAATTATTTAAAATAAAAAGACCGTTAGACACTCTGTATAATGGTAATAAAAAAAATTGTATTTGCAATTTTCATGGCCAGATGTTGATTTTTGCATAAAGTGGAAAATTTTCAAAAAAAAAAAGTGAAAAACTCTCATGGTCAACGAGTTAAAATCCCATGACTTAATTACCTGATATTTATTTATTTATTTATTTTGATTACCCAATATTTAGATAATCAAGTTAGCAAAAATAAAGCATTAGAGTAGATTTTTTGTGGAGTTCATTTTTTATAACTTATAATTCTAGTGTAGTGTCTGTAGTTCGAAAAAATAAAAATAAATGAATAAGTGGATTTTAATCTTTTTTAAGTTGGGATATTTTGTTCAAATATTTTATTTATTTATTTTTGCATGAAGGAGTGGTTAAATTTCGATTAATTTTGACGGTACGATTTATTTCAAACGGTAATCATAAAAGTGTCTACTTGTGAGTTCTCCTACTGCATACCTGAACTATTAGATATGTAAGTTTTTTACTTAAAGTATCACCAACTATTTATCAAAATACACCTCAATTATCAATTATTTCCTATTTGAATGATAGTGATATTTTAAAAAGAAAACTCTCACACCTGATAATTCAGATGTAAAACTCAAAAAAACTCACCGAAATATTTTAGGTGTTTTTTTACCATTAACTCTAAATTAGTTGTTCTATTGGTCTTTCCTAACTGTGAGAAAGTAGAGAGGTGAAAGCTAGTGCCTATTTGTTTTTTCTTTTCTTTTACCTTTTATTTTTGGGCCAATATTGAAATTGATTAAGAACAATTTGTAAAATCAACTGAATAATGTGTTGTTTATAGTGATTGTTTAGTGCCTTATATAAAAATATTATTTAATATTATATTTAATAAGGTATATTGAATACATTTCAAAAAAATGAAAATTAATGGAGAAAATTATAGTAATATGTATGAATCATTTTATTTATATTTTATTATATTTAATATGATTTTACTATATTTTTATTTATTTACTCTCATTTTAAAATATGACATCGCTTACAAAAAGTCCTCTATATGCTACTATGTTTAGGAATAGGAGTATTGTATATAAACTTCCTACTTCCTATTTTTGAAGATTGGATTGGTTATCCATTTCTTTGCATTTTGAACTCATAATTTTTTCGTTTGGATGATGGACAATCTTGATCAGTGGATAATGTCGTCGTATATTAAAAAATATTCATTACTATGATAGCTAAATTGATCGCAATAAGAGTAGAATTACATCATGTCAACATTGTTCACAATGTCTCTAATAATAAAAGAGTTCGCACTAGCAAAATATTTATTCAAGAACCATCGACGAAATAGCACATACTAAAATGGAGGCCACGTGAAAAAAAATAGTTATATGAGCAAATGGTGGGATCAATTGCCACCACCACCATGGCCCGACCCTTGTCCGAAACCAAAACCACTACCACCATTTTGACCACTACCGCCGCCACCTCCACCACCGCCACCACCACCATTTGCACCGGATCCATGACCCTCGCCATATCCAATGCCAAAACCAGATCCGCCATCAGTACCTCCTCCTCCTCCACCTCCACCTCCACCTCCACCTCCACTGATAGCGCCATCACCGTTTGCACCAGATCCATGACCCTCGCCATATCCAATGCCAAAACCAGATCCGCCATCACTACCTCCTCCACCACCACCACCACCTCCACCTCCACCGCCGCCTCCACCACCGTTCGCACTGGATCCGTGACCCTCACCGTATCCAATCCCAAAACCAGATCCTCCATCACTACCTCCTCCTCCTCCTCCTCCTCCACCACCTCCGCCGCCACCACCACCACCAAGGCCTCCTATAATTTGGTTCAATCCATCATTTGCACCCGATCCATGACCCTCTCCAAATCCGAAGCCAGCACCAAATCCACCATCACTACCTCCACCTCCGCCTTCGCCTCCACCACCACCACCGCCACCAAGACCTCCTAAAATTTGGTCTAATCCACCGTTGAAGTTAGGTAAATTAGGTAATATTGGATTCTCAAGAAGCTTCCTTGCATAGGAAGTTTGCACTAGAACTCCCACAACAACAACAAGCATTAACTTGTATCTCATCTTTGAATCTATTGCTAGCACTGCACACAAAAATAACATTTTCTTGGTTAAACAAACTATGTAGCCTTTCGATTAGTGACGAAACTAAAAATTCTACCAAAAAAATTTTAAAAAAAAATGTTATACTTGAAATTTGAATTGAACGTAAACTAAATTTTAAATTGCCTTTATACTACTACACTATAATGTTTCCTTGACGTTAAAGGAATTCTACAAATTGTATATATACAAAATTATTTTTATCTTATTTACTTACTATTATTTTTCAACGAAAGAGATTCAATTAAACTTAACCCCTTCTAATAGTTAGCTCGACTTCTGACGACGACAACAAGAAATGAAATTTTTGTTTAAGAGTTTTTGCTATCTAGTTACATATTAAATTTAGACTGATTGCTATGTAGCGGTTGCAATAATATTATGTAACTCGTATCAAATCTTCCAACAATCTATTATTTTTAGAGTATTCGACATGCATTTATTAATATTTTTTGAAAATTCGAGCAACATAAATCTATATATCAATCAAGAAAGAAGGAAAAGGAATGTATCTTACTTTGCTTTTGTGGCCTTTGTTTTGTGAGGCTGAATGCTTGAGTACTAGCCATGAAAATGCTAAAATATTACTTAGAATATTGTATTAATATTTTGAGACACTATATGAAAAATCAGAATAGGAAGGGGTTATAAATACTATAGGTAATGGCATGGTGAGTAACTATTAATTGGAAGTACAATTAATTAATCTATAAATGCTTGCAAAACGTAAAAAAAAAAATGAAGTTAATTTATACCTATATAGTAGAACATCAATAAAGACAAGAGAGTTACTAAAGGGAATAATTATATCTTGCGTTTCGAGTTATTTTTTGGAAGTAGAAAAATAATACTTGTCACGTCTCAAAATACTTATCGTGCTTTTCATTGAAACGTTCCTTAAAAAAACATTAATTAGGAGGGATATTTCACTATTTTACCCTTATTTTTATGTTTTAAGATATATATTTTTTCTTCATTGAACATTTAATCTATTTATGTGTCAATAATTGAGGTGTTTGTATTCTTCAAAATAATTACTACCAAAGGGGGAAAATGGGGAAAGAATCATGAACTTCTAACGTAACAAATATTTTGAGACAATTTAGTAAAAACGATAAATATATTTTGAGACGGAGGGAATACATGTCTTCCATTTTGAACTTTGGAAGTCTTAAAATCCAATGACTTAATTAAGATGATCAAATATTCAAATTCCATTATGAATTATGTAAACAAATAGATTCCTGAAAAATATACTCTCTTTGTTCATATTAGTTGTCCACCTTATTACAAATAGTAGTCCCAAATAACTTGTCCACTTATCAAATTAAGAGAGAATTAATTATATTTTTTCCATTTTACCCTTATAATAATTTCCTTTTTTAAAGTGTAAATAAATTTGTAAAGTTTCTTAAAGGGTAAACTAGTAAAACTACCATTCTTATTTATGATTTCTAAAAAAGTGTATAAATTGAAAAGTGGACAACTAACATGGGACGAATGGAGTAGCTAAATATTCTGAAAGTAAGTACTTAATAAATGATGGTATTTAAGCCCCAATTTGTAGGATTACACTAGGTATGTTATTGTTGTTGAAGTACTCAATTAATGAAGGTAATTAATCGTCTAGATATATACTTCAAAATAATTTATACGTAGGTTTTTTCGAGTACGAATAATCCATGAATTTGGTGTGATATGTGCGCCCGGTGATTTTCTTGCCAAATTTTTTTGTGGGCGTCTGTGATGACCTATTTAATGGCGCGTTTTGATTTGGAGGGGCAAACATAGATTTTTTCGAATACAAACGAGGCCCGGAAGAGGAAATGGGGATTTTTTCTATTTTTTGTGTGCTATACAGTTCATGAATTTTGTGTGATATGTGCGGCCGATGGTTTTTTTGCAGAAATATTTTGTGGGCATCCGTGACGACCTATTGAAATGGCGCGCGTTGGTTCCGGGGAAAAACATAGATTTTTTTGAGTACAAATGAGGCCCGAAAGAGGAAATGGGTTTTTTTTGATTTTTTTCGTGTGCTATAGTCCATGAATTTTGTGTGATATGTGTGCCCGGTGTTTTTTTGCCGAAATTTTTGTGAGCATCCGTGACGACCTATTTAATAGCGCGCGTTGGTTCAGAGGGGCAAATGTAGATTTATTCGAGTACAAACGAGGCCCGAAAGAGGAAATGGGGATTTTTCTATTTTTTCGTGTGCTATAGCCCACAGATTTTGTGTGATATGTGCGCCCGGTGGTTTTTTTTCCAACTTTTTTTGTGGGCGACCGTGACGACCTATTTAATGACGCACATAGGTTCCGGGGGGCAAACCTAGGTTTTTTCGAGTGGCTCAGAAGAGGAAATAGGATTTTTTTTATTTTTTCGTGAGCTATAGTCCATGGATTTGGTGTGATATGTGCGCCCGGTGATTTTTTTGCTAAATTTTTTTGTGGGCATCTGTGACGACTTATTTAATGGTGTGCATTGATTTGGAGGGGCTAACGTAAGTTTTTTCGAGTACAAACGAGGCCTGGAAGAGGAAATGAGGATTTTTCTATTTTTTTCGTGTGCTATAGTCCATGAATTTTGTGTGATATGTGTGCCCGGTGATTTTTTTGCTTAAATTTTTTGTGGGCGTTCGTGATGACCTATTTAATGGCGCGCATTAGTTCCGAGGGGCAAACGTAGGTTTTTTCGAGTACAAACAAAGCCCGAAAGAGGAAATAGGGTTTTTTCTATTTTTTTTGTGTGCCTATCCATGGATTTTGTGTGATATGTGCACCCGGTGGTTATTTTGCCAAAAAATTTTGTGGGCGTCCATGACGACCTATTTAATAGCGTGTGTTGGTTCAGAGGGGCAAACGTAAGTTTTTTTGAGTACAAACAAGGGCCGAAAGAGAAAATGAGAATTTTTCTATTTTTTTGTACAGTCCACAAATTTTGTGTGATATGTGAGCCCGGTGATTTTTTGGCCAAATTATTTTGTGGACGTCCGTGATGACCTATTTAATGGCACACGTTGGTTCAGAGGGGAAAACATAAGTTTTTTCGAGTACAAACGAGGCTCGAAAGAGAAAATGGGAATTTTTTTATTTTTTCGTGTGTTATCGTCCATTGATTTTGTGTGATATGTGAAGCCGTTGATTTATTTATCGAAACTTTTTGTGGGCATCCGTAACGATCTATTTATATGCGCGCATTTGTTATGAGGGGCAAACTTAGGTTTTTCCGAGTACAAACGAGGCCCGAAAGAGGAAATGGATATTTTTTCATTTTTTTGTGTGTTATAGTTCATGGATTTTGGTGTGATATGTGCGCCCGGTGATTTTTTTGCCTAAATTTTTTATCAGCATCAGTGATGACCTATTTAATGGCACACATTGGTTCGAAAGAGCAAATGTAGATTTTTTCGAGTACAAACGAGGCTCGGAAGAGGAAATGAGGATTTTTTCATTTTTTTGTGTGCTATAGTCCATGGATTTTGTGTGATATGTGCGCTCGGTGTTTTTTTCCAAATTTTTTTGTGGGCGTACATGACGACCTATTTAATGGTGTGCGTTAGTTTGGAGGGAAAACGTAGGTTTTTTCAAGTACAAACGAGGCCCGTAGAGAAAATGAGGATTTTTCCACTTTTTCCGTGAACTGTAGTTCATGGATTTGGTGTGATATGTGCGCCCGGTGATTTTTTTGCCGAAATTTTTCATGGGCATCCGTGTCGACCTATTTAATGGCGTGTATTAGTTCGGAGGGGCCAAAGTAGATTTTTTCGAGTACAAACGAGGCCCAAATTTTTTTTGTTTTATCATGTGCTATAGTCCACAGATTTTGTGTGATATGTGCGCCCGATGATTTTTTTGTCAAAATTTTATGTCGACGTCCCTGATGACCTATTGAAATGGCGTGCGTTGGTTCGGAGGGGCAAACATAAGTTTTTTGAGTAAAAACGAGTCCCGAGAGAGGAAATGGGAATTTTTTCATTTTTTCGTGTGCTATAGTCCATGGATTTTGTGTGATATGTGCGCCAGGTGATTTATTTGCCGAATTTTTTTATGGGCGTCCATGACGACCTATGTAATGGCCCGCATTTGTTCCGAGGGAAAAACTTAGGTTTATTCGAGTACAAACGAGGCTCGAAAGAGGAAATGGGGATTTTTCTATTTTTCCGTGTGCTATAGCCCACAGATTTTGTGTGATATGTGCGCCCGGTGGTTTTTTTTCCAAAATTTTTTGTGGGCGACCATGACGACCTATTTAATGACGCATGTAGGTTCCGGGGGGGGGGGGGGGGGGGGCAAACTTAGGTTTTTTCGAGTGGCCCAGAAGAGGAAATAGGGATTTTTTTTATTTCTTCGTGAACTATAGTCCATGGATTTGGTGTGATATGTGCGCCCGGTGATTTTTTTGCCAAAATTTTTTGTGGGCATCCGTGATGACTTATTTATTGGCGTGCATTGATTTGGAGGGGCAAACATAAGTTTTTTTGAGTACAAACGAGGCCTGGAATAGGAAATGAGGATTTTTCTATTTTTTCGTGTGCTATAGTCCATGAATTTTGTGTGATATGTGTGCCCGGTGATTTTTTTGCTGAAATATTTTGTGGGCGTTCGTGATGACCTATTTAATGGCGAACATTAGTTCCGAGGGGTAAACATAGATTTTTTCGAGTACAAACAAGGCCCGAAAGAGAAAATAGGGTTTTTTCTATTTTTTTCGTGTGCTATAGTCCATGGATTTTGTGTAATATGTGCACCCGGTGGTTTTTTGCCGAATTTTTTTGTGGGCATCCATGACGACCTATTTAATGGCGCACGTTGTTTCAGAGGGGCAAATGTAAGTTTTTTCGAGTACAAACAAGGGCCAGAAGAGAAAATGTGAATTTTTCTATTTTCTTGTACAGTCCACAAATTTTGTGTGATATGTGAGCCCAGTGGTTTTTTTGCCAAATTATTTTGTGGACGTCCGTGATGACCTATTTAATGGCGTGCGTTGGTTCAGAGGGGCAAACATAAGTTTTTTCGAGTACAAACGAGGCTCGGAAGAGAAAATGGGATTTTTTCTATTTTTTCTTGTGTTATAGTCCATGGATTTTGTGTGATATGTGCGCCCGTTGATTTGTTTATCGAAACTTTTTGTGGGCATCCGTAAAGATCTAGTTATATGCGCGCATTTGTTCGGAGGGGAAAACTTAGGTTTTTCCGAGTACAAATGAGGCCCGAAAGAGGAAATGGAGATTTTTTCATTTTTTTGTGTGCTATAGTTCATAGATTTTGGTGTGATATGTGCGCCCGGTGATTTTTTTGCCTAAATTTTTTATCATCGTCAGTGATGACCTATTTAATGGCATGCATTGGTTCAAAAGAGCAAACGTAGGTTATTTCGAGTACAAACGAGGCTCGGAAGAGGAAATGGGGATTTTTTCATTTTTTTGTGTGCTATAGTCCATGGATTTTGTGTGATATGTGCGCCCGGTGTTTTTTTCCAAAAATTTTTGTGGGCGTACATGACGACCTATTTAATGGTGTGCGTTGGTTCGGAGGGCAAACGTAGGTTTTTTCAAGTACAAACGAGGCCCGTAGAGAAAATGAGGATTTTTCCATTTTTTTCGTGAACTGTAGTTCATGGATTTGGTGTGATATGTGCGCCCGGTGATTTTTTGCCGAAATTTTTCATGGGCATCCGTGTCGATCTATTTAATGGCGTGTATTAGTTTGGAGGGGCCAAAGTAGGTTTTTTCGAGTACAAACGAGGTCCAGAATTTTTTTGTTTTATCATGTGCTATAGTTCACAGATTTTGTGTGATATGTGCGTCCGATATTTTTTTTGCCGAAATTTTATGTCGACGTCCCTGATGACCTATTGAAATGGCGTGTGTTGGCTCGGAGGGGCAGACATAAGTTTTTTGAGTAAAAACGAGGCCCGAGAGAGGAAATGGTTCCATTTATTCGTGCGATGTAGTCCATGAATTTTATGTGATATGTGCGCCAGGTGATTTATTTGCCGAAATTTTTTGTGGACGTCCGTGACGACCTATGTAATGGCCCGAATTTGTTTGGAGGGACAAATTTAGGTTTATTCGAGTACAAACGAGGCCCGAAAGAGAAAATGGAGATTTTTCTATTTTTTCGTGTGCTATAGCCCACATATTTTGTGTGATATGTGCGCCCAGTGGTTTTTTATTCTAAATTTTTTTGTGGGCGACTGTGATGACCTATTTAATGACGCACGTAGGTTTCGGGGTGGGAAAACTTAGGTTTTTTCGAGTGGCCCAAAAGAGGAAATAGGGATTTTTTTTATTTTTTCGTGAGCTATAGTCCACAAATTTTGTGTGATATGTGAGCCCGGTGGTTTTTTGGCCAAATTATTTTGTGGACGTTCATGATGACCTATTTAATGGTGCGCATCGATTTAGAGAGGCAAACATAAGTTTTTTCGAGTACAAACGAGGCTCGGAAGAGAAAATGAGATTTTTTCTATTTTTTCGTGTGTTATAGTCCATGGATTTTGTGTGATATGTGCGCCCGTTGATTTATTTATCAAAACTTTTTGTGGGCATCCGTGACGATCTATTTATATGCGCGCATTTGTTCTGAGGGGCAAACTTAGGTTTTTCCGAGTACAAACGAGGCCCGAAAGAGGAAATGGAGATTTTTTCATTTTTTTGTGTGTTATAGTTCATGAATTTTGGTGTGATATGTGCGCCCGTTGATTTTTTTGCCTAAATTTTTTATCAGCATCAGTGATGACCTATTTAATGGCACGCATTGGTTTGAAAGAGCAAACGTAGGTTTTTTCGAGTACAAACGAGGCTCGGAAGAGGAAATGGAGATTTTTTCATTTTTTTGTGTGCTATAGTCCATCGATTTTGTGTGATATGTCCGCCCGGTGTTTTTTTCCAAATTTTTTGTGGGCGTACATGACGACCTTTTTAATGGTGTGCATTGGTTCGGAGGGCAAATGTAGGTTTTTTCAAGTACAAACGAGGCCCGTAGTGAAAATGAGGATTTTTTCATTTTTTTTCGTGAACTGTAGTTCATGGATTTGATGTGATATGTGCGCCCGGTGATTTTTTTGCCAAATTTTTTATGGGCATCCGTGTCGATCTATTTAATAGCATGTATTAGTTCGGAGGGGCCAAAGTAGGTTTTTTCGAGTACAAACAAGGCCCGAAGAGGAAATGCAGATTTTTCTATTTTTTCGTGTGCTATAGTGCATTAATTTTGTGTGATATGTGCGCCCGGTGGTTTTTTTCTGAAATTTTCTGTGGGCGTCCATGAAGACCTATTTAATGACGCACGTAGGTTCGGAAGGGAAAAATTAGGTTTTCTTGAGAACAAACGAGGCCCAGAAGAAGAAATAGGGATTTTTTTATATTTTCGTGAGCTATAGTCTATGGATTTGGTGTGATATGTGCGCCCGGTGATTTTTTGCCAATTTTTTTTGCGGGTGTCTGCGACGACCTATTTAGTGGTGTGCATTGGTTCTGAGAGGCGAACGTAGATTTTTTTGAGTACAAACGAGGCCCGAAAGAGGAAATGGGGATTTTTCTTTTTTTTCATGTGCTATAGTCTATGGATTTTGTGTGATATATGTGTCCGGTGATTTTTATGCTGAAATTTTTTGTGGGCATCCGTGACGACCTATTTAACGGTGCGCATTGGTTCCGAGGGGCAAATGTTGGTTTTTACAAGTACAAACGAGGCCGGAAGAGGAAATGGGGTTCTTTCCATTTTTTCGTGTGCTATAGTCCATGGAATTTGAGTGATATGTGCGTCCGGTGATTTTTTTGCTGAAATTTTTTGTGGGCGTCCGTGACGACCTATTTAATGGTGCATGTTCGTTGCGAAGGTCAAGCGTAAGTTTTTATTAGTACAAACGAGGCCCGGAAGAGGAAATGAGAATTTTTCTGTTTTTTCGTGTGCTAGTCCACAAATTTTGTGTGATATGTGCGCCCGATATTTTTTTGTCAAAATTTTTTGTGGACGTCCGTGATGACATATTTGATGGCGCGTGTTGGTTTGGAGGGGCAAACATAAGTTTTTTTGAGTACAAATGAGGTTCGGAAGAGGAAATGGAGATTTTTTCATTTTTTCGTGTGCTATAGTCCATAGATTTTGTGTGATATGTGCACCCGGTGGTTTATTTGCCAATTTTTTTTGTGGGCGTCCGTGACGATCTATTTAATGGCCCAAATTTATTCGGAGGGGCAAAATTAGGGTTTTTCTAGTACAAACGAGGCCCAAAAGAGGAAATGTGAATTTTTCCATTTTTTCGTGTGTTATAGTCCATGGATTTGGTGTGATATGCGCACCCGGTGATTTTTTTACCTAAATTTTGTATGGGCGTCTTTGATGACCTATTAATGGCACTCATTGGTTTAGAGGGGAAAATGTAGGTTTTTCCGAGTGCAAACAAGCTTGGAAGAGGAAATGGGGATTTTTTTATTTTTTGTGTGTTATAACCCATGAATTTTGTGTGAAATGTGCACCCGGTGGTTTTTTTTTTGAATTTTTTTGTGTGTGTCCATGATGACCTATTTAATGGCGTGCATTGATTCGGAGGGAAAACATAGGTTTTTTCAAGTACAAACGCGACCCGATAGAGAAAATGGGGATTTTTTCATTTTTTTTGTGAGCTATATAGTCCATGGATTTGGTTTGATATGTGCGTCCGATGATTTTTTTGCCAAAATTTTTTGTGGGCATCCGTGACGACCTATTTAATAACGTGCATTGGTTCGGAGGGGCCAATGTAAAAAAATTTGAGTACAAACGAGGCCCGAAAGAGGAAATGGGGATTTTTTCATTTTTTTCCTGTGCTAATAGTCCATGAATTTTGTGTGATATGTGCGCCCGGTGGTTTTTTTGCTAATTTTTTTTATGGGAATCCGTGAAAACCTATTTAATGGTGCGTGTTGGTTTTGAGAGGCAAACGTAGGTTTTTTCGAGTACAAACGAGGCCCGAAAGAGGAAATGGGGTTTTTTCTATTTTTTCGTGTGCTATAGTCCATGAATTTTGTGTGATATGTGCGCCCGGTGGTTTTTTTGCTGAATTTTTTTTTGGCAATCTGTGACGACCTATTTAATTGCGCATGTTGATTCAGAGGGGGCAAACATAAGTTTATTCAAGTACAAACGAGGCCCGGAAGAGAAAATGAGAATTTTTCCATTTTTTTGTGTGCTATAGTCAATGGATTTTGTGTGATATGTGTGCCCGGTGATTTTTTTGCTGAATTTTTTTGTGGGCGTCCGTGACAACCTATTTAATAGCGCGCATTGGTTTCGATGGGCAAATGTAGGTTTTTTCAAGTACAAACGAGGACCGTAAGACGAAATGGAGTTCTTTCCATTTTTTCATGTGCTATAGTTTATGAATTTTGTGTGATATGTGCGCCATGTGATTTTTTTGCTGAATTTTTTTGCGGGCGTCCGTGACAACCTATTTAATGACGCTCATTGGTTTAGAGGGGCAAACATAAATTTTTTCAAGTACAAACAAGGCCCGGAAGAGAAAATGAGAATTTTTTTATTTTATCATGTGCTATAGTCCACAGATTTTGTATGATATGTGCGCCCGATGATTTTTTTGCCGAAATTTTATGTCGACATCCCTGATGACTTATTTGATGACGCACGTTGATTCGGAGGGGAAAACATAAGTTTTTTGAGTAAAAACGAGGCCCGAGAGAGGAAATGGGAATTTTTCCATTTTTTCATGTGCTATAATATGCGCGCCCGGTGATTTATTTGCCGAAATTTTTTGTGGGCGTCCGTGACGACCTATGTAATGGCCCGCATTTATTCGGATGGGTAAACTTAGGTTTTTTCGAATACAAACTAGGCCCAAAAGAGGAAATGGGATTTTTCTATTTTTTCTTGTGCTATATTCTATGAATTTGGTGTGATATGTGCGCCCGATGATTTTTTTGCCTAAATTTTTTGTAGGCGTCTGTGATGATCTATTTAATGGCACGCATTGGTTCAGAGGAGCAAACATAGGTTTTTTCGAGTACAAACGAGGCCCAAAAGAGGAAATGAGAATTTTTCCATTTTTTTGCGTGCTATAGTCCATGGATTTTGTGTGATATGTGCGCCCGGTGGTTCTTTGTACGAAATTTTTCGTAGGCGTCCATGACGGCCTATTTAATGGCACATTGGTTCGGAGGGCAAATGTAGGTTTTTTCAAGTACAAATGAGAGCCGATAGAGAAAATAGGAGTTTTTCTATTTTTTCGTGTGCTATAGTCCATTGATTTTGTGTGATATATGCACCCGGTGGTTTTTTTTAAAAAAATATTGTGGGTGTCCGTGATGACCCATTTAATGATGCGGGTAGGTTCAGAGGGGCAAATATAGGTTTTTTGGAGTACAAACGAGGCCCAGAAGTGGAAATGGGATTTTTCCATTTTTTCATATGCCATAGTTTATGAATTTTTATGATATGTGTGACCGGTGATTTTTTTGCTGAAATTTTTTATGGGCATCCGTGATGACTATTTAATGGAGCGAGTTTATTCTGAGGGCAAACATAAATTTTTTAGAGTACAAATGAGGCCCGAAAGAGGAAATGGAGATTTTTCTATTTTTTCGTGTACTATAGTCCATGGATTTTGTGTGACATGTGCGCCCGGTGTTTTTATGCTGAAATTTTTTGTTGGCATCCGTGACGACCTATTTAATGATGTGCATTGGTTCAGAGGGCCAAACTTAGGTTTTTTTTAGTACAAACGAGGCCCGGAAGAGGAAATAGAGATTTTTCCATTTTTTCGTGTGTTATAATCCATGAATTTGGTGTGATATGTGCGCCTGGTGATTTTTTGCCGAAATTTTTGTGGGCATTCATGGCGACCTATTTAATGACGTGCAACTGTTTGGAGGGGCAAACGTAGTTTATTTCGAGTACAAACAAGGCCTGAAAGAGGAAAGGGAGATTTTTCTCTTTTTTCGTGTGCTATAGTCAATGGATTTTTTGTGATATGTGCGCCCGGTGTTTTTTTGCCAATTTTTTTTGTGGGCATCCATGATGATCTATTTAATGGCGTGCATTGATTTGGAGGGAAAACGTAGATTTTTTCAAGCACAAATGAGGCCCGGTAGAGAAAATATGGATTTTTCTATTTTTTCGTGAGCTATAGTCCATGGATTTGGTGTGATATGCGCCCGGTGATTTTTTTGCCAAATTTTTTTGTGGACATACGTGACGACCTATTTAATGGCGTGCAATGGTTCAGAGGGGCCAACGTAGGTTTTTTCGAGTACAAACGAGGCCTGGAAGAGGAAATGAGGATTTTTCTATTTTTTCGTGTACTATAGTCCACGAATTTTATGTGATATGTGCGCCCATTGATTTTTTTTTGAATTTTTTTATTAGCATCCATGAAGACCTATTTAATGATGCACGTTGATTTTGAGGGGCAAACTTAGGTTTTTTCGAGTACAAACGAGGTCTGAAAGAGGAAATGAGGATTTTTCCATTTTTTCATGTGCTATAGTCCATGAATTTTGTGTGATATGTGCGCTCGGTGGTTTTTTTGCAAAACTTTTTTGTGGGAGTCTGTGACGGCCTATTTAATGGCGCACGTTGGTTTAGAGGGGCAAACATAAGTTTTTTCGAGTACAAACGAGGCCCGAAATAGAAAATGGAGATTTTTTTGTTTTTTTGTGTGCTTTAGTCCATGGATTTTGTGTGATATATGCACCCGCTGGTTTTTTTGCCAATTTTTTTTGTGGGCGTCCGTGACGACCTATTTAATAGCACGCGGTTGTTTGGATGGGTAAACATGAGTCCGAGAGGGGTAAACGTAGATTCTTTTGAGTAGAAACAAGGACCGAATGAGGAAATAGGAATTTTTTTCATTTTTTCGTGTACTATATTCTATGAATATTGTGTGATTTGTGCGCATGGTGGTTTTTTTTCCTGAAACTTTTGTGGGCGTCTGTGACAACCTATTTAATGGCGCGCGTTGGTTCAGAGTGGCAAACATAGGTTTTTTCGAGTAAAAATCAGATTCCGTAGAGGAAATGGGTATTTTTCTATTTTGTCGTGAGCTGTGGTCCATAGATTTGGTGTGATATGTGCGCCCGGTGATTTTTTTTTTGAAATTTTTTGTGGGTGTCCGTGATGATTTATTTGATGGCGCTCATTGGTTCGGAGGGGTAAACGTAGATTTTTTCGAGTATAAACGAGGCCCAAAAGAGGAAATGGAGATTTTTCTATTTTTTGTGTACTATAGTTCATGAATTTTGTGTGATATGTGCACTTGGTGATTTTTTGCCAAATTTTTTAGTGGGCGTCTGTGATGACCTATTTAATAGCGCGCGTTGATTCGGAAGGGCAAACGTAAGTTTTTTCGAGTACAAACGAGGCCCGAAAGAGGAAATGAGAATTTTTTTATTTTTTCGTGTGCTATAGTCCATGGATTTTATGTGACATATGTACCCGGTGATTTTTTTGCTGAATTTTTTTGTGGGCGTCCGTGACGACCAATTTAAAAGCGTGGATTAGTTAAGAGTGGCAAACGTTGGTTTATTCGAGTACAAACGTGGCCCGAAAGAGGAAATGGGGTTTCTTTCAATTTTTTCGTGTGCTATAGTCCATGGATTTTTTGTGATATGTGCGCCCGGTGATTTTTTTGCCAAAATTTTTTGTGTGTGTCCGTGATGACCTATTTAATGGCGCGCTCTAGTTCAGAGGGGTAACCGTAGGTTTTTTCAAGTACAAACGAGGCCCGGAAGAAAAAATGGGGTTCTTTCCATTTAATCGTGTGCTATAGTCCATGGATTTTGTGTTATATGTGTGCTCGGTGATTGTTTTGCTAAAAATATTTGTTGGAGTCCGTGACGACCTATTTAATGCCTCGTGTTAGTTCAGAGGGGCAAATATAGGTGTTTTCGAGTATAAACGAGGTTCGGAAGAGGAAATGGATTTTTTTTCATTTTTCGTGTGCTATAGTCAATAGGTTTGGTGTGATATGTGCACCCGGTAATTTTTTTATCAATTTTTTTGTGAGCATCTATGACGACCTATTTAATGGCGCGCGCTGATTCAGATTGGCAAACGTAGGTCATTTTGAGTACAAATGAGGCCCAAAAGAGGAAATGAAGATTTTTCTATTTTTTCGTGTGCTATAGTCCATGGATTTTGTGTGATATGTGCGCTTGGTGGTTTTTTTGCTGAAATTTTTTGTGGGCGTCCGTGACGATCTATTTAATGGCGTGCGATGGTTTGGAGGGGAAAACGTAAACTTTTTCGAGTACAAACGAGGCTCGGAAAAGGAAATGGGGATTTTTCCATTTTTTTGTATGCTATAGTCCATGAGTTTTGTGTGATATGTGCACCCGGTAATTTATTTGCAAAAAAAATTTCTGGGCGTCCGTGACGACCTATTTAATTTCGCGCATTTGTTCTGAGGGGTAAATGTTGGTTTTTTCGAGCACAAAATAGGCCCGAAAGAGGAAAAGGAGATTTTTCTATTTTTTCGTGTACTAAATTTCATGGATTTGATGTGATATGTGCGCCCGGTGATTTTTTTGCTTAAATTTTTTGTGGGCGTCCGTGACGACTTATTTAATGGCATGCATTGGTTCTGAAGGGAAAACATGGATTTTTTCTAGTACAATCGAGGCCCGAAAAAGAAAATAGGAATTTTTCTTTTTTTTTTCATGTGCTATAGTCCATTAATTTTGTGTGATATGTGCGCCCGATAATTTATTTATCGAAATTTTTTGTGAGCGTCCGTGATGACCTATTTATAGGCGCACATTTGTTCGGAGGGGTAAGCTTAGTTTTTTCGAGTACAAACGAGGCCCGAAAGAGAAAATGGGTATTTTTTTCATTTTTTCGTGTGCTATAGTCCATGGATTTCGTGTGATATGTGCGCTCGGTGATTTTTTTACCTAAATTTTTTGTCGGCGTCTGTGATGACCTATTAAATGGCACGCATTAGTTCGGAATGGCAAACGTAGGTTTTTTCGAGTACAAACAAGGCCCGGAAGAGAAAATGGAGATTTTTTCATTTTTTCGTGTGCCATAGTCCATGGATTTTGTGTGATATGTGCGTTCGGTGGTTTTTTTCCAAAATTTTTTGTGGGAGTCCATGACGACCTATTTAATGGCGTGCATTGGTTCGGAGGAAAAACGTAGGTTTTTTCTAATACAAATGAGGTCGGAGAGAAAATGAGGATTTTTCCATTATTTTGTGACCTACAGTCCATGAATTTGGTGTGATATGTGCGCCCGGTGATTTTTTTGCCAAAATTTTTTGTGGGCATCCGTGATGACCTATTTAATGGCGTGCATTGGTTCGGAGGGGCCAACGTAGGTTTTTTGGAGTACAAAAGAGGCCTGGAAGAGGAAATGAGGATTTTTCTATTTTTTCGTGTGCTATTGTCTACAAATTTTGTGATATGTGTGCGCGGTGGTTTTTTTCTAAAATTCTTTATGGACGTCCATGACGACCGATTTAATGGCGCATGTAGGTTCAGAGGGGCAAACTTGGGTTTTTTAGAGTACAAACGAGGCCCGGAAGAGAAAATGGGAATTTTTCTATTTTTTCGTGTGCTATAGTCCATTGATTTTGTGTGCTATATGCGCCCGATAATTTTTTTCTCAAATTATTTTTGGGTGTACGTGATGACCTATATAATGACGCGCGTAGATTCGAAGGGGCAAATGTAGGTTTTTGCGAATACAAACGAGACCCGGAAGAGGAAATGGGGATTTTTTCATTTTTTCGTATGCCATAGTCTATGAATTTTTTGTGTTGTGTGCCCGGTGATTTTTTTGTTGAAATTTTTTGTGGGCGTCCGAGACGACCTATTTAACAACGTGCATTAGTTCGGAGGGGCAAACTTAGGTTTTTTTTAGTACAAACGAGGCCCGGAAGAGGAAATAGGGATTTTTCCATTTTTTCGTGTGCTATAATCTATGAATTTGGTGTGATATGTGTGCCTCGTGATTTTTTACCGAAATTTTTTGTGGGCATCCGTGACGACCTATTTAATGATGTGCAATTATTTGGAGGGGCAAACGTAGGTTTTTTCGAGTACAAACAAGGCCTGAAAGAGGAATGGAGATTTTTCCATTTTTTTGTGTGCTATAGTCAATAGATTTTGTGATATGTGCGCCCGGTGGTTTTTTTGCCAAAATTTTTTGTGGGCGTCCATGATGACCTATTTAATGACTTGCGTTGATTCGAAGGGCAAACGTAGATTTTTTCAAGCACAAACGAGGCTCGGTGGAGAAAATTGGGATTTTTCTATTTTTTCGTTAGCTATAGTCCATGAATTTGGTGTGATATGCGCTCAGTGATTTTTTTGTCAAAATTTTTTGTGGACATCCTTGATGACCTATTTAATGGCGTGCATTTTTCTAGAGGGGCCAACATAGTTTTTCGAGTACAAACGAAGCCCGGAAGAGGAAATGAGGATTTTTCTATTTTTTCGTGTACTATACTATAGTCCACGAATTTTATGTGATGTGTGTCCATTATTTTTTTTCCAAAATTTTTTATGGGCGTCAATGACGACCTATTTACTGACGCACGTTGATTTGGAGGGGAAACCGTAGGTTTTTTCGAGTACAAACGAGGTCTGAAAGAGGAAATGAGGATTTTTCCATTTTTTCATGTGCTATAGTCCATGAATTTTGTATGATATGTGCGCTCGGTGGTTATTTTGCCAAAAAAATTTGTGGGCATCTGTGACGACCTATTTAATGGTGTGCGTTGGTTTAGAGGGGCAAACATAAGTTTTTTTGAGTACAAACGAGGCCCGAAAGAGAAAATGAGAATTTTTCCATATTTTCGTGTGCTATATGAGTTTTGTGTGATATGTGCGCTCGGTGGTTATTTTGCCAAAAAAAATTGTGGGCGTCTGTGACGACCTATTTAATGACGCGCGTTGATTTAGAGGGGCAAACATAAGTTTTTTTGAGTACAAACGAGGCCCGAAAGAGAAAATGAAATTTTTTTCGTTTTTTCGTGTGCTATGTTCATGAGTTTTGTGTGATATATGCACCCGCTGGTTTTTTTGCCGAAATTTTTTGTAGGCGTCCGTGACGACCTATTTAATGGCACTCGTTGGTTTGGATGGACAAACATGGGTCCCAGAGGGGTAAATGTAGATTTTTTTGAATACAAACAGGAACCGAATGAGGAAATAGGAATTTTTTTATTTTTTGTGTACTATATTCTATGGATTTTGTGTGATTTGTGCGCCTGGTGGGTTTTTTTCTGAAATTTTTTGTGGGCATCTCTGACAACCTATTTAATGGCGTGCATTGGTTCGGATTGGCAAACATAGGTTTTTTCGAGTACAAATGAGATTCGGTAGTGGAAATGGGTATTTTTCTATTTTTTCGTGAGTTATAGTCCATGGATTTGGCGTGATATGTGCGCCCGGTGATTTTTTTTCGAAATTTTTTGTGGGTGTCCGTGACGATTTATTTGATGGCGCTCATTGGTTCGGAGGGGCAAACGTAGATTTTTTCAAGTATAAACGAGGACCGAAAGAGAAAATGGGGATTTTTATATTTTTTGTGTGCTATAGTCCATGGATTTTGTGTGATATGTGCGCTTGGTGATTTTTCTGCCAAAATTTTTTGTGGGTGTCTGTGACGACCTATTTAATGGCGAACGTAGGTTCGGAGGGGAAAACGTAAGTTTTTTCAAGCACAAATGAGGCCCGAAAGAGGAAATGAGAATTTTTCTATTTTTTCGTGTGCTATAGTCCATGGATTTTGTGTGATATATGTATCCGGTGATTTTTTTGCTGAATTTTTTTGTGGGAGTCCGTGACGACCAATTTAATGGCACACGTTGTTTCGTATGGGCAAACGTAAGTTTTTTAGAGCACAAACGAGGCCCGAAAGAGGAAATGAGAATTTTTCTGTTTTTTACGTGTGCTAAGTCCATGAATTTGGTGTGATATGTGCACCCGGTGATTTTTTTGCCAAAATTTTGTGGGCATTCATGACGACCGATTTAAAAGTGTGAATTAGTTCGGAGGGGCAAACGTAGGTTTTTTCGAGTACAAACGAGGCCTGAAAGAGGAAATGGGGTTTCTTTCATTTTTTCGTGTGCTGTAGTCCATGGATTTTGTGTCATATGTGCGCCCGGTGATTTTTTTGCTGAATTTTTTTGTGGGCGTCCGCGATGACCTATTTAATGACGCGCTTTAGTTCAGAGGGGTAACCGTAGGTTTTTTCGAGTACAAACGAGGCCTGGAAGAGGAAATGGAATTTTTTCCATTTTGTTGTGTGCTATAGTCCATGGATTTTGTGTCATATGTGCGCCCGGTGATTTTTTTGCTGAAATATTTTGTGGGCGTCCGTGATGACCTATTTAATGGTGCGCTTTAGTTCATAGGGGTAACCGTAGGTTTTTTCGAGTACAAACGAGGCCTGGAAGAGGAAATGGAGTTTTTTCCATTTTGTTGTGTGCTATAGTCCATGGATTTTGTGTGATATGTGCGCTAGGTGGTTTTTTTGCCAAATTTTTTTGTGGGAGTCTGTGACGACCTATTTAATACCGCGTGTTAGTTTGGAGGGGCAAATATAGGTGTTTTCGAGTACAAACAAGGTTCGGAAGAGGAAATGGGAATTTTTCAATTTTTTCGTGTGCTATAGTCCATAGATTTGGTGGGCGACGACCTATTTAATGGCGCGCGTTGATTTAGAGTGGCAGATGTAGGTCATTTCGAGTACAAATGAGGTCCGAAAGAGAAAATGAAGATTTTTCCATTTTTTCGTGTGCTATATTCCATGGATTTTGTGTGATATGTGCGCCCGGTGATTTTTTTGTCAAGTTTTTTTGTGGGAGTCCGTGACGACCTAATTAATGGCGCGTGTTAGTTCGGAGGGACAAATGTAGGTATTTTCAAGTACAAATGAGGCTCGGAAGAGGAAATGAGGATTTTTCCATTTTTTCGTGTGCTATAGTCCATGGATTTGGTGTGATATGTGCGCCCGGTGATATTGATGTGCCGGGATTTGACGGCACTTTCGACGCTTAAAACATAGGATTTTTGGGAGTTCTTGAGTATATTTTGTTGGATTTAATGTTGTTTGTTAAGTGTGCAGGAACAAAGTATGAATTAGAGAATAATGCTGAAAAGTTGCAGTTTCTGGGAAAAAGAGAAGCCACCACGGGCGTCACACCCACGACGGCCCATGGGGCAGACCGTTGATCTGAGCCAGCAGGACTTGCCAAGGCAAAGGAGCCCGACAGGCTGGCATGACGCCCGTGGAAACCACGACGGGACGTCACCTTTCCCGTCGATATGCTCCAGGGAGATGTGCAAAAGGCCAAGGAAGGGCGACGGGCGCCACGACGCCCATGACAAGTTCGATGTCCTATAGCGGTTGCCCGTGGAAACAAGGCAGGGGAGTTGAAAAAGAGACCAAGGCAGGCGACGCGAGACAGCGATGGGCGTCGCAACTACGACGTCCCATCCCTCCCGCCTGTGAGATCGTGGTAGTGGAATTTCCTGAAGAAGTGAAGAAGGCCGACGGGCACCCACGACACCCATCGCCTCAGCGATGGCCCGTGAGGCGACCCTTCAGATCTGTCGCGTCCAGCTATTCCAGTTTTATTAGGATTTGGCCTCTTTGTCTATAAATACTTTCCCTTAGGTTTTATTTTCGTTGTTTCACGAATTGTTACATATTATTTTAGGATACTTTCGGATAATTACTACATTGTTCTTTGGTATTGATTCAAAACACAAGTTCTTGATATTGAAGTGTTCTTGAGATTTTTCTTCAAGATTCTGGATTTCTTTATTCTAAATTGTAAGTATCTATTGATGATTTCTCAAACAAACATTAATTGTGCACTTATGAACATGAGTAGCTAAATCCACAATTAGGGTTGTGGGAACCATGAAGGATTAACGAAGTAGGCAAAGTACTTAGGTAATCTAGGGCGGTGTTCATGCATGTATTTTTCTTCCCTTCGTTTTGATTGCTTTTTAACGGTACGCAATGTTAGAACTCGCCTTATCCTTACTTGTCGGACCAAGGAGGTAACGGATGGGAAAAAGATTGTTTAACAACGGAGATTTGAGGCTACCAACCCTCATCTAATAGCTTGACCCTGTCCGGGAATAGCTAATCTGGGATCCAGGTTAAGGGTTAGTAAAGCACACACCTGCTACCATACCAAGGCGTGTGGTGAAATTCACCTAGTTGCCGGACCAAGGAATTAGGTGAACCTAACTTACCGATTCTGCATGCTAAGCACCAACCTAGTTTACTAAGTACAAACGCCTTACTAAGTTATTATCTCATGGGGAACACTACCCTAGTCATCTCATTAATTGGTTATAACTCTTGAAATTAGAAACTGTTACTTGTTTACTTTTGATTTACAATCATTACTTGTTACTTTAAAAACCCCTTTTTGCGGGAAATAAATGACTACAAGCACGAGTAAACACTAATCGAACCTAGTCCTACCATATTCCCTGTGGGATCAACCCCAACCTTTAGTTGGGTTCTATATTTGAACAGCGACCACTTGCGCTTCTTTTAGAGGTGTAATTTGGGCGCATCAAATTTTGGCGTCGTTTCCAGGGAATACGATTTAGGATTAAGAGAGATTGTGTTTATTTCACTATTAGTCCGTATTTCCTGATTTTACTTTTTCTATTATTTTTGTTTTGATCACAGGTTGCACACTCGTGCATGCCAAGCACAAGGAGTCAAGGCAATCCCTTGATCCCTTACGATCCGGATCTCTCCAAAACATTATGAAACATATCTAAGGATGGAGAGCACGAGACTCAAGAGCAGATCACAACTCAGTTACTGGTTGAGGCCGAGCAGAAGAAAAAGGAAGAAGCAGCACGCAAAAAGGAAGGCGAAGATGCCCTTGCTGCTGAAGATGCTTAAATTGCAAAAGATCTCGCAGCTCTAAAAGCTGTAGCTGAGCAAGAAAGGCTAGGAAGACAGCATGCTATCCGGGATAAGGCAGCAACTAGACGCGTTCCACATAATAGGGGTCGACAGATGCAGGAGCCAAGCCATATCCCTCGGTATTATGATGATGAGGATGAGGAGGAGGAGGAATTTGGCACAACTGGACCCATAGTGCTGCCACCATTGGCTGAAGGAACAAAGTTTGATATCACCAGCGCCATGATCCAGTTGTTGAACCTGAAAGGACTTTATTCAGGAAACCCCATGGAGGATGCAATCTTACACGTGCAGAATTTTGTGGGGATTAGCAAGTCGTACAATATGCTAGGAGTGGGGCAGGAGGCTATCAGACTAAGACTATTTCCATTTTCATTTACTGGTGAGGCGACTGCATGGCTCTCAGAACTGCCTGATAATTCCATATACACATGGCACGAGTTGAAGAATCAATTTCTGGAGCGGTTCTTCCCACTATCGAGGATGTTGCAGCTAAAGCAGGAGATATACAATTTCAAGTAACTGCCTGCAGAAGCATTGTATGAGTCTTGGTTGAGGTTTAAGAAGAAGCTGAAACAAGTTCCGAGACACGGAATTCCTTCAAGGCATTTGATGGAGATCTTCTACAAGGCATTGAATGCCAACACTAAAGCAGTAGCTGATACTGTTACTGGAGGAGCATTCATGGAGAACACATATTATGAGGTTGCGGAGATGCTGGATAAGGTTGCTAAGACTAACCGAGCATGGCATACTAGAGAGGCTGAGACTCCAGCAGGTACTTATGCAGTTGGTAAGTCAGTGGATCCGAATGAAATACAAGACATTAAACAGGAAGTTGCTGAGATGAACATGACACTTGGGCTGATTGCAAAGAAATTCCTGGCTGAGGGAGTAGAGAAGGTAAAAGCCATCGGTTCGCAAGGCAAAGCACCTAGACCAGACAGTTACTCATTTGAAGAAGAAGTCAGTTATCTAAATGATCAAGGGACAGGTTTCCGGGCTTCTGGCCAAGGAAATCAAGGTCGGAACAGAGACAGAGATGATTACTACAATCGGTCTGGGTACAGAGATGGTGACTAGCAGAAAAAGGATGGGTATAAGAATGATAGAACTGGCCTCTACGTTTCGCCTACGACTCGTGAAGAGCGGGCTGGACAACCCACCATGAGGGAATTGATCAATAAGGTGTTTCAAAAGGTTGACTCTACGGATGCAAGTATGAAGGAGATAAAAGCTAAACTTTTAGGTATCAGTCAGAAGGTGGAGTCTCACTCCGTCTCCATAAAGCAGCTTGAGACACAGATGCACCAGTTGTCAACCAGCATGAATCCGCACCAAAAGGGTACTCTCCCAAGTGACACCATTCAGAATCTAAAAAATGATCGATATGTTATGACGGTGACCACTCGGAGCAGAAAGCAGACTGTTGATCCTCCCATGCCTATTGTTGTTGATGAGCCAACCGAAGCTGAGAAGGATGATGCTGAGATTGTAGCCGATTCTGAAGAGAAAGCTAGTGGTAAAAGGTCATCTGAGAGATTGCCTTCTGAGTTGAAGGAGAAGATCAAAGAGGTTACACCGGTCCTGAAACCCATGCCCTTGACTCCTCCACCTTATCCCCAGAGGTTGAAAAAAAAGGTTGAGAATGGCAAATTTCACAAGTTCATCTCCATACTAAAGCAGCTATCAGTCAATATCCCTTTGGTCGAAGCATTGGAGCAAATGCCTGGTTATGCAAAATTTATGAAGGATCTGGTGACGAGGAAGAGAACGGTTAGTTTTGAGCCAGTCAACAATTTACACTAATAGTATTTCGTTCTATGGTACAGAAGAAGGAAGATCCTAGAGCCTTCACCATCCCTTGCACGATTGGAGCATTCTACTCCGCCAAAGCTTATTGTGATCTGGGTGCTAGTATAAATCTAATGCTGCTAGCAGTATACAATGAGCTGGGCTTGAGAGCCCCTACTCCGACTACAATACGGCTTCTTATGGCTGATCGCACGGTGAAGAAGCCTGTGGGAATATTGTATGATGTATTGGTAAAGGTTTACACGTTTATCTTTCCTGCAGATTTTGTTATTCTGGATTGCGAGGTTGACTTTGAGGTGCCCATTATCTTGGGACGACCATTCTTGGCTACTGGGTGCGCTTTGGTTGACTTGCAAATAGGTCAAATGAAATTCAGGTTGAATGATGAGGAGGTGATTTTCAATGTGTGAAAATCTATAAAGCACCATGATGACATGCGAGTAGTGTCAGTTATTGATGTTGTTGATGAGGACCAGCTAATCGCACCTATTGAGGAGAGACTTGGTTTCGAAACCCTTGCAACCGTAATTATGAACTTTGATAGTGATGACATTGAGGAGTATGACGAAACGGTTGTAGCAGTGCTCACAGGTTTGGGATCTTACAGTTATGCACCAAAGAAGCTGGACCTGGACTTGAAGAATAGGCTGACACCACCTGCCCGCCCATCCATTGAGGAGCCTCCAGTCTTAGAGCTCAAAGCACTTCCAGCACATCTTCGGTACGTATTCTTGGGAGCTAAGCAGACTTTGCCAGTAATCATTGCTGCATATCTAGTTGAAGCGCAAGTTGAAGCCCTGGTTTCGGTTTTGAGGAAGTTTAAGAGAGCCATTAGTTGGACCATTGCAGACATCATTGGTATTTCGCCCAGAATTTGTACACACAAAATACAGCTCGAGCCTGATTGTGTTCTATCTATTGAGCATCAGCGTAGGTTGAATCAGCCTATGCAATAAGTCGTCAAGAAGGAGATCATTAAGTGGCTGGATGTAGGTGCGGTTTATCCAATTTCAGACATCAAGTGGGTGAGCCCGATCCAATGTGTACCAAAGAAAGGAGGGATTACTGTGGTCCCAAATTCAAAGAATGAGTTGATTCCGATGAGGCCAGTCACAGGCTGGCGCATATGCATGGACTACAGAAAACTGAATGCGTGGACTGAGAAAGACCATTTCCCAATGTCGTTCATGGATCAGATGCTAGACCGTCTTGCGGGTAGAGGTTGGTACTGTTTTCTTGATGGTTATTTGGGGTACAATCAGATCTCTATTGCCCCCGAAGACCAAGAGAAAACCACTTTCACTTGTCCGTATGGGACTTTTGCTTTCAAGAGGATGACGTTTGGTCTGTGCAATGCTCCAGCTACATTCCAGAGGTGTATGATGTCCATTTTATCAGACATGGTGGAGGACACTATAGAGGTATTTATGGATGACTTTTCAGTGGTAGGTGACTCTTTTGAAGATTACCTGGATCATCTGGGTTGTGTATTGAAACGTTGTGAAGAGTGAAACCTAGTGCTGAATTGGGAAAAGTGCCACTTCATGGTCAAAGAGGGCATAGTGCTTGGTCACTAAATTTTGAAGAAGGGTATAGAGGTTGATAGAGCGAAGATTGAGGTGATTGAAAAATTGCCTCCACCAATTTCTGTGAAGGGAATTCGGAGTTTCTTGGGGCATGCTGGCTTTTATAGGAGATTTATCAAGGACTTCTCCAAAATTGCTAAATCGTTGTGCAAGCTGTTGGAGAAAGAGGTAAAGTTTGTGTTTGATGATGCATGTCTGAAGTCATTCGAGTGCCTTAAAGAGAAGTTGGTTCAGCTCCTATCATTATTGCTCCATATTGGTCCCAACCTTTTGAGGTTATGTGCGATGCTAGTGGAGTAGCGTTAGGAGCAGTCCTAGGCCAAAGGTGTGAAAAGATCCTCCATCCTATATACTACGCTAATAAGGCACTTAACCCCGCTCAGAAGAATTATACTATGACTAAACAGGTGCTGTTTGTTGTGGTCTTTGCGTTCAAAAAATTCAGATCTTATTTGCTTGGCACCAAGGTGGTGGTGCACACTGACCATGAAGCTCTTCGTTATCTCATGGCGAAGAAGGATGCGAAGCCAAGGCTGATTAGATGGGTGTTGCTGCTGCAAGAGTTTGATTTTGAAGTCAAAGACCGCAAGGGTACAGAGAACCAGGTAGCAGACCATTTGTCTAGGATAGAAGAAGAAGCGATGCTTAAGCTGAATGATGAGCAAGAGATTGATGACTGGTTTCCTGACGAACAAGTGTTAGCTGCTTCTCAAGATTTGATCCCATGGTTTGCAGACATTGCCAACTATTTTGCAAGTGATTTAGTTCCTGATGATATGTCCGTTCACCAAAGGAGGAAGTTCATGTCCGATGTTAAGAAGTACTTCTGGGAAGAGACATTCTTGTTTCGTGTGTGTGCTGATACTGTGATCCGGAGATGTGCACCTGAAGCTGAGATGACAGAGATACTGGAAGCATGTCATTCATCCTCTGTTGTGGGTCATCATAGTGGTATTCGGACGGTGCATAAGATCTTGCAATGCGGCTATTATTGGCCGACTATCCATAAAGACGCCCATTAATTTGCTAAGGCTTGCAGCAGATGTCAGAGGGAAGGAGGTATCTCAAGGAGGCATGAGCTCCCTATGAATCCCATCCTTGTGATTGAGCTGTTTGACTTTTGGGGTATAGACTTCATGGGTCTGTTTGTGTTGTCTGATGGGAACTGGTACATATTGGTGGCTGTAGACTACGTATCTAAGTGGGTGGAGGTAGTTGCGCTTCCCAGTAATGAAGGTAAATGTATCATAGCGTTCTTGAAAAAGAACATCTTCTCAAGGTACGGGATGCCAAGGGCCATTATTAGTGATGGAGGCTCTCACTTTTGCAACAAGCTATCTCGTGCGTTGCTTGAAAAATATGGAGTGAAACACAGGGTTGCAACCCCTTATCATCCTCAGACGAGTGGGCAAGTGGAAGTTTCCAACAGAGAGATCAAGTCAATCCTGTCCAAGACTGTTAATGCAAATAGAAAGGATTGGTCGCGGAAGCTGGATGATGCTTTGTGGGCATACCGGACTACATACAAGACTCCTATAGGCATGTCATCATATCAGCTTGTGTTTGGTAAGGCGTGTCACCTTCCGGTTGAATTAGAGCATAAGGCTATGTGGGCATTGAAGAAGCTGAATTTCGATTGGTCTGAAGCATCATTGCAGCGGCTTGGGCAGTTAAATGAATTGGATAAATTCTGCCTGAATGCATATGGGAGTTCAGGACTATACAAAGAAAGGATGAAATTGTACCATGACCGGAAGATAGAGAAGAGAGATTTTCAGCCGGGTGACTTGGTCCTGCTCTTTAATTCTAGACTTCGCTTGTTTCCTGGCAAGTTGAATCCAAGTGGATTGGACCTTTCACGGTGGTACAAGTTTTTCCCCATGGAGCTGTTGAACTTGAAAACCATGAGGGAAAAAGGTTTAAGGCAAACGGGCAGCAGATCAAGGCTTACTTCGGCACAGCGGAGGAGATCAAAACGATTGAGGTGTGGAGCATTGATGAGTTCATCCCACCCAAGGAGCTTGATGAAGTCTGAGTAGTCAAGCAGCCTGCGTCATGCCGAGACGTTAAATCAGGCGTTGCATGAGAGGCAACCCATAAAATTGTATTTTACTTTACGTTATATTTGTTTAGTGGTAGTAGAGTGTTTTGGTGAAGTCTGAGCAACCAAAACACTTGTGTCGTGCCGCAACGTTAAATCAAGCGCTGCATGGGAGGCAACCCATGGATTAATCTGTGTTCGTTTTTGCAGGAGGAAGAGGGATGAAAACAAGTGCTGAAATTACAGGCAAAAAGGGGATCCCACCAGAAAATTTTCTAAGTGTTGAAATGATGTGGTCTGCCTTATTCCCACGTCCCACATGACGGGACGTCGTGTCCCCGACGGGCGTCAAAATGGGCGTGAAGCCCCTCTTTAAGAAAAAAAAAAATTCTAAGTGTGGAAAAGGGACTATCTGTCTCATTCCCACATCCCGCACGATGGGCCATCGCGGCTTCGACGGGCGTGGGATTGGGCGTGAAGCCCCTCAAGAAGAGAATTTTTTTCTAAGTGTGGAAAATGAGGGCCCTGCCACATTTCCACGTCCCGCGTGACGGGACGTCGCGGCTCCGACGGGCGTGGGGATGGGCGTGGGAAAGCCTCCCAGGTAAGTACCCACGATGGTTCGTTGCTCGTCCGATGGGCGTCGGGTCGCCCGTCGTCTGGGTCGGTCAACAGGGGGTCAACATTTTATTTTCCTATTTTTGACCCGACCCGACCCGGAATTTTTTCTTTCTTTCTCTCTCCCCATGTCTATAGTGTTTTGACCTCATTCTTTTGAGGTCAAATTCACTCTAACTCCCCTCTCTCCACTCTCTCTCACTCGATCAATCCCCCCAAATCCCACATCCCACACGCTCACTACCACCGATAACACACGAGCCACAAGCACCCCATTCATCAAGTTGTTGCAAGAATCTTTTCCTAAACCAACAAAGTAAGTTTTTTTTTCTTCCTTGTAGTTGGTCAAAAATAGCTAAAGGGTTTACAAGAAAGGGCTTTTGTTGGGTCGAAATTCGACCCTCATGTTTAAAAATCACAACCCTAGTTGTACAAATTTTGCTTGATAATTGGGTAAATGCATACCATTAAGTTGGGATATTAGGGTTTGGTATTGAGTTGTTTTTATGAATGCAATGTGTTTTTGGAGTTTGTTTGGGTGTCGGTAGTGAAGAAATTGTTATGTGTGAAAGAATAAGGGAGAGAGAGAGATTTGTGCGCCTGATTGAATCCTACGGGCCGGCACACGGGACGTCGGAAGAATGACGGGCGTCTGTCAGGGCGTGGGGCCGGCCTAAAACTTGAAAAAGTTCCTGGCTGGATCCTACGCCCAACCTGACGGGACGTCGGACCTCCCACGACTCGTGCAGGAGCCCGTGGGAGGACAGAAGTCCTTAAAAACCCACTGTCCCTTTCCGATGCCCTGTCCCACAGGTAGTTGGACCTCCCACGCCCATGGCACAGGGTCGTAGGAGGGAAATTTCCCTTGAATATTTCACTGGTCCATTCTGACGCCCAGGGTCACGGGACGTCGGCACTCCCACGCCCGTGAAAGGGTGATTTTTATGCAAAATTTTTCTAAGTGTGAAATTTTTCTGGGTTTGCATATTTGGTCCCGATTTCTAATGTTGGTTTCCTGCAGGTACTAAATGGCTGCAAAACCACCACTAAGGCGAGGGGGCCCACAAAGCTAAAGATTCATCCAGACCATCTCGGCTAAAGGATCAGCCAACTGATTCCGAGGTTGAGAAAAGCGACTCTGACAACCCCCCCCTCGTCTGGACTGTTAGAAGAAAGCTGGTTGTGTCTTCCTCTCACTCTGAAGAGGAGGAGTCCAACCCACCTGCAGATCCACAAGGCTCATCCTTCGGTTCTTCCGAGTCAAGTGTCGAGAGTGAACAGGCACCCACTGGGAAAGAATTGGCTACTCAGGTCTCGAGTGGCACTGCAGAAGAGTCCGGAGGCGAGGAAGGCTCGGAACATGGTTCTGAAAAAGATGAAAGCAGAGGGGCAGACTCCGATACAGAAACTACCACACCAGAAAAGGGCACTCATCCATCCTCTCCATCTGGCGCTGAAGCTGTATTAGGATGAGATCGTGAGACCCAAAGATGGAGTGTCAAAGGTTCAAAGGGTATATTTGATTACGACCTTGAGGTAGCAGGAAGGGGTCGTCTGCGGAGGCCTATTGCGGAAGAATGGAAGATTGATCCGTTCAAACTAAAGGGCTTCCCCAAACTTGATGCCTACTTCTGCCATTACAGATTGGGATGGACTAGCAAGTCCCTCCCAGATTACCAGCCAGCTCTCTTGAGAGAGTTTTGTGCTAACTATCAGGCTATACAGGAAGGGTTATGCAAAAAGGGGAAGAAAATCAATGAATTGCCCGCTCTTGAGAGCGTCCCGGTGAGGGGCATCCCGGTAAACATCTCAGCTGAAACCATTAATAAATTTTTGTTTATCCCAGGGTATGAGGCACCCACGTTCCTCTATGACTACGAGCTCCGGGTGAAGCATGAGGAGAAGAGGATGCAGTGGTTGGCAAATCGCTTGACTACAACCGGGACACCTACGTGGCTGACACAAGACAAGCCTGTGATTCATAATGCTTCATTATCTTTTGAGTCTAAGTTCTGGTGGGCACTGGTGCGATTTAGACTGATGCCGACTGGGGCCGACAATCAGTTGACTCTGGAAAGGGATATTCTGGTGGCTGCTCTCATGTCCAAGTATAATTTGAATTTCGGGCAAATTATAGCAGAAGAGATCAGAGACAGAGTTACCAAAATTAGCTCCTCCTACCCATTCCCCTGTTTGATTACTGAGCTATGTGAAGAGGCTCAAGTTCCCAAGTATGTTGGGGTAGATCGAGATGTCCGAGCTGCAAGGACCCACCATCCAGAGAGGTCCAAAGATGAGACTAGGGTTCTTGGTTTGACTGGCACTGGTGAGCCTTTGGCTCTTACACTTGAGGCCCATGTACCGACACCAGAAGGGTCAGCATCCCAGTCAGCTAGACCTGCCCCACAGGGTAGTCAGTCTGAGTATACCGCTGTTGCTCCATCCACTACTGCAGCTGGTCCATCCACCTCGATAGCTGAGCCACTCTCCTCTACAGCACCTCCAGATGAGAGCTCTGAGTTTATTTATGCATTCCATCCGTCTAACTTCGCGAACATCATCCAGAGGACTCTTGAGCTGCGAAAGCAAATGAATGCATTCGCTTTACAGTTTCAGCCGATTGTGAATGCCTCCATCCAAAGGGCCATAGAACCGTTTCTCAATGGCAATGCTCGAATGGATGCGCTGGAGGCCAGGGTGGACGAGAGATTAAATGAGATGGGTATGCCTGAGCTGTCGGACATGAAAAAGGATATTGCGGAGCTGAGGGTCGAAGTCGACCGGTTGAAGAATCCCCCTCCTACCCAAGCCAGAGCATCAATAGTCATGCCACAGATCACAGCGGAGCCCACGCTCAATCTATAGGATTTTGTGGATCCTGAACTCTGTATGGCACATTTAGACTCAGCTGTGGAAAAAGAGTCCGAAAAGATTGACGAGCCAATTCATGAGCCTGCTCCACATAAGAGAAAGAAAGAGCAAGGACAAGCAGGTTCAAGAAGGTGATACTCCTCTTAGCCCGAAGTCTCAAAAGAACAAAGCAAAGAGAGCTGAGAAGAGGGCCCAAAAAGAGCTAGATAGAGCATCAAAAGAGTCTTTGGCTATGCAACAGATTGAGGTTGATGGTGTTGGTCAAGGTGGTTCAGCGAGTGGTATTGCTGAACGGGTTGATGTAACTTCTTTAGACCCCATTGTGGGAGAGGGTTTTGGTGAAGCTGCTCGGGCAGCTGTTACTGTTGAAGAGAGGACTGCAGAGGCAGCCTTTATTGAGGAAAGCACTACGGGCACCAGTCCTGAGGGCCCGAAGTATGTGACACCCAATACCGACGCTTAGGCGCCACAGGTATGTTCTCACCCCCGTTTGTTTTGTATTTTTTTATGCATTGAGGGCAATGCCCGTTTCTTTTTGGTGGGGTGGGGGCAGTACTAGGTGAGTATATTTTTGATGGGTTCTTGTCAAAGTCTGAGTAGCCAAGAGACCCGGGTCATGCCGCGACGGTAAATCAGGCATTGCATGAGAGGCAACCCATGAGGGTACTCACAAGGTACCCAGTCCTTAGGGTTTTCTTGCATGTGTTCTTTCCCTAAGGATTTTTATTTCTGTTGAACCGGCACGTTTAGTATAGGTTGTATATAGTAAAAGAAGAAAAGGAACTTAGTGCAGTCTATGAGGTAATTTTGAAATGGAATTTGAATTGAAAAATGGAGACCCCTCCCAAAATATTGTGTGACAGAACAGTATCTAGTTTTGATAGACTAACCATTGTGGATCCTTGCATGACATTGTGTTGATCGATCTGATGATGGGCTTAAGCTATAGTATGAACCTAATAGGTAGCATGTGATTGATGACTCTGTGCCATGTGTTTGTGAGCTTAGTTTGTGTGGTTCTTGCATTGTGTGCCAATCTAGAACTTGCCCGGTTAGTCTTGCCTAGGTTGTAGGATGGTTGGTTAGGAAAGGATCATAGACCATTTTTATAGTCCATTTTATCCCAAAAGACTGACCAAATGATGTGAATACCCTTTGATCCCTGATTTTGAGCTTACATTGACCCTTTTTTATGTTTAGCCTAATCACCTTCCCTGTTTCTTGTTATGAACCTTTAGTTTGGCCCTGGTCCCTCCTTGGACATTGTGTACCTCAACTCAGGCAAATCGCCTAAGTTGAGGGTGGCTACTGTAGAGGTGAGTAAGAAGTGTGGGTATGAATAGAAGAGGTTAGAAATAAAAAGGAGACATAACGGGTGCGGCGTCTATGTTAAAGAAGAGAAAAAGAAAAAGAGAAGAGAAAAGCAAAGAAAAAGAAAAAGAAAAATGTAAAAAATAGTTGAGTTTGAAACAAAATCCGCACCTGTCACTTGTTGAAAAAGAAGCAATGAAAAGGGAGGAAAAAAAGGGGAGGAAAAGAGTAGAATTGGTCTGATGAGTGGAAGCAAGATAGCGTAGTGTCAAGGAGGGCTTAGTCACTATTTCCTATATCTACCATACCCGTCCCCGAGCCTACGTTACAAGCCGAGAAAGTCCTATAGTAATCCTAACCCAATTGTTTGAAAACTGAGGCATAGAAAATAAGGGCAAGCCTATGGTATTGTGCACGCATTGCTTGAACATCTTTGTGAGTGTGAGTGTTTAGTTCAGTCCCCAAGATATAACTATGCTACTGTGCGAGTGGGACTTCATTGTGGTGAGGGAAATAGAGTGACTTTGACTGCTAACTGTTAGTATTAGTCTCACAAGTGTATGCTAGGTCATTTGTTGATAATGTAATGTCATCCTTGGATCCCGTTGTGTTGTCTTGATGAATGGAACACATGCACTGATTTTGTATTGGAAAAAGAGGGGGGTACTTGTTGTGTATTAAACTGCTAAACCATACGACTGCCGTAGTGCCTGGTTTTCTTTTGCTTAAGCGTCGTTTAGTTTTGTTTTTAATCTGTTGCTTGAGGACAAGCAAAGATTCTAAGTTGATGTGCCGGGATTTGACGGCACTTTCGATGCTTAAAACATAGGATTTTTGGGAGTTCTTGAGTATATTTTGTTGGATTTAATGTTGTTTGTTAAGTGTGCAGGGACAAAGTATGAATTAGAGAAAAATGCCAAAAAGTTGCAGTTTCTGGGCAAAAGATAAGCCACCACGGGCGTCACACCCACGACGGCCCGTGGGGCAGACCGTTGATCTGAGCCAGCAGGACTTGCCAAGGCAAAGGAGCCTGATGGGCTGGCATGACGCCCGTGGAAACCACGACGGGACGTCACCTTTCCCGTTGATATGCTCCAGGGAGATGTGCAAAAGGCCAAGGAAGGGCGATGGGCTCCACGACGCCCGTGACAAGTTTGACGTCCCGTAGCGGTTGCCCGTGGAAACAAGGCAGGGGAGTTGAAAAAAAGACCAACGCAGGCGACGTGAGACAGCAACGAGCGTCGCAGCAACGACGTCCCGTCGCTCCCGCCCGTGAGATCGTGGCAGTGGAATTTCCTGAAGAAGTGAAGAAGGTCGACGGGAACCCACGACGCCCGTCGCCTCAGCGACGGCCCGTGAGGCGACCCGTCGATCTGCCGCGTCCAGCTATTCCCAGTTTTATTAGGATTTGGCCTCTTTGTCTATAAATACTTTCCCTTAGGTTTTATTTTCGTTGGTTCACGAATTGTTACATATTATTTTAGGATTCTTTCGGATAATTACTACATTGTTCTTTGGTATTGATTCAAAACACAAGTTCTTGATATTGAAGTGTTCTTGAGATTTTTCTTCAAGATTCTGGATTTATTTATTCTAAATTGTAAGTATCTATTGATGATTTCTCAAACAAACATTAATTGTGCACTTATGAACATGAGTAGCTAAATCCACAACTAGGGTTGTGGGAACCATGAAGGATTAACGAAGTAGGCAAAGTACTTAAGGTAATCTAGGGCGGTGTCCATGCATGTATTGTTCTTCCCTTCGTTTTTATTGTTTTTTAACAGTGCGCAACGTTAGAACTCGCCTTATCCTTACTTGCTAGACCAAGGAGGTAACGGATGGGAAAAGGTTTGTTTAACAACGGAGATTTGAGGCTACCAACCCTCATCTAATAGCTAATCCAGGGATCTGTCCGGGAATAGCTAATCTGGGATCCAGGGTAAGGGTTAGTAAAGCACACACCCGCGGCCGGACCAAGGCGTGTGGTGAAATTCACCTAGTTGCCGGACCAAGGAATTAGGTGAACCTAACTTACCGATTCTGTATGCTAAGCACCAAACTAGTTTACTAAGTACAAACGCCTTACTAAGTTATGATCTCATAGGGAGCACTACCCTAGTCATCTCATTAATTGGTTACAACTCTTGAAATTAGAAACTGTTACTTGTTTACTGTTGATTTACAATCATTACTTGTTACTTTTAAAAAAAACCTTTGCGGGAATAAATGACTACAAGCACGAGTAAACACTAATCGAACCTAGTCCTACCATATTCCCTGTGGGACCGACCCCAACCTTTAGTTGGGTTCTATATATGAACAGCGACCGCTTGCGCTTCTTTTAGAGGTGTAATTTAGGAGCATCAAATTTTTTTGCCAAATTTTTTGGTGGACGTCCACGACGACCTATTTAATAGCGCGCATTGGTTCGGAGTGGCAAACGTAGGTCCTTTCGAGTACAAACGGGGCCCAGAAGAGGAAATGGAGATTTTTCCATTTTTTCGTGTGCTATAGTCCATGAATTTTGTGTGATATGTGCGTTCGGTGGTTTTTTTGCTGAATTTTTTTGTGGGCGTCCGTGACGACCTATTTAATAGGGCATGGTGGTTTGGAGGGGCAAACTTAAGTTTTTTCGAGTACAAACGAGACCCGAAAGAGGAAATGAGGATTTTTCCATTTTTTCGTGTGCTATAGTCCATGGATTTTGTGTGATATGTGCGCCCGGTGGTTTATTTGCCAAAAAATTTTGTGGGTGTCCGTGATGACCTATTTAATGGTGCGTATTTGTTCGGAGGGGAAAATGTTTATTTTTTCGAGTACAAACGAGGCCTGAAAAAGGAAATAGGGATTTTTCATTTTTTTCGTGTACTATAGTCCATGGATTTGGTGTGATATTTGCGCCCGGTGATTTTTTTGCCTAA
Source organism: Jaltomata sinuosa (assembly GCA_003996215.1). NCBI lineage: Eukaryota > Viridiplantae > Streptophyta > Magnoliopsida > Solanales > Solanaceae > Jaltomata > Jaltomata sinuosa. The sequence goes on from QJPP01000536.1 coordinate 759,975, forward strand.
ATTTTTTGTGGGCGTCCGTGATGAACTATTTAATGATACGCATTTGTTTGGAGGGGAAAACGTAGATTTTTTCGAGTACAAACGAGGCTCGGAAGAGGAAATTGGGATTTTTAAATTTTTTTGTATGCTATAGTCCATGGATTTTGTGTGATATGTGCGCCCGGTGGTTTTTTTTCTAAATTTTTTTGTGTGCGTCCATGACGGTCTATTTAATAGCGCGTGTTGGTTTGAAGGGGCAAACGTAGGTTTTTTCAAGTATAAATGAGGCCCGGTAGAGGAAATGGGGATTTTTTTATTTTTTCGTGAGCTATAGTCAATGGATTTGGTGTGATATATGCGCCTGGTGATTTTTTTGCCTAAATTTTTTGTGTGCGTCCATGATGACCTATTTAATGGCGCACATTAGTTCGGAGGGGCAAACGTAAATTTTTTTAATACAAATGAGGCCCGGAAGAGGAAAAGGAGATTTTTTCATTTTATTGTGTGCTATAGTCCATGAATTTTGTGTGATATGTGCGCCCGGTTGTTTGTTTGCGGGATTTTTTTGTGGGAATCCGTGACGACCTATTTAATAGCACATATTGGTTCAAAGGGGTAAATGTAGTTTTTTTCGAGTACAAATGAGTCCCGAAAGAGAAAATGAGAGTTTTTCCATTTTTTCGTGTGCTATAGTCTATGAATTTGGCCTACGGCCTCATAACTCCCAATGGTTGGCAAACACCGGTCCTAACGTGTGTCGCAATCTACAGTGATGTAATCGTGATTTTGTGGCCTCTAATATTCTTTTGACGGTGACGACCTATAATGGCATGCGGTGGTTCGGAGGGTGCAAACGTAATTTTATCGAGTACAAACAGGCCAAGAGGAAATGGGATTTTTTTTCATTTTTCGCGTGCCATCGTCCAATGGATTTGTGTGACGGCGGCCGATGGTTATTGCCAAATTACGTTTTCGGGCATCCGGACCGAACATGAATGGAATCAATCTTCCATGCAAAAATGGGCCCCCCCGGGTCCATGCTTAAGTTCAGCGAAGAATTAGTGCTGGGAAGTTTAGTGACGATAGCTATCAAACGGCACAGTATGAGAATGGGATATAATCCTCGTTTGTATTACAAATGCATGACCAAGAACTCGACCGAAAAGGTGAAAGGAATGATCTATCTAACATCAACTAAGGTCTGTCCCTAGCCAGAGGGTCCAAGACTACTATGGACCAAGCTATCGGACCCTGCACAGGCCCACAGCTACTCAGCAAGCATAACCAGCCTAGACCAGGATAGATTCTATGCCCGGCGACTCGCGGACATTCCCAAAATCCGCACCTTTTATGTTCCAGAGTCAACAAGCCTCACAGGAGCCACAAGGGTAAATAAATAAAATATATCGACAAATACTACAAGGACAGAGCGGAGGAACAAAAGTAGGTGCGTGTATATTGAAGTGTGAAGAGGTGCGTTTCACCGTGTCTGTGGTGGATGGGTATTAGTGTGTGTATGGCCGGGCGGCCGGGGTGGTGGCGTGCTTGTGTGTGACATTGATATTGGTGCGCCTGGGCTGATATTTTTTTCGTGTAATTTTTGTGCGGCTTCCGTGCCGACCTTAATTATAATTGCTGAATTTTGCGTTCGTAGGAGCCAAACACAGGGTTTTTTTAGTTACAAACGAGGCCCAGAAGAGGAAATGGGGATTTTTCTATTTTTTCGTGTGCTCCATGAATTTTGTGTGATATGTGCACCTGGTGGTTTATTTGCTGAAATTTTTTATGGGCATATGTGATGACCTATTTAATGGTGTGCATTGGTTCGGAGGGGCAAACATATGTTTTTTTGAGTACAAACGATGCCCGAAATAGAAAATGGAGATTTTTCCATTTTTTTGTGTCCCATAGCTCATGGATTTTGTGTGATATGTGCGCCCGATGGTTTTTTTACCAAAATTTTTTGTGGGAGTCCGTGACGACCTATTTAATGGCGCGCGTTGATTCGAAGGGGAAACGTAGGTTTTAATGAGTACAAACGAGACCCGGAAGAGGAAATGGGAAATTTTCTATTTTTTCGTGAGCCATTGTCCATGAATTTGGTGTGATATGTGTGGCCGGTGATTTTTATGCCAAAAATTTTTCGTTTGCTAGTCCATGGATTTTG
>QJPP01000537.1:0-163501 GCA_003996215.1 Jaltomata sinuosa
ACCGTCCCGGTCCATTCCCGGTCCGGTTCCGGTCCGGTGTACTCCGGTTCCGTTCGGTTGAGAGGTGGGACGGAAGGGGTAACGGGACGGAAGGGGGGTAGTTACCGGATCGTCCCGGTCCGGTCCGTCCCGGTACCGGTCCGGTTCGATCCGGTTGGTTTTCAAATTTTTTTTTTTTTTTTTTTTTTAAAGTAGCCGTTGGGTAGCCGTTGGCAACGGCCAGTGGGGCCCACCCAACGGCTATAACAGCCAAACCCCCCCCCAAAACACCCCCCTACCCCCCAAACTTTTTTTAATACCCCAAAGTTTTTAAAAATACATTTTAGTCCTAAATTTTAACTATAAAAACCCCCCACCCCTTCATTATTTATTACACAAAATTTCTTCTTCTTCATCTACTCTCTCAACTCTCAATCTTCTACTCTTCTACTCTTCTACTCTCTATTCTCTAATAGTCTCTATTAAATTGTTAATTTTATTTGTTGGATTATTTTGGAGCAATTTTCAAGCTTCAAGTTTCATCTATCAATTTCGGCTTTTGGTTATACACGTCTGTTTTTACGCAGATGTTTGGTACATTCGTTCCAACTTTCATCTCTTTACTTGTTTATTTTTTTGCATTTAATTTTTGTATTTATTTATTTGCTTTTAATATTTTACAATGGAATCCGGTGATAAAAATGTTGGCAAGGGTAAAAGTTCATTTTTTGGTAGGGTAGGTAATGCACTAACCGGAAAAACTAAAGTCGGTAGTTCTTCTAAATCCAAATCTAACACTAGACAACAACCTCAATTAAGAATAAATACGGATGATTTTACACATGTTGATGAAACTCCTTTTAATATTGATAGAAATATTCAATTAGATCATGAATTTTTACAGACAAGGTTTGGTAATTTTAATGAAGAGCTAGATGAAGAAGTAGAATATGATAATGAATATGATGGTAATGATACTTATGATGATGATGAAACAGAGCCGCCTACGGCTACTAGTCCCACTCCTGCTCCCGCTCCCACTCCCCCTCCCCCTGTACATCCTACTAGGGCTAAGCCAAAGGCTGAACGTCCTAAAAAATCTGTTGTGTGGCAATTTATGATTCAAAATGATGATAAAACTCAAGCTATTTGTAAAGTATGTAAATATGTTTTGAATCATAGAACTACGGGAAAGTCGGGTGGGACGGGACATTTAAGAAATCATTTACTTACATGTTGTAAAAATGAATTTTTGCAAGCCGTAGTTATAGACGATGCAAAAAAATATGGTACTCCCCTTCCCGATGCATCTGTAGGAGTAGGGGCCTCTAACATGATCCAATCACAGTTAAACCCTTCTAATGTTTCTGGCCCTAGTACACATTGTAGTTATAGTAGAGAAAGAGATCTTGAAGAATTAGCTAAAATGATTGTTCTTTGTGGCTTGCCTTTTAGTTTTGCTGAAAATCCCGGTTTTGTTCATTATATTCAAATAGTGTATAATCCTTCTTTCACAGGTTTTTCAAGAAATACTATTAAAAAGCTATTTTTGATTATCAAGGACAACATGTACAATATCTTCGTTGTTTATTTAACTATAATACTTGTAGAATGGCTATCACTTCTGATATGGGTCGTAGTCCTAATGGTAACGATTATTTCACTATTACTGGTCATTGGCTTGATGAAAATTGGAACATGCAAAAAAGAATTTTAGGTTATAAATGTTGTGAAATGCTGAAAACCGGTAGTTACATAGCTCAAACTATTGTAGATGGTTTAGAATTTTATGGAATTTGTAATAAAGTAATTAGTGTCACCCTTGATAATGCTTCTAATAATACAAATGCTGTTGATAAACTAAAACCGGCAATTTGCCCTATTTATATTGACGGTTTTCATATTAGGTGTGCTGCACACATATATAATTTAATTGTTAGAGATGGTGTAGCAATGTATAATAATGGTTGTATAAAATGTGAAGTTGCATGCCATTTTATTTTTAAATGTCAAGTAAAGTCTAGGCGTGTAGAGTTTGAAAATCGGTGTCGTGAATTAGAAATCCCCCCTAGAAAAATTCCAAAAACTGTGTCTACTAGATGGAATTCTTTATATGAAATGCTTAAAGTTGCTTATGAATATAGAAAGCCTTTACAAATGGTTTGGAATGCTCAAAATTCAGATATTGATTATAGAATTAGTGACACTGATTGGAAAGAAGTATATGAACTTAAAGAATTTTTAAAAGTTTTTTATTTAGCTACAAAACAAATATCTGGACTTTATTATCCAACTATTTGTTCAGTTTTACCAAATATATGTGCTATTTCTGATAAATTTTTTCAATACAAAAATATTCCACGGTTTAAAGATTCTATTAATGCAATGATTAAAAAATTTAGAAAATATTTTATTCCTATTCCTCAAATTTATTTAACTGCTTGTTTATTAAACCCAACTTACAAAGAAATAGGTGCATCACGAATGGTTGAAAGAATATATTCTAATTTAGATATTTTAGAGATTATATATGAACAAAGTATCCAAGGTGACGAAGTTGCCGAAGAGGACAAATTACCTAGTTTGTCCGATGTTAAAGATAGCATAAGAATTGAAGCTAGAAAATTGTATGACTTGTATAATTCTAGTAGAATAAATGATGAAGTACATAATGTAGAACCTTCAAGTTCTAGGCGTAGATATTCAAATGAAGATGATATTGATGATATGATGGAAAATTATCTTGGTCTTACTTCTAATGAAAGGAATGATTTTGATGAATATCTTAATCAGGGAATGGAAAGCATTAAGGATGCACAAGGCAAACCTCAACTTTTGGAATGGTGGAAGACTCGCGGCAAGTCATTTCCAAAACTTCAACCGGTGGTTCGAGATTTGCTAGCTATTCAAGCATCTTCAGTAGCTTCGGAGGGCGCTTTTAGTGCAGCAAGATATCAAATTGGGGAGCATAGGTATTCATTAGCATCGGACAGCTTGGAGATATCGGTATTGTTTAGAGATTGGATCAATGCCGAGCGAAGGAATTATGGGCGTCCTAGTTTACCTGTCCAATTTGAATATGATATAGATAATATTTTGGTAAATTCAAGTGAAGACGGCATGGATGCATTGGAGGATCAAGCACAACAACCACTTCCAGAAAATGTTACGAGGGAATTCTTAGAAACTCTACGGAAAGACTATTTTCAAGGATTCAAATATTAGTATGATAGTTCGAGGCCTAATTCAAACAGAACCCTTCCTAGAAGGTGGCTGCGTAGATTAGGTTCTCTTCTAATATTTGTAATACAAATTGTATTATTTAATTTTTATGAATAAAATTATAGGCTATTCGCCTTAAATTTTTTTAATTATTGTCTTCAATTTAATACAAGTCTTTTTTATATATTTCAATTTTTAAATGTTTCAAACTTAAGTTACAATTTCAAATTTAAAAAAGTTGTTTAACAAATGAAAGTTTGATATAGTTTAAAAAGATTCAAACTTAAATAAGTAAGTTATTAACTTAAGACTTAAGAGTTAAGACTTAAAAGTTTAAAAAGATTTTAAGAGTTTAAAATTTGAAATTTAAAGTTTTAAACTTTTAGAGTTTAAAATTTAAACTCTAAAAAAAATCTAATTTATTAAGTTATACTTTTAAAAGAAATATAAAATAACTTATATATTTTGAAACTTTTTCAATTATAAATAACCGAATTTTAATTTAATTAAAATTAAAAAAAAAAAGACCGGGACCCGGTATACCGGTCCGGTCCATTCCCGGTAAGTACCGGTCCGGGACGAACAATGGGAAAAATCCCGGTAGTACCGGTACCGGTACCGTCCCGGTTCCCGGCCAACCGGCGGAAGGATGCGCCGGTACCGGTCCGGTTCCGGTTAATACCGGTCCGGTACTACCGGTGCCGGTTCCGTTGCCTGCCTTAGATGGAGGTGGTGTACAAAGAACATTAATTTTTTTTTTAAAAAAAAAAAGTGAAAAGACAAGAAATTAATGAAAGAGAAAAAGGAAATAAAAGTAAGGAGGAAAATAAATATTTTACAAAAAGAGAAATGAAAATAATTAATTATATATAAGGTTTAATGGTAATAATTATGTGTACAAATTAATTGTAACATGTCCAATTAAAAAAGGACATGTGTCCAATATTAATAAGATTTTTCTTATTTTTTTCGTCTCTCACTTGCTACTAAGAGAGTGAGTACACTCTTTGTGCCACCTCAGCACCTAAGAGTGTATTTATTACACTTTAAAAAAGCTTAGGTTGGTAATAAGACCTCTGTATAATTAAAGTGTGTCACTGAGATTTCACCTATAATTTAAGGTGGTACTTATACCTTATCTCTTTAATAAACGGAGAATGAATTCTAATTAAATTAATTACCTAATAAATCTCTAAGTTTTAGTACTAAAAAATAAAAGAGAAATTGTATATAGTTGGGCTTAGCTTTTACCAATGGAAAGAAGTTGTGGGCCAAGCCTTAGGGAACACTGAAGCTTAAAGAAAGGGGAAAAAAAAAACTAGCCAATCAACAACCTCAGAAAAGATTGGAAACCCCTTTACCATTAAGCGATGCCTCTTTGTATATATAGTGTAATTATCCAACGAAAAGAGTTCGAATATGTATATGTAAACATGAACGGAGGAAGTAAATAATTACTTAAAGGGAATGGAGAAAGTAACTGGTAACACTTCCTTCATCCCTTTTTATGTGTCTCTTATATTAAAAGTATCTTTTTCTTTTTACTTGTTCATATTATAAAATCAAAATAAAATTATTATTTTCTCCCAACATTATATATTCTTATTATTAACTTATAACTAACTACATAAAGTATTAGTAGTTCAACATTATACTTGTTCTTATATGCACATGCCAACCAATATGCTTTAATTTTATAATAAATGACTTAAAGAATATTTGTAATTTACGTTGAAAGAATATATGCACATGTGATGTAGCAACAAAATTATGTGGTGATAGTGAAAGGAAATCACTTACTCCATCTGTTTCATATTAGTTATCAATTTTTTTTTACACTCTTTAAAAAATGATAAATAAAATGATAGTTTTACTAATCTACCATGGTTTATTCACTCCTTTAAAAAAGAAACTTTTTGAAACTTATAATTGTTTAGGCTTTAAAAAGTATTAAGTATCGGACCGGGTAAAATGAAAAAAATTTGATTAATTTTATCTCAATTTGATAAATGAACAAATAATTTCAAATAACTATTAATAATAAAATGGACAAACTAATATAAAACGGAGAGAATATTAATTTTGATCATCGACCAGACAAATTTAAAAAGTCATTTACGAAGAGGGAAGTAAACAATTTTTTTTTCTCTGTAGAATATAATTAGATAGTATTAATAATGCATGACTGAGCACTGTGTATTCCTTCTAAGGAAATTTTGATGACATGTTATGTTATGTTGTTGTATTCTCATGAATGCTCCTAATTGGAAGACTAATAGACTAGGACATAGCTAGGAGGTTGTTTCGTATGGGGATGAGATTTTGTTTGCTGCAAGGATTGTTACTTATAAGAGTCAACGTGAAGAAAAATATTTTTTTTCTTTCTATTTATTCTTGTTCTTGTATTTAAATACCATTATCTTCTAAGATTAAGCACTAAATAATCCGCTATTTCGATATGATTACTGTATATTTCATGAAGGAAAAGATAAATTTATTTTCCATTATTTATTTTTCGTATAGTTCATAAACCAAACAATAGCATGAAATTCCATTTTTCTTTATAACTAGTTTCATATGCCCTAGTCGTAACATTCTTTCACACATAATTCTTGTACTTTGGGATATAAGTGCTCTCTCTATTTCTAGGAATTGAATTGCACAGATAATATTAAAAAAATTACATTTAAAGAATAGTGAATATGTGATGTAGTAATAATATTATTTGAAATTTTATATTTATAGAATAGTGAACATGTAATGTAGTATTAATATTTGAAATTTTACATTTAAAAAATAGTGAACATGTGATGTAGTAATAATATTTAAAATTTTGCATTTATAGAATAGTGAACATGTGATGTAGCAATAAATTGTGTGATAGCCAATGGAAATCATTTATTAACCCGTAGACATAATTTTAGAAAGTCGATTATAAAGAAAGGTTGATGTACAAAATTTTACTGTTCCCGTAGAATACATTAAGATATTGGTTATATTTAGGAGGGGTGAAAATTATTTACACCCCCAACTTTGCTTTAAAAATCAAACTTTTTCCTCAACTTCAAAAAATAATTGTTGCACCCAATTTTTACCCATCACATTACAAATTAATCTTGAGCCTTTTAAATTTTAAATAATTTTTGAAATAACTATTTTGTAAAAAAGGGATAAAATATTTTTCAAATAAGCTTCATAATAGTTTTTGAGTAATGATTTACATTTTTCATATATAATTATGTGAAATTTGTATAAGTTTACTTAAAGAACTATTTTAGAGTTTAATTCCGTAAGAAAATCCTTTTGAAAGATTAAACATTTGATTTTCCTCCAAATTAATTCAAATAATGGATTAATTGAATAAATTGATTTCATAATTTGTAAGGGAGGTAATTGTGTTAAATTCGATAATTATTTCAATTTTGTTAGGTTTAAAGAAAGGCTCAATTGGTTAATTGTAATTAGTTCGGCTTCATTCCAATGCTAGCTTAAATCCTTAAAGCTATTTCAATTGTAGCCAAAATTGGCCTATTTATTCCTAATTGGTTACCCTATTAATTTAAGAGTGGCCATATTTTGCAAAATGTGGCCAGATCTTAAATACACTCCATAAACACCCCTCATCAGCTTTACTCTTTTACCGCCTGGGCCACTCAAACACATAACCCGCCTGGCCCAATCCCCATTCACCCTTATTTCCCCAGTTATCAACCCCCATCCCACTTCTCATCCACCGACCCGGTCCAGCCCACCATACTCACCCCTATACTCCACTCCTTTCTTTCTCTTTCTCTCAGACTCAACCAAACGCCCCCTTTCACTCTCTTTTTCTTCTTCTCTCAGTAACCCAGAAAACCCTAAAGCGCCTCCTTCCTTCAGTCTTCCCCAGCTCTCACGCGTCTCACTCTCCATGTTGCAAGAGCAACGCGCCTCGTACAACACCTCAGCTCACCCAGTACACTCCTTAGCTCTCCTCTCTCTTTATCGTCCCTCTAAATGATGAAATCAGTACGAACCCCAACGTTTCCCCAACGTTCCTTAAACGAATCCAGCCTCAAACCCTCATCACCTCTGTTAAAATTCCCAAATGCCATCCTTAGCTCTGTCAAAAATCGAGCTGGCAACGCAGAAATCCATGGAAATTGGTACGAGTTTGTACCATTTCTTTGCTGATTCAGCCTTATCCGTTGAAGGAATTCAAATTTCCTTCAACTCTTTCCCAGAAATACCCTTTCGTTTTCCCCTCTTTTCACCCCCAAGATTTTCCCTATAAATAGCCCTCCCCTTTGCTGCATGTGAGCTAAGCGGGATTTGGGGAAAAATTGAGGGTTTTGGGGAAGCGCTTCTCTAACCTTACGCAACCATATCAACTATTTTGAGAAAATAAACACTAAAAATCAAACTCCGACGAGTTTATCACTGGTCTCGACAGTGGTGAAGTTTTTCGGCAAAGCTCGAGTCACATGTCGCTGCTCCAAAGAAGGTAAAACCGTCACTCTCTTTTCTCTTTACTGTTTTCTTTTTCTTAGCACCATGTAAGGCCTGAGTTTGGGAAAATGTTAACTCTAGGTATATTTGTTGTACTGGTGCTGTTTCTCATGGTTTTAGACTGGTGATTATTGTGATTTTTGGGTGATGATTCCTCTTAGAAATCTTATAATCTTCATTGGTTTTGTTCGACTTGTGTAACATGTAGATACTATGAACATAGATTCAGAATTTGTTGTTAAAATTCGTTGATACTTGATTTCTGCTTGACCCTTTCCTGTTTTCCCCAATTTCCTTTGTCCTGATGATGTTCTTGTTTTGTTTTCTTCTTTTTCCTTTACTGTTCAGCCTATGCTAAGATGATTGTGTATTGTCATCAACTCGTGTGTGAAATTTGTCAATCGTGGTTTAAACTCTGCCTAGGTTTTGTTTGGGAAAGCATGAATTCTTATGTTGTTAAGTGGTGTTATGAGTTCCTTGTTGTGATTAAGAACTAACGATGAATCTTATCCCCTTCATGATATGTTCTTCATCTTTGCAAGTTCCCATGATTCAACCCTTTTTTTTATAAACACTAACTTCATCACCCCCTCGTATATGATATGCTTCACATGGAACATTGGAAACTAGTATGATTATATCACTGTTTTTGGCATGCTAATGTTTCAAGTCTAATTTTATTTGAAAAACTGCTTAAGATTAGTAGTTTTGGCTCTTGTCATGATAGTATCTTCTCTAGAAAACTCCTCTTCCTTGTGTGATGTTCAAAACTGGTTACATATTTGTGATTGGTATTTGTCATATTGAAATCTGTCTCAGCCTTCTTGTTTTCTCCTTTGACCTGTTTTATTTTGGTAATGAGTAATGTTAAGACCATGCTACATAGCTGACTTTCCTCCAGACTCTAAATGGTTTTGTGTCAAACTATTCTCATGATCTCTGATTCAATAGGTTCTTTTATGACTAGAATTAGCATTTCTTATGTCTTAAGTTGTGGCTTGATCTCGAAGTTTGGGTATTGAACATGGTTTGGTAAATAATGAGTATGTTTGGGAACTGTTTTGTGTTTCTATGGAAACATGTTGTGTTTCTTTTTAAATTTGTGCATTTGGACATATGATCTTCGATCACCATCAGTCCGGGGTCTACCATAGAGGAAATCTATTTGATCTTTCCCTTTTTTATTTACTTTGGTTCTAAAAATAGTGAATTCGAATGAATAGTCTTTGTTTGTATTTCGAATTGTTGTGAATATGCAAGCATGATCCTATTTGCTTTGAATCAGTGGTTTGCTATCTTAAACTAGACCAAGTATCATATTTTGTATGCATGAACCTTGTGTGTATTTCTGTGATTATCAACTAATTCCAAATAAACCAACTGTTCGAAGAATACAATTTAAGTATGAAATATGTGTGTGGCACCATTAATTGCTTAATTATTTTGTTTGGTCTTACTTAGATGTATACTAATCTTTATCTTATTTCTCTTCTATGTATGATACTTTGGTGGAGTCCAATTGGACTCCCAGACCACCTCCATTGCATTTTTGTTGGGCCTAACCCAACATCATCTAAGTCATCCCATTCGAGTCCTAAAGGGACCAAATCTGTGAAGTTGAAGCAGCCCAATACTTGAAGAAAAAATGGGCAAAGCCCACGATGTTGTACCAGCAGTCGAAACAGTCCAAAATAGACTGAATAGTGAAGAAATGGGCCAAAGCCCATAATACAAAGCAGAAGCAACAATCCAGTAAAGAGAAATGGACTAAGTCCAAATTGAACGGCGGTGGGCCTAAAGAGGGCCCACACACTAGATTTTTAGGACAGGGTTAGATTAATAGCTAATTATGCCTTTTGATTCTCTAATTGTTTAGTTAGGATTAATTGTATTAATTCGGCCTGACATTATAACTTTGTTGAATTATTCTTAAAAATAGTCAACATTTTTGTTCAAATACTTTTAAATTGCTTACTGATCCTAAAAGTTTGTTAAAAATGACTCATTTTCCTCCACGTCTAAAGCAAGACTCTTTCATATATTATCCCTCTTAATATCAACTCTTTATATAAAAACAAGATGTTTTCATACAAAAATCAATCCCTTTTCAAAAAGTTAGTCAACAAGTTAGTTTTCAAACAAGTCTAGATAACCACGAGTTAACGAATATTTTGAGTGCTTTAAAACTCTTCTCGAAATATTAATTTGAACCCTTACCAAAAATCTTAAATTTTTTAAAGTCTTTATCTGTTTTGGATTTTTAAAAAAAAAATTAAAGTTTTTTCTTGGTTTTTACTTTATAAAAACTAAGTGGAGACTCTTGCTTTTAATTGAAAACGTTTTGAAAACTTTAATTAGACTTTCGAAATGATTTTCAAACACCCGAGTCATTTTTTCCGAAAAACAGAAATGACGACTCTGCTGGGGACAATTCAACTAGGTTCTAACCCTATTGTTTGCAACTAACTTATTTGACTAACTCTTCGGAAATTGTAATAATTAGTAACTTTATTTCTTTCCTTAATTGTTTACTTTTTTCGCAATTATAAACTGTTCATGGCATTTTTAGCCTCTCTTGGCAAAGCATTAGAATGCATTAGGGGTAAAAAGGCGATTACGCAAATCTTTGCGATCGTTCTTGACAAAACACATAATTTTTGAAACAGACGAGTAAAGTAGTTGACCCGCGGTCGGTTAACGGTCACTTATTGTTTCAAGCTTGGGTTGTCCGCCCGGGTTCCCGGTCAATTTTGAAACCTATTCTAGAAGCTCAGGATAGAGAGAAACCAAATCCCGAAATAGTCATTAACCTAAGATGTCTTAATATCCAAGGGATATTAAGTCCATTAGCAAGACCACCTTTTGTTCGAAAGGGCCCACGATCTGAAAGAACAATCATCCCCTACATGCTCAATTGAAGGATATGATATCGGGTTGTACGAAACATTGTCCCTCGGGATTGAGATATATTTAGATTGTCTTTTATTTTGAAGATTGTCATCCGAAAGGCGTTCGGAATTTGCGAGAAGTCCGAGAAGTTTGAGAACGAAGGATCAATCACGACGGCCTAGTTTAGGATTGTACCCATGCGTGGGACTGATTTTGATGTACATTCTTTTTTCCGCAATTTTGTACCCCCATTTTATTTAACCAATATGTATAAATATATTTTGGGGCAATGGAACGTTTACAAACGACATACATATCCTTCAATTCGTTAGGCCTACCTTTGGCATAAAAGGTCACATATCCGTATAGGACGCGCTATGAATTGTTATGTGAAATAACTGCTTTATGTGCTATGTGTGTTGCTTGAATCAAGGAAAATTGGTCTATTTCGTGCCAAAATTTTCTAGAACACAGTAATCAAAATATAAAGTCCACCACAAAATTCGATCAAAATCGTCATTGAAGTTATTTAAATTTCCCCAGAAAAATTCAAAGACTTCTTAAAACCCTTTTAAGTCTTGTTCAAAAAATGAACTTGCCTTATCCAAACTACAGAAATTTTTACTTCCCCACTTTGACAAAAATCCTGAAAAGTTCAGAAGACATATCAAGTAGGATAGAATCCACTTGGGAAGCGCCCAAAACCCTCTCCAGATTCGACAAAAATAAGTATCACGACAAAATAAGTATCACGACAAGTCAACTTTCCTGATAGAATCCACTTATCCGAAATCGATGAGCAAATTTCTATCCATCAAATCCTCGAGTCAATAAATACCTGTGGATCAATTTGCCTTGATGAAAAGCAACTTTATGTGTTTCTTCTCGATCGAATATCTTGTATTGTTTATCACTAACAGGATCTAACATATCGGCCTTTGAGTTGTCTTACTTCAACAGGTAATAGAAATTGATTTGTGTTGGCAAAACTGGCCGAACATACCTACTTCACCTGCTCAAAGGCACAAATAGATTCCTCCTCTAACTCTCGCTTCACTAAGAGTAAAATGACTGATAGTGAGGAAGAGAATGTCTTGGACGTAAGAGACAATGTTATCACTGAACAAAATGAAATAATTGCGGAACTTGTAAGAAAATTAGAAAAAATGCAAGAAGAAGTACAGAAAGCCAAAGCTTGGCTATCGCTGCTAACACCCCAACTATGGGAAGCGCCCAAAACCCTCTCCAGATTCCTCCACTCAATTCTCCATTGACTGAGAACCAACCAAGAGATATCCCTTCCTCCTTCGCACCTAGGCCTTCCTACGAACCTCTCTCCAATAATCCTCCTCATATAGGATCCTCATATCAAACTCATACTCTGCCTACCCAGTACACTAATCAAAACAATAACCCAAATGCCTATCTCCCATAAAACCTCCCTCCAAATTACCAAAATACGCCACCAAATGCCTAACACTCTCAAAATAACCATCCCAACGTCATCAATCCACAGAACTATAACCCCACGTACCCAAATGTCATTCCACATGTCCATCCTTCACCTACCCAAAATATGCCACCAACCGCTTTTCACGCCATGGTAGAACCATACACCGCTCTCCAAGAAAGCCCTGAGCTTGACCACTATGAGGAGAAGGAGAAAAAGTGCCGCGGAGAATGAGCGTGATCATGACATGATAAAGATAAAAGAGGAGATATCCAGGATCAAGGAGTTTCTAGGCTCATCCTATAAAAAGGGCTATGACTACGATGATCTCTAGATCCATATGGAAATGGACCTGCCAGACGGATTTATGATTCCCAAGTTCGAGACCTTCAACTGTGTTGGAAATCCTGAGGCTCATTTGAGAAGCTATTGTGATCTGATGGTCGGTGCCCGAAAGAACGACGCTCTGTTAATGAGGCTTTTCAGTCGAAGTCTGAGCAGAGAAGCTTTGGAATAGTTCACCTCCCAGGAATTAAGAAAGTGGTCTAGGTGGAGCGACCTAGCTCGAGACTTCGCTCAAAGGTTTGCATACAATGTAGAAGTCATCCCAGATTGATACTCTCTAGGGCGCATCAGGCAAAAATCAAATGAGGACTCTAGAGACTACGCCTATCGGTGGAGAAAGGAGGCGGCGAGGGTTTGGCCTCCTATGATCGAAGAGGAGATAAGCGCAGTGTTTATGCGCTCTTAGGAATCGAAATTCTACGACAAAATGATATCAGTGGTCAAAGCAAAATTTGTCGACCTAGTCAAGATCGGTGAAATTATCAAAGAAGGTCTTCACAGCAGCAAGATTGCCAAGGCCTTGGCATCCGCAAGATCGACAGGATTTCCCAAGAAGAAGAGAGAAGAGGTATCTTTAGTATCCTCCAGTCCTAGCCTGAGATCACGGAAATCCTTCGGAGCCAACTATAAAAAGTCACTTGTTCCAACAACCCCTCCCGCAGCTCCACAAAACCCTCAACCGATTTACTATACTCAGCCCATATACCAAGCTCCACAACTAAATGTGAAACCCACCTACCAAGCTCCTTTCCAAAGCTTTCAAGTGTATCAAAAGGCTCCCGAGAACTAGAATAATCACCAGGTTCCTCCTCCCGCCAATGCTAATCTCCCTCGCCCAAATTTGGAAAAGAAAGCTCCTCAAACTTTCACCCAATTGGCTGAAACCAGAACTCAGTTATATGAGAGATTGAAGGCAACTGGATTTATTCAGCCCATACAACCTAAACTAGGCAATCCTGACTCTTGTTTCTTTAGGGTTGACCGACATTATGCTTATCATTCTGGAGGCGTTGGACATGACACTGAGGATTGTATTAACTTGAGACAGAAAATTCATGATTTGATTAATCAAAGAGTGGTCACACTACAAATAGCACCGCCAAATATTAATAACAACCCGCTCTCAAATCACGGAGGGGCCACTGTTAACATGATAAAGGTCGATGAGGAATAGGTTGTGGGCAAGTCAATAGTGCTGATTAGCCCTAAAAAGCAGGAAATTCCAGAAAAAGCTATAGCTACTTCGAGTATTGCTGAGCTACCCTTTGAAGGGTTAATGCGCAACAAGGCCTTGCACGTTAATGTCTGTGTCCCTATGACTGAAGAATTCCCAAAAGGAAGCGATTTCTACACCGTAGAGATTGTAAATTCCACGGGAGAAAATCTTGATCCTCAAATCCCCATGCCACCTATCTATAAAATGCTCACAACCGCGATACTAGTGAGTGGATATGAACCAGGTCTCAGATTAGGCAAGAGTTCTGATGGTGTGACTGAGCCAATAAGCATCCCTGGAAAGCTGATCAAGCATGGTTTGAAGTATGAAAACAAGGCAGAGAAGCAGTCAACATTGCCAAAGTCGTTACTTCACCTATATCAGTCATTCCCAGTGCGCATTGGTTCCCCAAGCGATGGGTTAGAGGATGGAATAGGAGATATGTTCAAGGAAAGTGATGGTCGCAACTCCCCTCATGACTCTCTACTCAGCTGGTAATAATAAGTTAAAACCTGCCATTGTCATGTCATGTCAAGAGCTTAACGAACAAATCGAGATAGACGATGATCATTTTGAGGAGTATGTTGAAGATATCATGGTCCTTGAACGAATGATCAAGGAGTCTAAGAACTTTGAAGTCCAGAAAAGACCCCACCTGAAGGAGTTTGAGGTGGTCAATCTGAGAGGCAACGGTCAAGTTGAAAAAATTAGCGTTAGTATTTATTTGTCAAAAGCGCAAAATAAAGAGCTTATCAGACTGCTCAAGCCATACATCAACATCTTTGACTGGTCCTACAATAATAGGATGAGAATGAGCACAAACATCATCTCTCAAAATTTATTGATCAATCCAGAATTCAATCCAGGGAATGGACAATTAATCCTTCCCTCCTATAAGACAAAGGAAAGCTTGCACCTAATTGGCAAGGACCATATGTCATCCGCAAAGTGTTATCAGGAGAAGCCTTGATTTTGTCCGAGACAGACGACCAAGTGTGGCCCAAGCCTATCAACTCTGATGCCGTGAAGAAATACTATGCCTAATGATAGTCTTTCTTTCTTTCTTTCCTTGTAATTGCTTTTTCTGATTGTAATCGTTTCTACGCTTAGTAAAAGTTTAAATATCCCCTATCCTCTATTTACGAACTACGTTTGACCTGAATTCTCAAGAATGAGATACGTAGGCGGCCTTTGTCGGCTTCGGTCACCCCTTTGTTTATTTTCCAACATTCTCCCACTTTTAGTGCGGGAATTACGTTTGACCTGATTCCTGCCTCAATGGGATACGTAGGCGCCACGACGGCTCAGTGATATCACCTAGAAAATGGAAACTGGGGAAGAATTTTCAAGAAAGGAATCTCATAAATTCAGAAGGTAAGAGATCAATCTCCAGCAAGCAAGAATACATAATATGCCGAAGAGCAACCAAAATAAGTATCAAGAAAGAATCTTGTAATCCCCACAAGAGTCTCCAGTCATTTGCCAATGGAATGAGTTTTATCGCAAACCTTAACTGGGGCAGAAATTTTGAGGAAGACCTCAAAATTTCCACAAAAGCTTTATTCAAAGAGTTCATAAATAAACTTCGAAGAATTTTCCAATGACCGAGAGATCAGAATCTACTCCAAAAATCCCCAACTGTAGCAAAGTTCGAGGGAGATTAGTCCCCAGCTATGGTGTTTTTTCAAAAGAACAATCTCGAGAAGGAATCTCATAAATCTCACAGAGTGTCAAAACTCTCGCCAATGGGACAAGATTCATCATGAAACCTTTAACTGGGGCAGAAATTTTGAGGAGGACCTCAAAATTTCTATCAAGTTTCATTCACAGTCCGAGACGGGTGGATCCTCAGCTGTGACAGATTTCTCAAAAAAACATTTCCAAACTCCCCAGCAAGGATAACAAAGGATCTTCAGAGTCTATCAACAATATGTCAGAAATGTCAAGGCATCAAATAAAGGTATTCGTTGAGCCAGCACATGACATGACGGGTAGAGACTTTCCGAACTATCCTTTTTCAAAACTTTGTTTTCCAAAGAACTTGCTTGAAAATCTTTACAAAAGAATAATTTTAACTCCTTTATGAATCGGCTTTGTCTTATGTCTACCGTCACCCGGCGAGTCGAGGATGATGAGCACCCGAGAGTGGAAAGCACCTAGAAAAGACAAAGCAAGGAGCAGGAGATCAAAGGAGGTCAACACAGATCAGTTTCACTAAAAACTAACAATTTTTTTGTGGATGCAGGTTGTCCTGAAAGTGTGTTAGAAATCAGTGAAAGCCCCTGATTATCCAACGCGTTCAAAGAAACGCAACAAGACCTTGACGATAAAGGCCAAAATAGTGGGAAAAGCAGAAAGAGGCGTAAACACCTGGAATGGACAAACTCTATTGTAGTTCGCAGAAACTACCAGATAAAGAGAGACTGACAACGTCCTCAAGTCCCCAAATGGATCTGGATATTTTGGTAAGTTTTGAATTGGGACACTAAACAAGAGATCGAAAACATTCTCCGCCAATCCCCGACAAGTCAGAAATCACCACAAACAGACGATGTTCAAAGACAATATTTATGGTTGTCCCCAGAAATGGGCACGACCATTTCATACACATTTTGAACGAAAGTTGTTCTGTTTAGCTTCATAGACCTAGTCGTTAAAGTCTGACTGTGGTCGCTAGTAAAAGCTACACTGTTTCTACTAATTTGTTTACTTTGAGCACAGGTTCACACAAAAGAGTTAACAGGACAACATAAAAATCAAAGGTGATAATTTCTGCAACTGCTATGCATTCCATTGCACGATCATCCATATTCATATTTGCATGTCAAGAGGACCATGCCGAGAGGGCCATTCATATTTGCATGTCAAGAGAACCATGCTGAGAGGGCCATTCATATTTGCATGTTAAGAGGACCATGCCGAGAGGCCCATTCATATTTGCATGTTAAGAGGACCATTCATATTTGCATATCAAGAGGACCATCCCGAGAGGGCCATTCATATTTGTATGTCAAGAGGACCATGCCGAGAGGGACATCCATATTTGCATGTCAAGAGGACCATGCCAAGAGGGCCATTCATGTTTGCATGTTGAGAGGACCATCATCATCAAATACCGCAGATATACATCCCTTGTGAAGACTATTTCCCTCTACCGGCCGGTTGCAAAGAGGATGACATTCATAGTCGTCCCTAAGTCGCACTTGCTGCGCAGGATCGACCCCATCATGTTTATATCCGAGATCGCATGAGATGGAGGAGTCTGACGTTGAGGATATCATTATTATCATTTATTATACTGAATTTGGCATTTAGCGTATTTATATCCAAGATCGTGTAAGATGGAGAAGTCTAACGTTGAGGATATCTTCATTTGCATATTTATGCCGCAAATATTTATGCATCCTTATCATTATGCCAAGTCTGGAATTTAGCATATTTGTATCCGATATCGCGTGAAACGAAGGAGTCTGACATTGAGGAGATATTTGCTTTATTATTATTATGCCAAGTCTGACATCCAACATATTTATATCCGATATCGCATAAGACGAAGGAGTCTGACGTTGAGGGTATATTTGCTCCTTCATTATGCCAAGTCTGGCATTCAACATATTTGTATCCGATATCGTGTGAGTCGAATGAGTATGACGTTGAGGATATATTTGCTTTATTATTATTATGCCAAGTCTGGCATCCAACATATTTATATCTGATATCACGTAAGACGGAGGAGTCTGAGGTTGAGGGTATATTTGCTCCTTTATTATGCCAAATCTGACATTCAGCATATTTATATCCGATATCGCGTAAGACAGAGGAGTCTGACATTGAGGGTATATTTGCTCCTTTATTATGCCAAATCTGGTATTCAGCATATTTATATCTGATATCGTGTAAGACGGAAGAGTCTGACATTGAGGGTATATTTGCTCTATTATTATGCCAAATCTGGCATTCAGCATATTTATATTTGATATTGCATAAGACGGAGGAGTCTGACGTCGAGGATATGTATGCACCCTTATTTGACACAACAAAGTCTCGCTCTAAAGTATGCTTATACATACAAGAGCCTCGAGCTCCAAAAGATGCGGCTCTATTTGATCGTGTGGCAAAGACCTTATCACCCCTCGATAATCAAATACCGTTTGCCATCGAGGTCGAAAGCATATAGTCTGAGGGATGTCTGTAAGACGTCATCCTAATCGGACGATAAACTGAATTTCCCCAAATTGGAAGACCAAAAGTCATCTGTAAGTCACAGAGATATCTGAAATCGGATAGTGTGCAAGATTACCCGAAGCTTGAAAGTCTAAGAGTTATCTGTAAGACACAGCGATATCTGAAACCGGATAGTGTGCAAGATCACCCGAAGATTGAAAGTTCAAGGGTAATGCGTAAGTCGCAATAATAGCCAAAATTGGATGAAGTGCAAAACTATCGAAGAATTGACAGTCCAATGGTTATCTATAAGCCGCGACATATCCACGTTGATATTGTGCAGGACTAACCAAAGGCTATCAATTCAAGAGAAATCTGTAAGTCGCATTATATCCAAGATCAGATAAAAGTGTAGGATTATCCAAAGGTTATCAATTCAAGGGAAATCTGTAAGTCGCATTATATCCAAGATCGGATAAAAGTGCAGGATTACCCAAAAACTGGCAATTCAAAGGACATCTGTAAGCCGCCTCTATCCAAAGTCGAATGATGTGCAAGATTAATCCTGACAATTTAGGAAACATCTATTAGTCGTATCGATACGGATGATGCACAAGATTCACCCCAAAATTATATGCAAAAGACCACTATCAATAGCCAAGAAGGCTATCACAATCAAGAGAATGCTGTAAACGGTCAAGAGGACCGTCACCATCACAACGACTACGAAAATCATCATACTCAGATATCACCACATTCAACCATTATAAATTGAATAATCTAACACTTCTAAGCCGCAACAATGGGAATGCGCAAAGTGTTTAAGTCGCAGCAATGGGAATGCGTAAATCTAACACTTCTAAGTCGTAACAATGGGAATGTGCAAATCTAACACTTCTAAGCCACAACAACGGGAATGCGCAAGGTGTTCAAGTCGCAACAACGGGAATGTGCAAATCTAACACTTCTAAGCCGTAACAATGGAAATGCGCAAAGTGTTAAGTCACAACAACAAAAATTGCCGCGAAGTCTATCATGTCTCTATGTCATGAAAGTTGCTATTTCCTAAGACAAAAATAGGAAAGGACGACATATGCTTCAAAAAGCAACATACGCGAAAAATAAGGTACAGAGCTATCTTTCTTCATTGAATCACTTTACTACTAATATCTCTATTTCAAAATATTACCGAGAATATCCAAGAGGATGAAAATCTTGAACCTGAACAACAAGTACAAAGCGCGTCAAAAGGATGCCACAACACGAGATTCGAACATAATCCCGAGTGAGGTATGACAAAGAAACTACCTCTCCAAATAAAATTATGTTATTACTAACAATTTTATTTTGAGATGTTGTCGAGAGCATCCGAGAAGGGTGAAATTCTCAAAGCAAAACCACAGGTATGGACTACACCAAAAAGGACGCATCACAACGTGGAACTTTTTCTTAGCAGCAAACTGGGACATAGTCCAAAGAGGAATACCAAACTCTTTGGATGCGAGCTGAGGAACGACTACCACCGCTATCAAACCACACACCTGTCAGAAGGCATGTGGGTATTTCCTAACTTCGGAGTCTTAGTTTCGCATCCAGGGTATTTTCTGAACTCACGCTGGAAGCAATATTTCTTATTTTCAAATCCGAGTGACAATACACCTCGAGCTTTGGAAATTATGTCCAGGTAAAGTCTTACTCATAGGTATGAAGTGCACCACATTCATAGTTGAGAGGTTACAAGCCTCTTTTCTGTAGCTCAACTTATTTGTCACTCATCCCGAGCCAAAGGTTGTCTTAACATAAAGATTACTTTTTTTACCGATTGAGTCGAACTATAAGCAGCCTGATTCCTAAGTCTTGGGATATGTAGGCAGGATCTGTTTTAAAAACTCGGCTGCATTCCTAACTCTCCTCAATCTTCTTACTACCCCAGCTTTCCGGTCTCTCCAGACTCTGAAACAGGGATAATTTGGAATTCCTTGAAAATCGTGCATAAAATCAATCTTCTTGAACTACAAGTGGTTTGAGTTCTCATGTAACCTGAGATATGTAGGAAACTCGATGCCAGATTTCGGCCAAAACTCCTTAAAATTCGTGCTAGAACCAACCGCTTCCTGAAGATGAATCTGTGATCGGATAAAATTGGGAACGTCAATCCCCTTTGCCCAGGGTTCATTACACTCACCCTACCCAAAGGGAGGGGTAGTTGTTGACACCCAATTTTTACCCGCCACATTAAAAATTAATCTTGAGCCTTTTAAATTTTAAACAATTGTTGAAATAACTGTTTTGTAAAAAAGGAATAAAATATTTTCCAAATAAGCTTCATAATAGTTTTTGAGTAATGATTTATATTTTTCATATATAATTATGTGAAATTTGTATAAGTTTACTTACAGAACTATTTTAGAGTTTAATTCCATAAGAAAATCCTTTTGAAAGATTAAACTTTTGATTTTCCTGCAAATTAATTCAAATAATGGATTAATTGAATAAATTAATTTCATAATTTGTAAAAGGAGGTAATTATGTTAAATTTGATAATTATTTCAATTTTGTTTAGGTTTAAAGAAAGACTAAATTAGTTAATTGTAATTAGTTCGGCTTCATTCCAATGCTAGCCTAAATCCTTAAAGCTATTTCAATTGTAGCCAAAATTTGCCTATTTATTCCTAATTGGCTACCCTATTAATTTAAGAGTGGCCACATTTTGCAAAATGTGGCCAGATCTTAAATACACTCCACAAACACCCCTCATCAGCTTTACTCTTTCACCACTTGGGCCACTCAAACACATAACCCGCCTGGCCCAATCCCCATTCACCCTTATTTCCCCATTTATCAACCCCCAACCAATTTCTTATCCGTCGACCCGGTCAATCCCACCATACTCACCCCTATACTCCACTCCTTTATTTCTCTTTCTCTCAGACTCAACCAAATGCCCCCTTTCACTCTCTTCTTCTTCTTCTCTCAATAACCCAGAAAACCCTAAAGCGCCTCCTTCCCTCAGTCTTCTCCAACTCTCACGCGTCTCACTCTCCATGTTGTACGAGCAACGCACCTCATACAACACCTCAGCTCACCCAGTACGCTCCTTAGCTCTCCTCTCTCTTTGTCGTCCCTCTAAACGATGAAATCAATATGAAACCCAACGTTTCCCCAACGTTCCTTAAACGAATCCAGCCTCAAACACTCATCACCTCTATTAAAATTCCCAAACGCCATCCTTAGCTCTGTCAAAAATCAAACTGGCAACCCAGAATATTCTAGAAATTGCCTAGGTATTGATTTCTCCATGAAATCCATGGAAATTGGTATGCGTTTGTACCATTTCTTTACTGATTCTGCCTTATCCATTGAAGGAATTTGAATTTCCTTCAACTCTTTCCCAGAAATACCATTTCATTTTCCCCCTCTTTTCACCCCCAATATCTCCCCTATAAATAGCCCTCCCTTTTGCTGAATGTGAGCTCAGCGGGATTTGGGGAAAAATTGAGGGTTTTGGGGAAGCGCTTCTCTAACCTTACGCAACCAAATCGACTATTTTGAGAAAAGAAACACTAAAAATCAAACTCCAACGAGTTTATCACTGGTCCCGGCGGTGGTGAAGTTTTCCGACAAAGCTCGAGTCATAGGTCGCTGCTCCAAAGAAGGTAAACCCGTCACTCACTTTTCTCTTTACTGTTTTCTTTTTCTTAGCACCATGTGAGGCCTGAGTTTGGGAAAATGTTAACTCTAGGTATATTTGTTGTACTGGTGCTGTTTCTCATGGTTTTAGGCTGATGATTATTGTGATTTTTGGGTGCTGATTCCTATTAGAAATCTTATAATCTTCATTGGTTTTTTTTGACTTGTGTAACATGTAGATACTATGAACATAGGTTCAGAATTTGTAGTTAAAATTTGTTGATACTTGATTTCTGCTTGACCCTTTCCTGTTTCCCCCATTTTCCTTTGTCCTGATGATGTTCTTGTTTTATTTTCTTCTTTTTCCTTTACTGTTCAGCCTATGCTAAGATGATTGTGTATTGGCATCAACTCGTGTGTGAAATTTGTCAATCGTGGTTTAAACTCTGCCTAGGTTTTGTTTAGGAAAGCATGAATTCCTATGTTGTTAAGTGGTGTTATGAGTTCCTTGTTGTGATTAAGAACTAAAGATGAATATTATCCCCTTCATTATATGTTCTTCATCTTTGCAAGTTCCCATGATTCAACCCCCTTTTTTTATAAACACTAACTTCATCACCCCCTCGTATATGATATGCTTCACATGGAACATTGAAAACTAGTATGATTATATCACTGTTTTTGGCATGCTAATGTTTCAAGTCTAATTTTATTTGAAAAACTGCTTAAGATTAGTAGTTTTGGCTCTTGTCATGATAGTATCTTCTCTAGAAAACCCCTCTTCCTTGTGTGATGTTCAAAACTGGTTACATACTTGTGATTGGTATTTGTCATATTGAAATCTGTCTCAGCCTTCTTATTTTCTCCTTTGACCTATTTTCTTTTGGTAATGAGTAATGTTAAGACCATGCTACATAGCTGACTTTCCTCCAGACTCTAAATGGTTTTGTGTCAAACTATTCTCATGATCTCTGATTCAATAGGTTCTTTTATGACTAGAATTAGCATTTCTTATGTCTTAAGTTGTGGCTTGATCTCGAAGTTTGGGTATTGAACATGGTTTGGTAAATAATGAGTATGTTTGGGAACTGTTTTGTGTTTCTATGGAAACATGTTGTGTTTCTTTTTAAATTTGTGCATTTGGACATATGATCTTCGATCACCATCAGTCCGGGGTCTACCATAGAGGAAATCTATTTGATCTTTCCCTTTTTTATTAACTTTGGTTCTAAAAATAGTGAATTCGAATGAATAGTCTTTGTTTGTATTTCGAATTGTTGTGAATATGCAAGGATGATCCTATTTGCTTTGAATCAGTGGTTTGCTATCTTAAACTAGACCAAGTATCATATTTTGTATGCCTGAACCTTGTGTGTATTTCTGTGATTATCAACTAATTCCAAATAAACCAACTGTTCGAAGAATACAATTTAAGTATGAAATATGTGTGTGGCACCATTAATTGCTTAATTATTTTGTTTGGTCTTACTTAGATGTATACTAATCTTTATTTTATTTCTCTTCTATGTATGATACTTTTGTGGAGTCCAATTGGACTCCCAGACCACCTCCATTGCATTTTTGTTGGGCCTAACCCAACAGCATCTAAGTCAGCCCATTCGAGTCCTAAAGGGACCAAATCTGTAAAGTTGAAGCAGCCCAATACTTGAAGAAAAAATGGGCCAAGCCCACGATGTTGTACCAGCAGTTGAAACAGTCCAAAATAGACTGAATAGTGAAGAAATGGGCCAAAGCCCATAATACAAAGCAGAAGCAGCAATCCAGTAAAGAGAAATGGACTAAGTCCAAATTGAACGGCGATAGGTCTAAAGAGGGCCCACACACTAGATTTTTAGGACAGGGCTAGATTAATAGCTAATCATGCCCTTTTGATTCTCTAATTGTTTAGTTAGGATTAATTGTATTAATTTGGCCTGACATTATAACTTAGTTGAATTATTCTTAAAAAGAGTCAACATTTTTGTTCAAATACTTTTAAATTGATTACTGATCCTAAAAGTTTGTTAAAAATGATTCATTTTCCTCCACGTCTAAAGCAAGACTCTTTCATATATTATCCCTCCTAATATCAACTCTTTATATAAAAATAAGATGTTTTCATACAAAAATCAATCCCTTTTCAAAAAGTTAGTCAACAAGTTAGTTTTCAAACAAGTCTAGATAACCGCGAGTTAGCGAATATTTTGAGTTCTTTAAAACCCTTCTCGAAATATTAATTTGAACTCTTACCAAAAATCTCGAAATTTTTAAAGTCTTTATCTGTTTTGGATTTAAAAAAAAAAATTTAAGTTTTTTCTTGGTTTTTACTTTATAAAAACTAAGTGGCGACTCTTGCTTTTAATTGAAAATTTTTTGAAAACTTTAATTAGACTTTCGAAATAATTTTCAAACACCCGAGTCATTTTTTCCGGAAAACAATAATCATTCTCCCCCTTTATCCTATGTAATGTCTATTTTATCCTTAACATTTGCTGTCCTTTATTTATGTAATTTTTTTTATATTATATATAATATTTATTTTTTAATCTAGGTAGTTTCTAGATTTTTATTTAAGTTCAGTAATATTATAAGTAGAATAATCTTTTTATAAATTTATTGTAAAATTAAATATTATTGTTTTAATTATTTTAATATTACGGCATTAGGTATATATGATTGCTATTAATGAAATATTTTCTAAATCATAATATAAAATTTATTTATAATATAAATAAATAATCGTTTAAGAATTGTGTGACCAGAAGATCATAGGTTCAAGCCATGGAAACAACCTCTTATAGAAATGCAGGGTAAGACTGCATACAACAAACTCTTGTGGTTTGGCTCTTCCTTGAACCCTGTACATAGCAGGAGTTTTAGTTTACCGGGTGGCCTAATCTTTTAAGAATATTTTATAAAAAAATATTTATTTTTATTAATTATTTTTGTATACTCGTATCAAAATATATTTATAAAGTAATCACATTATAGTTTTCATTTTTTTATAGTTTTTATTATTAATAATAAAATCAATTTTTATTTTATTCATTTATATCATTATAGAACACCATTAGCCTTTATACTTGATCAATATTTTTTCATTTTCCTTTTTCAATGAAAATAGTATTTATAGATAGTTTATTGCACAGATTAAAAATTTAAAAATATCATAATTTTAAGGAAGTAAAATAAATAAATATTGATAATGTAAGGGTAGAATAGATGTCACGACCCGATTTCTCAGGTCATGATGACACTTACAACTCCCAGTAGGTGAACCAATTCCCGTAGCCCAGAACGATTAGTAATGGGCTACTACCTGACCAATACGCACAATGAACAAAATTAAGCGGAAGCAGAATATAAAGATAAGACCACGCGGAACCAACAACCCAAAATATATACAAATGATACTACACCAACCCCAAGACTTGATATCGAAAGTACAGAAGCTTCTAATAGAGTACAAGTGCTAGAAGTAACAAAAAATAAGTACAACTATCTCTGAATATACAAGAGTAACAGTACAAGAGATGAGATACAACCAAGCCTCGACCGTCAGACGCTCACCCTAGTCTCGAATGTCCAAAAGCTGCACGAGTTTCCAACGCGATCAACGGTGAAAGCTCAACTAATATCTGCACCAAAATGTGCAGAAGTGTAGTATGAGCACCAAGACAATGGGTACTCGGTAAGCATCATCAGTCGACTGAGTGCATATAAAATTAAAAAATAGTAATTAGTAGATAGCAAGGAAATGGTCACAGAAAATAATAGCGGAAGCACAAGGAACTAGCACAGAGAACAGATAACCAAGAGTAATAACAAACTACACTAGAATAGGAGACAAATATACATAGAACACAGGTGTAAGAAAGAAGAACGCACCTGGAATCCTTGCAACAATAGTATATAAAAGGAGAGAGTTTAGAAAATATGGCGGTATACCGGTAACCTCAAGTAAAAAGGAAATAAGGAAGGCAATCCAACATAAGCAACTAGAAGGCATAGAATAAAGAAAACATACTTTAAACACAACTACCATGGTAGGCATAAACCGGGATCAATCTAACAAATACAACCCTAAAATGGAATAACTAAACCACCATAACCGATAGCCACTACTCAGAGTCAAGATAAGGAACAAGGACTGAAACCCACAATCCACCAAGAGGGACGCACCTAAGTGCCTCGATAAAAAATAGGACTCACTAGCCCCTTAATACTCAAGCCCAATCACTCGGAGCCTCAACAGGCTAAAACTTACCAATCCACAAGAACCAAGGACTAAAACAACCTCTATAATCTGATAGGGATAATATAATCTACCTACAGTCCCAATGGCCGCCCATACAACCGAGGAATGCAATCAAGTGAAAACAAACCCTCCGCCCGCCCATACAATCGGAGAGTACACTGAACACACAACAAACAAGGGTGGAGTCCAGGTGAAATATGCATGAGGATATGATATGATGAATCAGTAACCAAGTGTGACTGCAGTATTAATATGTTACCCTCTCCGGTGCCCCAAGGGTCCAATAACGGCAGGATCCATGGAAGGACTTATCCCGAGTACATCTACTTTATCGTAAACCCCTACCCCCGGTCACCCTTTTTCCATAGCACTTGGTCCGAGATGACAGGGTCCATGGAGGTCTACTCATAGACCACATACTACACTCAAACCTCAAAATATATCAACCATCATGATATCATAGTACGTGCTCAGATTCAATCCGAGTCTAAATCATTAGAAGTAATCTCAATAATCCCCATCAAAGGTGCCCGGAGTGTACTCGGGTCTAAAGCACTAGTCAAGTCTCAATAACCCTTAAAAAGGGTGCCCAAAGTGTATACGAGTCTAAAACAGAAATCAGGTATCAAAATCTATAAATAGGGTACTGTAATGATCCTTCTGGTCATTTACACATTTTTGCTTTCTTGTACCATTAGAGATTACTTGTAGTGGCCCAAGTCATTTATCGCTGGTCGGGACCGGTAGTTCGGTGCCCGGGCCATTTGTTTGGTCTTTATGACCGTTTCTCATTTTAGAGCTTCAACTTTGGAAATTTTTGACTTCCGACAATATTCTTGGTAATATCAAAGAATTAAATCAAGGTTCTAGGCCAAAGGAATTCCTTACTCGAAAGTTTGAGTTAAAGAAATGCCTCGTGTAACACCTCGCCCGTTTGGAAGGTTTAAAGTAACCCGTGCCTTTGGGGTAAGACTAATAGTGTCTAATATACTAAGAAGTATGTGTTATGAGGTATTGTAATGGCAAAATGGTCGTATGATAAGTTTTGAAGTCAAGCAAGTTGCGAAACAAAAGTCGGAAAAAGTTATTGTAAATTCCTTTAAGGAATTCTCTTCAAATTTGGGTTAAATGTTTTGGGGTGTTTCTCCCTATCTATAAAGAGTTAGTGAGCCCCCAATATACCAAGTCGAAGGTCTACGAGTCTAGTTTCCAATGCACTAAATTGTTCATCCATACAACTTCAGAATAGAGAGATATCCATATTTTCGTAAGACCGCACAGGCAGATATCAAGGTGGGGCCCACATCCTAAGTCGGTTTTGCTTTATAAAAGGTGTTCCAGCTTCGTTTTAATTCATAAAAACCAACCAAAAGCTTCAGAAAATCAGAGGTAAATCCCCGAGATACTCCATGGACTTTGATGCTTTCAATTCGGAAGTTTAACGGAAGTTGCTCTACGTCGCGAGCTCGTCATTTTGGTGTAGTTTGTCCCATCGATTTCATGGCGTATCTTCATGGGTGTTGATGCAGCGAGCTAGCAGGTGTTTCCTGAGTATTTAGAAGTAGCTATGGAGTTATTTTGGTGAGGTATGGATCCCGTACACTTATCTATTTGTTGGATCAAGATTTTAAGCTTCTAGTTATGAAAAGTTGTTGTTGCCGATATCTTGTAGTAGTTTCTTGTTGATTTTGGATCTGTTTTTTGTTCCTGCAAGGAGGCAGGTTGTTAATCGTGGGATATTGAATATTTTTATCAAGGAAATCTCTCCCATACGACCCTCCTTCGTTATTATATGTTCTAGTATTGTTTTATGGATTTCTGAGCCACGAAGTGGTATTTTAGATCTGTGGTTCTAGGCAGCCCCTTTGTCATATTAAATTGGGTTGTTATTGTTGTATGTTGATGGTGTTAAGGTGTTGGAGGTACTAGGGATTGGTGTAATTCTTATTGGAGTCACGTACGATAGTTATTGGATTGAATAACATAAAGTACGCCTTTAAATAGTGCCTCGGGAGCTCGTCGCTCCTTTGAGATATGGGTTGCATATTATTGTTGGATTTAGCTGCCATTTCTTATTGTTACTGGCCTCATTTTATGCTTTGGAGTTGGCTGGTCGCGAGTGTGACATTAATACCTTATCAATTGGCTACGGCTCGTTCTTGCAGCCTTGTCGATTCTAGCAATTGTTCCATTACCTTGGTTGGTCAGGCTTCATAGAGATGCCTTTGGGGCTTCAGTTAAAAGTATCCTTTTGTGATTTGAAGCTTCCCGGAGCAGTTTGAGTCTGGACGACGCCGTTCCCGCAGCTAGTCATCGGATGACAGGTAGGTTATGGTTTTCCCCTATCTAGACTCTGCGTATATAGGCTATAACTGCATTAATTAGCATCCTTGGGTGGGTTGTTATAGGTTGGTACCCCAGACCTTGTCCGCTTTTCGTCCGTCTATTTCATGCGTTATTTGTAGTATTCGCGTAGTATTGTATATTACCTTTGTGGTCATGTGTGTCCTTGTATTGACTCTGGAACATAGATGGTGGGTTATTTGTGGAATGTCCGCGAGGCCCGGACATAGAGATGATCCTTTTAGGCTGGTTATGTCTGCTGAGTAGCTGTTGGGCCTGTGCAGGGCTGATAGGAGTTGTTGTGAGCCGTTGGGCTACTTTTATATTTGTGTGTGGGCATATTGATGTGACGCTAATTTACGCCACTTTCGACTCCTTTTTACTAAGAACAATCGGACGTTTTCAAGCAACCATTGTTGTTTTTGATGTTTTTATGTTGTATTTGTAGGAAATGGAAGCAAACACGAAAACAGAAGAAAATACGAGAAAAACGAAGTTCTGCCTAAGAGTGACGGCCTGAGTGACGGGCCGTCACACATGTGACGGTCCGTCACTGGGACCGTCACACCAAGGCAGACCTCCAGGTTGAACCACTGCCTAGCAGTGACGGTCCAGGCGACGGTCCGTCACTGCCTTGACGGTCCGTCAGCCTGACCGTCACGCTTAGGCAGTGACTCAGGCGGCGACCCGCGTTTTTGGGGATTCCTAGCCCGTTTTGGATTTGGTTTCTTTGACTCCTATAAATACCCTATGTTAGGTTTATGTTAGAATTTATTCTCCCATTATTTCAAACACGTTTTTAGTTAGTTTTCGAGAGCAAGAACACGATTCTTGAATTAACATTATTGTTCTTGATTCGTTCTTGAGTTCTTGGTTTTTATTGTTCTTGGATACTTGAAGATTGTTCTCAATATATTGTAAGGATCTCGTTTCTTTATTATTTTATGAACATGACTTTCTTCTTTTCATCTTCGAGCATGAGGAACTAAAACTCCCGCAACTAGGGTTGTGGGAGCCATGGCAAACGTAGCAATATAGATTCCGGGTAGCGTTGGGTTCGATATATGTATTGTCACGTTGTTAATCATACTTTATGTCACGTTTTCTAGTGGTTGCAAACATTAGAACATGCCTAGGTTTAGTTTGCTTGAGTAAAGAGATTTAAACCGGGAAAACTTGATTAAACAACAAGGATTCGAGACTACAAACTCTCGTCTTAAAGAATAATGCCGTAACTGGATTACTCTACTTGATGTTAGGATTGCTAAGCTAAAAAGTACATCTTTTCGAGGTCGAAAGAATAGAAAAGGAAATTTGTTTATTCGGTCGAGAGACGTTTAGACGATACAATTGACGCAATCACATCGTGACAATCATATAGAAAGAACCCGGTTAAGCCTAGAATCGACATTGTTACAACGCCATGGTGAACACATCCCTAGTTCATTCTCTCCTACTGATTTAAACCCCCTACGTTTATTATTGTTTTGTTTACAATTTGATTACAAAACCCCCCCTTATTTACTGGAATCGATTGACAACTAGTCACTTAATTCACCAAAGACTTAATCATCACCATATTCTCTGTGGGATTCGACCCCAACCTTGTTGGGTTATATATTTGACAACGATCGCTTACGCTTCTTAAATAGAGGTGTAGTTTGAGCGTTATCAAAAAATGGCGCCGTTGCCGGGGAATACGGTTTTTGATTAAGTTTGGTGTTTATTTGACTTTTTGTTATAATTTCCTGCTTTACGTTTGTTTGTTGTTTCTGTTTTGACAGGGTACAAAGTTGTGCATGCATAATACCCGAAGTTCGGGGAAACAAATTATACCTTACGACCCCGAACTTGCTAGAACATTGAGGCAGAACATGGCCGCACAACTAGAGGCAGCAAGGCTCGCTGCTGAACTGCAGGCCCAACAAAACCTGAATGCTGGTGGTCTGCAGGACGATGGTGCACGGAATGATGATGAGCTTGATTTAGATGGAGCTGGCGCGACGGGCGCCATTATTGTTCCACCGCTACCGCCCGGAGCCAAGTTCAACATCACTAGCACGATGATACAGCTGTTGAACTTGAGAGGAGTGTTCCGCGGTGTTGCTGGCAACGATGCAAACCAGCACTTGATGAACTTCGTGGGCATATGCAAATCATTCGAGCTGCCAGGCGTGAGTCAGACAGCGATCAGGCTCAGGTTGTTTCCGTTGTCTCTGTCTGATGAGGCAGCATTGTGGTTGACAGAATTGGCCCCCGACTCTATCGCAACGTGGGGAGAGTTGAGAGAAGCTTTCCTAGAAAGGTTCTTTCCTCCCTCTCGGATGATACAGTTGAGGGATGAGATTAGTAACTTCAGGCAGCAACCACACGAAGCACTGCACGAGACTTGTTTGCGATTTAAGAAGAAGCTGGCACAGTGCCCGAACCATCAATTGGCCGACAACGTCTTGATGCAGACATTCTATAGGGCATTAAATTCGGCTACAAAGCCGACGTTAGACAACGCAGCAGGTGGTGCATTCATGGGACTTTCTTTTGCTGAGGCCACAACTACGTTGGACAGGCTCACCAAGACCAACAGAGCCTGGCATACACGAGATTCAGAGGTTGCAGCTAGCACCTACACAGTTGGTATGTCAGCTGAGCAGCGTAGGAAAGAGGAGGAACGCGACCAAGACATGGCGCACCTGAAAACACAGTTAGATCTCCTGACAAAGCACTTGACGTCAGGAAGTATGGAGAAGGTACAGGTTGCCAGTTCCCAAGGTATAGAAACTGAGGACGTGAATTATGTGGGGGGTTTCCAGGCCAATGGCCAAGGAAACCAAGGTCGGAACTATCCAAACCACTATGAGAATGGTGGCTACAAAAATCGCGACCAAGGAAGCTGGAGGAACAACACCGATAGAGGTGGGTTGTATATACCACCTAGCAATCGGGACAAAGCAGGCAGCGAGGCTGAGACATCCAAACTTGAGAATATGATGGCGAAGATGCTGCTTAAGGTGGAATCGACTGACTCTGGGGTAAAGGCAATGCGGAATGAGTTATCATCATTGAGTCTGGTAGTGGAGTCACACTCAACCGCTATCAAGCAACTAGAGCAGCAAGTGGGTCACATCTCGGCATCTCTAAACCCAAGGAAACCGGGTACTTTGCCGAGCGACACCACCCATCCGAAAAATGACGCAAGCTGCATGGCAATCACCACTAGAAGCGGAAAAATATTACCGGAATCACATCCGGTAATTCATGCACAAGGTGAGGCTGCAAAAGATGATCAGGCGGTAGAGGAAGAGGACATTCCAAAGCCTGCGAATAAATGTAAGGAAGCTGAAAAGCTTCCAACGATGATGCCTCGACCACCACCTCCGTTCCCACAGCGTTTGAAAAAGAAAGCTGACGATGGCAAGTTCCTGAACTTCGTGACCATGTTGAAAGAAATTTCGATAAACATACCTTTGGTGGAAGCTCTAGAACAAATGCCCGGTTATGCCAAGTTCATGAAGGACTTGATTACAAAGAAGCGGACGGTAAGCTTTGAGCCGGAAGACAACCTCCATCACTGCAGCGCTATTTCCTCTAGATCATTAGTGGAAAAGAAAGGAGATCCAGGTGCGTTCACTGTTCCATGTACCATCGGGAAGCTCAACTTCGGAAGAGCTATGTGTGATCTTGGGGCTAGTATAAATTTGATGCCGCTAGCAGTGTATGACAAATTGGGTTTGGGACCTCCTAAACCAACGTCCATGAGAGTGATGATGGCTGATCGTTCGATAAAACGACCTGTTGGAGTATTGTCTGATGTGCTAGTGAAGATCGGTAAGCTTATCTTCCCTGCTGACTTTGTGATCCTGGATTGCGAAGTAGATTTTGAAGTTCCTATCATCTTGGGGCGACCATTGTTAGCTACGGCGAGAGTGTTGGTTGACATGGAGAAAAACGAGCTGACCTTCCGATTGAACAATGAATTGGTCAAGTTTGATGTAACCAAGCTGATGAAGCGACCAAGTGACATGAGAGTGGTCGCGGTCATGAATGCCATTGAGGAACCTCCTGCGGATGTGCACCTTGAGGAGAAGTGTTTGGTCGAGACCTTAGCTGTTGTAAAAAGTATGGCGCGAGAGCGTAGATATGTAGAGGCAGGCGGTGAAAGTAAATCGAGAAAACGAAAACACCGCAAGAGAATCTGCAAAGAAAGAGCGAAGAAGTTGTCGCGACTAGCGATGGAGCCCAAAGAGGAAGCTGGAACGCCACACTCCATTGAGTTCTCTTGTTTTGGAGACCCAGGCGGTCTCCAACATCATTCCAGATTCTGAGTCATATCGACTTCACAGGTATTCCTTTATTCTCACAGCTTTTAGTTTTCATATGTATGCATTGGGGACAATGCATGAGTCTAAGTTGAGGGTGTTGGGAAACCTGTGAGTCACCACCGAGGGTTTTTGTTGCCGATTTCTTTTCCCTCCGGTGTGCTATCTAGTAGAACCGGCATGTTTAGGTTGTTGTTTTAAATTTTTTTTTTAGTGTCTATAGCAAGCATGCGTTGTTCTTGTCTAAAAACGAGGCCCCTTGAAAAATTTTCTGGTTTTGAGCTTATGTTGAAACAATTGACTGTCTGGATCCTTGAATGTCATTGTGTGAATATGATTAGAATGAGTATGCTTAAGCCGAGCGGTTGTTTGATAGTTGGTAGCGATATAGTTTCTTGGTGCTAAGAGTGTGTGAGATTTATTGTCATAAATTCTTACTCTGTGCATGCATCTAGAACTTGCCCGGTCTATTTTGTTAAGTTTGAAGTTTGGTTGCTTAGGAAAGGATCACAGGCCCTTTTTGATGCAGGCCACTTAGCCTATATGACCGTCCAAATACAAATAATCCCTTTTGATCCCTGTTTGAGCCATAATTGACCTTATTCTTTCAATAACCTGTCACCATTCCTGTTTAACTTTGAATCCCTATCTTGGCCCTGGTCCTACCAATGGACATTGTGCACCTTGACGTAGGCAATCAGCCTAAGTTGAGGGTGGCTACTACAGTGGTAAAAGAGAAGAAAAAGAGGATGGAGAGGATTGTTGTTGAATAGAATGAAAATCCGGGTGTGCGCCTAAGAAAAGAAAAGAAAAATAAAGAAAGATGAAAAAGATCGAAAAAGAAACAAAAAAAATTGTCAATAAAGAGGCCGCACCTGTATCTAGAATCAAGGAAATAAAAAGGTGACTAAGGATGGATAAAGTGAAGTTATGTGGTGATAAGATGTAAATGGTTCTAAGGAGGGCTTAGTCACTAACCCCTAAATGTATCCTACCTGCACCTGAAGCCTCATTACAAGCCAAAACAAGTCCTGTAGTGATCTTGAGCGGCTTTCTGAAGAACTGAAATAGAATAGTAAGGGCAAGCCTATGGTATCGCATGTGCATTGTTTGAAATCGTTTGTGAGTGTGAGCGCTTACCTAGTCCCAAATCTTGTGTGTGGGATTTCTTTGTGGTGAGGGCACCAAGATGGCTATATTGTCTATTGATTGTTAGAATAGCTGCGGGTGTGTATGCATAATGTTCTATCATATCGGAATGACATGGTTGGATCCTTGCAAGTTAGTGTTTCATACATTCGTGTGTTACAAGGGAGCATGATTTAATTGAATAAGTTTGAATGAACATGAGTTGCTATAGACATGAGTTTGTGTTCTTAGTAGAGTCGTATTATTGTTTTATGTTATGTTGCTTGAGGACAAGCGAACGTTTTAAGTTGAGGGTGTTGATGTGACGCTAATTTACGCCACTTTCGACTCCTTTTTACTAAGAACAATCGTACGTTTTCAAGCAACCATTGTTGTTTTTGATGTTTTTATGTTGTATTGGTAGGAAATGGAAGCAAACACGAAAACGGAAGAAAATACGAGAAAAACGAAGTTCTGCCTAAGAGTGACGGCCTGAGTGACGGGCCGTCACACATGTGACGGTCCGTCACTGGGACCGTCACACCAAGGCAGACCTCCAGGTTGAACCACTGCCTAGCAGTGACGGTCCAGGCGACGGTCCGTCACTGCCTTGACGGTCCGTCAGCCTGACCGTCACGCTTAGGCAGGGACTCAGGCGGCGACCCGCGTTTTTGGGGATTCCTAGCCCGTTTTGGATTTGGTTTCTTTGACTCCTATAAATACCCTATGTTAGGTTTATGTTAGAATTTATTCTCCCATTATTTCAAACACGTTTTTAGTTAGTTTTCGAGAGCAAGAACACGATTCTTGAATTAACATTATTGTTCTTGATTCGTTCTTGAGTTCTTGGTTTTTATTGTTCTTGGATACTTGAAGATTGTTCTCAAGATATTGTAAGGATCTCGTTTCTTTATTATTTTATGAACATGACTTTCTTCTTTTCATCTTCGAGCATGAGGAACTAAAACTCCCGCAACTAGGGTTGTGGGAGCCATGGCAAACGTAGCAATATAGATTCCGGGTAGCGTTGGGTTCGATATATGTATTGTCACGTTGTTAATCATACTTTATGTCACGTTTTCTAGTGGTTGCAAACATTAGAACATGCCTAGGTTTAGTTTGCTTGAGTAAAGAGATTTAAACCGGGAAAACTTGATTAAAAACAAGGATTCGAGACTACAAACTCTCGTCTTAAAGAATAATGCCGTAACTGGATTACTCTACTTGATGTTAGGATTGCTAAGCTAAAAAGTACATCTTTTCGAGGTCGAAAGAATAGAAAAGGAAATTTGTTTATTCGGTCGAGAGACGTTTAGACGATACAATTGGCGCAATCACATCGTGACAATCATATAGAAAGAACCCGGTTAAGCCTAGAATCGACATTGCTACAACGCCATGGTGAACACATCCCTAGTTCATTCTCTCCTACTGATTTAAACCCCCTACGTTTATTATTGTTTTGTTTACAATTTGATTACAAACCCCCCCTTATTTACTGGAATCGATTGACAACTAGTCACTTAATTCACCAAAGACTTAATCATCACCATATTCTCTGTGGGATTCGACCCCAACCTTGTTGGGTTATATATTTGACAACGATCGCTTACGCTTCTTAAATAGAGGTGTAGTTTGAGCGTTATCACATATCATCCATGAAAAAGGTTTTACCCTGCATGTTTTACTACAGTTTTGGCTGCGAGCCACTACTGACAGTTTTCCTAAATCTGCATGGCCCTGGGGGCCCTTTTTTGGTACTGTTGATGATAGAAATGGGGATTTTTGGATGTTTTTGCACTGATTTTATTACTAATACTAGTCTCTGCGGGGCAGAGCACCAAACTTGATTTTATTACTGATACTAGTCTCTGCGGGGCAGAGCACCAAACTTGATTTTATTACTGATACTAGTGTCTGCGGGGCGGAGCACTACACTTGATTTACTACAGTTTTAGACCCGGTTATGCCTGGGCACCCTTGGAGGGGTTTTTGAGGCATTTTCTACTACTTTAGTCCTGGACAGGGTCTGGGCATGCATATTCGAGACTGGGTCTCTATCTTGATCCCGGACTTGCTTCTGGATGACATGTCTTGATACTGAGTTTTAGTATGGGGTCGGGGACCTCCATTGACCTTGTTGCTCTGGGCCTGGGGCTTCGGGCGGCATGTGCCAGAGGGAAGGGTATACGGTGGAGTAGAGGTATACGGGCTGATTCCTTCCATGGAACCTGCCTGCTTGGCCTGATTGGCACCGGAGGAGGTACATACAGAGGTTCTATTTCACACATCATATCATATCATGCATTGGATTCCACCCCTGTTTGCTGTGTGTTCAGTGTACGCTCCGGTAGTATGGGATGCCGGAGGGTTTGCTTTCACTTGATTGTGTTCCTCAGTTGTATGGGCGGCCGTTGGGGCTATAGGTAGACTATATTTTCTCATATCTTTATTTAGAACTTGTCTTGGAACTTGGTTAGTGATGGATTAGTGACGGTTAACCTGTTGAGGCTTCGATTGTGGGATGTATGATTATTGAGAGGGCTAGGGAGTCCTATCTTATTGAGGCACTTTTGTGTGGCCTTCTAAGCATAGTGTGAGACTCTGGTTCTATTCTTGTGGGAAGCTGAGTGGTATCCATCGGTTATTGTGGTTTAGTTATTTCATCCTAGGGTGGTACTTGTGAGGTGATTCCCTGGTTATGATATCATGTGATTGGATTGGTGTTATGATTTCCTTATACTTGTTGATTCCATTTTGAGTATGTTAGACTGCTCTCCGTCTTTTTCTTTTACTTGAGGTTACCGGTATACCGTTATTTTCTCAACTCTCTCTCTCTACTTACTTATATTGTTGTGCAAGTACTCCAGGTGCGTTCTCCTTTCCTTCACCTGTGATTCTATGTAATTGTATCTCTGTGCTAGCATGTGTTACTTGAAGCTCTTGGTTATGGATGATCTGTGCTAGCTCCTTGTGCCTTGCTTATTGTTTCAGTGACTGCTTTCTTGCTATCTGTTACTTACTGCTTTTATATCTTATATGCGCTCAGTCGGCCGATGATACCTACTGAGTACCCGTTGTTTTGGTGCTCATACTACACTTCTGTATTTTTTGGTGTAGATATTAGCTGAGCTTTCGCCGTTGATCACGTTGGAGACTCATGCAGCTTTTGGATCTTTGAGACTAGGGTGAGCACCTGATGGTCGGGGCTTGTCTATATCTCATTTGTTGTACTATTGCTCCTTATACTTTCGGAGGCAAATTTGTATTGTATTTTGTTACTTCTAGCACTTGTATTCTATTAGAAGCTTCTATACTATTGATACCAAGTCTTGGGGTTGGTGTAGTTTCCTTTATGTATTTATATTCGAGTTCTGCTTCCGCTTATTTCTGCGTGCTGGTGTGTTTTGGTTAGGTAGTAGCCCATTACTAACCATTCTGGGCTACGGAAATTAGTTCGCCTACTGGGGGTTGTAGGTGCCATCATGACCTGAGAAATTGGTTCGTGACATCTTGGTATCAGAGCCCTAGGTTCACCGGTGTCGTGGTACAGAAGCAAGTGTCTAAGTAGAGTCTCACAGATCAGTATGATGACGTCCGTATCCTATCTGCGGGAGGCTACAGGGCATTGTTAGGAAAAGTTTCATCTTCTTGGCTCCTCATCGTGCGTTCCTGGCTCTATTGACTTCTAAACTTTTGTTGTTCATTCATTCTGAGATGCCTCTTACGAGTGCGATAGCGGTTGGTGCCGAGGCTTCTGTGCCAGTTGCTTCAGTTCTTCCATCAGTGCCAGGACTCCAGAGTGAGGGTTTACCACACTAGATAAGTGGTGTGGGGTCAGCCCAGCCTCCGATTGGATTTATAGCGACCTCAGCACTTCAGGACACCATGGCTAGGACTCTGAGTCCTCCGGTGAGTGTTTCAGTACCTGGTTCTGTGAGTGGTTCTTCAGTTAGGGTTGAGCTTCTGGTTTTTCAGCAGGGTTGTCTATTGGTATTGGAGTACGAGGAGAGATTTTCCCATCGGACTTCATCTGGTATAGGCTATTTTCGGTGTGGTGAGCATGGACACTTTGCTAGGAATTGCCCTATGATTATGTATCCCAGATAGCCTGGTTGTTATCATTGTGGAGAGATTGGTCACCTTTATAGAGCTTGTCCCCGGCGAGGGTCGGTTGGGACTTCAGTTTTGACTACT
The DNA here is from genome assembly GCA_003996215.1 of Jaltomata sinuosa. NCBI lineage: Eukaryota > Viridiplantae > Streptophyta > Magnoliopsida > Solanales > Solanaceae > Jaltomata > Jaltomata sinuosa. The sequence goes on from QJPP01000537.1 coordinate 37,626, forward strand.
CAGTATAGAGTTAGATCCCTTCAACTTGATGCTCCTCTTGGTGGGCTAGAGGTAGAGGTTCCTGATATTATTGCTCCAGGTTAGGCTTTTGCTACCTTCGACTTATGTTTGTCCCGCTTGTGTTGCGACTCTATCCCTTCTATCGTGTAATTGCTTATATGACTACCTGCTACTTGTTTAAGTTGTTTGGCTACCCGAATTGTAGTATCAATATGTTGTTTTATTGGTAGTTCATTCTTTAGTAGTGGATGGGGGTAAGTTAGCCTTGTGAGTTGTTTTCCCGGAGTTGTAGCTCGTGGGTAGTTCTTGTTAGTCTGTTTCTAGTTGGGTTATCCCTGTTTCATTGTGATTTTGGACTTGTGGTTGAGTTGCCCTTGTTGAGCGGTCCTAGATGGTTGTTGCCCAGGCCGTTATCTAGCGTGGCTAGAGATTCATGTGATGGTTTAGTGTATTACCGGTAGTTGGGCCAGAGTTGAGATTTTGCCTTAGTTGGGAGATATTGGTTATGCTAGTGTGCATAGATCGGTTTGGCCTCCCGAGTGTCTAGAGTCGACCCTCTTTGTTGATTAGTTTAGGAGGTTGGCAGGTATGTGGGTTGTTCTCATAGTCGCCTCCAGTTCCTGGTCCGTTGGGTGTTTTGTTGTATCCCCAGCTCCAGTTGGAATGAATCCTTATCGTAGTTCTTTGGATGAGCTCTTGATATTGGCATTGTGACTGGGTTTTGACTTTAGCACTTTTGACTAAGTATTGATCGTAACCTCGTGCTTGGGTTGTATTCGTAAGCATTTTGGGTGAGTTGGGCATTCGACCCATTCTTCTCCTGCCTTATTGGATTTGATGTGTAGTTATGAGAAGTAAGGTAATGGCTTCAGGTTCTTATTCGAGAAAGGATTTGTAAGGTTTGGTATGTGCTAAGGAAGGATTTTTGTTTAGTTGAAAAAGAAGGGAGATGACTCTTTCTTTGTGTTTATGTGTCCTAATAGTTGCCTGAGGTGGCGATGAAGGTTTGCTTTGGGATTGTGTGTTGGTGATTCGATCCAGCCGTCTACACATGTCGTGGGTTTTCCATCGATTGGTTTTTGTTTTAGTAGCAGCTGCGGTGTTGGCAACTTGCATTTTTAGGCCTAGTTGCCTTGGGTTCTTAAGGGTTCATTGGCAGCATACAGGTTCGACCAAGGCTTTGGTTGGCAGTTTTGAAAGTCGGTGTTCAGAATCATAACTTGGCAGGTTACATCGAATGGTTTATGGCAGTTTCTATTTAGTTGCAGCATCCTAGTGCTGGGAGGAAGTGGGTGCGGGCAACTTAGCTTCTTTACTTCAGTTGTGGATGCGGCTATTGGCCTTGGACACCTAGTCCTTGGCTAACCTCTGCAAGAGGCGAGATATTCTAGATTTCAGTAGTATTCTAGTTAGTACGAGGTTCTTCTACCATGGTTGGACAGACTCAGCGGCATAAGTTTGAGCTTCAGCAGTGGTGTATGCTTTATGTGGTCAGCTTGTGCGGGTTGAGACTAGCGAGGCTATTTTGAGCTCTGATGATACATAGAGATTGGTAATAGCCATTCGTTTTCCCAGGATTTGAAAGCTTGTTTAATTGATTCCTCCGAAGTTGTTGTTTATGTGGGGTTCTAGTGTTGATTAGACTCGGCCAGTGTGGATGAGAGGTTCGTTATGATATATGCTTCGAAGTGGTTGGTTATTTGCAGAACCAGTAGAGCGGTTGATTCGAGCCAAAGGAATGAATTGAAAGTATATGCAAAAATTTCTATGGCTAGATGGTAACTTTGAACCCAGGCACCTTTTTCCTTTGCCTTCGGGGTGTTTGGACTTGATATTCGTGGCATGGTGGACTTCTTCCTGAGGTGAGATTCGTAAGGCAATTTCACATTCAAATGGTGTTCGAGTGTTCAGAGTAGCAATAGTGTTTTCTAGAGTTGGGAGCTTGGCTCATGGTTACAGACTTCGTGGTAGGCTTACCACACTTTTTGCAGGATCGTGGTTTTGGTTTGGGTCTTTTGGGCAGGTTGCTCTGGTTCATTCACTTTCAGCTGATTCAGACCTGGCACGGTTCAGTTAGCGAATTTGATGTTAGAAAAGATGTTCGTTCGTTGGTTGGTGGTCAGTCAAGGCAGGTAACTTTAGTTTTAATGATATGCTACGGGTTGTTATCTTGGATGGCAAGGGCTAGTAGCCTATATCTTGGCTTAAAACGCATTTGAATAAAATGGGTGACTTCGTTCGTGGTAAAGTATAAGTAGGAACTATGGATCTCCAGTGTGTCAGTTGATGCTTCGAGGGTGGTTTGAGTGTTCAGCTTGTATGCAGCTTCCTTTTTGTGGTGCTAAAGGATTCAGTTCAGAATAAAAAAGGGCTTTTGCAGAATAGCGGGTTCATGAGTTAGAGTTTTGGGTTGATGGATTTTCTGGTAAACTTGGTATGATTTTGAGGATTTGAGTTTTGTGTGTTGATAGCCTTGGTGCTCTGGTTTTGGTGTTGTGTAGGTGCTTTTTGGTTAAGATTCTCGAGGTCCAGTTTGGGTTGGCAGATTTTTGGAGGTTGAAATCTAGCTTGGCTAGTAAGAAATTAAGGCTTGGTTGCTTTCTTTGGTTCTATTCTATTGGGTGTCGTCTGGTCGCGGAGGTTACCCGGGTTGTCTGAGAGAGTAGTACGGGCGTTGTATCCGCTATTCTTAAATCTTTGGTATTTTCTTCCTTCCTGACTTTCGGGGACGAAAGTCTTTTTAGTAGTGGATGATGTAATGACCATTCCGGTCATTTACACGTTTTCGCTTTCTTGTACCATTAGAGCTTACTTGTAGCGGCCCAAGTCATTTATGGCTTGTCGGGATCAGTAGTTCGGTGCCCGGGCCGTTTGTTTGGTCTTTATGGCCGTTCCTCATTTTAGAGCTTTAACTTTGGAAATCGTTGACTTCCAACAACATTCTTTGTAATATCAAATAATTAAACCAAGGTTCTAGGTCAAAGGAATTCCTTACTCGAAAGTTTGAGTTAAAGAAATGCCTCGTGTAACACCTCGCCCGTTTGGATGGTTAAAAGTAACTCGTGCCTTTGGGGTAAGAGTAATAGTGTCTAATATACTAAGAAGGATGTGTTATAAGGTATTGTAATGGCAAAATGGTCATATGATAAGTTTTGAAGTCAAGCAAGTTGCGAAACAAAAGTCGGAAAACGGTATTGTAAATTCCATTAAGGAATTCTCTTCAAATTTGGGTTAAATATTTTGGGGTTTTTCTCCCTATCTATAAAGAGTTAGTGGGCCTCCAATATACCAAATCGAAGGTCTACGAGTCTAGTTTCCAACGCACTAAACTTTTTGTCCATACGACTTCAGAATAGAAAGATATCGGTATTTTTGTAAGACCGCGCAAGTAGACACGTCAAGGTGGGGCCCACATCCTAAGTCGGTTTTACTTTATAAAAGGTGTTCCAGCTTCGTTTTAATTCATAAAAACCAACCAAAAACTTCAGAAAATCAGAGCTAAATCCCCTAGATACTCTATGGACTTTGATGCTTTCAATTCGGAAGTTTAACGGAAGTTTCTCTATGTCGCGAGCTCGTCATTTTGGTGTAGTTTGTCCGTCGATTTCATGGCGTATCTTCGTTGGTGTTGATGCAGCGAGCTAGTAGGTTTCTGAGTATTTTTCAGTAGCTATGGAGTTATTTTGGTGAGGTATGGATCCCGTACACTTATCTATTTGTTGGATCAAGATTTTAAGCTTCTAGTTATGAAAAGTTGTTGTTGCCGATATCTTGTAGTAGTTTCTTGTTGATTTTGGATCTGTTTTTTGTTCCTGCAAGGAGGCAGGTTGTTAATCGTGGGATATTGAATATTTTTATCAAGGAAATCTCTCCCATACGACCCTCCTTCGTTATTATATGTTCTAGTATTGTTTTATGGATTTCTGAGCCACGAAGTGGTATTTTAGATCTGTGGTTCTGGGAAGCCCCTTTGTCATATTAAATTGGGTTGTTATTGTTGTATGTTGATGGTGTTAAGGTGTTGGAGGTACTAGGGATTGGTGTAATTCTTATTGGAGTCACGTACGATAGTTATTGGATTGAATAACATAAAGTACGCCTTTAAATAGTGCCTCGGGAGCTCGTCGCTCCTTTGAGATATGTGTTGCATATTATTGTTGGATTTAGCTGCCATTTCTTATTGTTACTGGCCTCATTTTATGCTTTGGAGTTGGCTGGTCGCGAGTGTGACATTAACACCTTATTTTGGCTACGGCTCGTTCATGCAACCTTGTCGATTCTAGCAATTGTTCCATTACCTTGGTTGGTCAGGCTTCATAGAGACGCCTTTAGGGCATCAGTTAAAAGTATTCTTTTGTGATTTGGAGCTTCCCGGAGTAGTTTGAGTCTGGACGACGCCGTTCCCGCAGCTAGTCATTGGATGACAGGTAGGTTATGGTTTTCCCCTATCTAGACTCTGCGTATATAGGCTATAACTGCATTAATTAGCATCCTTGGGTGGATTGTTATAGGTTGGTACCCCAGACCTTTTCCGCCTTTCGTCCATCTATTTCATACGTTGTTTGTAGTATTCGCGTAGTATTGTATATTACCTTTATGGTCCTGTGTGGCCTTGTATTGACTCTGGAACATAAATGGTGGGTTATTTGGGGAATGTCCGCGAGGCCCAGACATAGAGATGATCCTTTTAGGCTGGTTATATTTGTTGAGTAGTTGTTGGTCCTGTGCAGGGCTAATAAAAGTTGTTGTGAGCCGTTGGGCTACTTTTATATTTGTGTGCGAGCATATCATCCATGAAAAAGGTTTTCCCCTGCATGTTTTACTACATTTTTGGCTGCGAGCTACTACTGACAGTTTTCCTAAATCTGCATGGCCCTGGGGGCCTTTTTTTGGTACTGTTGATGATAAAAAAGGGGATTTTTGGATGTTTTCGCACTAATTTTATTACTGGTACTAGTCTCTGTGGGGCAGAGCACCAGACTTGATTTTACTACTGATACTAGTCTCTGCGAGGCAGAGCACCAGACTTGATTTTATTACTGATACTAGTCTCTGCGGGGCGTAGCACTAGACTTGATTTACTACAGTTTTAGACCCGGTTACGCCCGGGCACCCTTGGAGGGGTTTTTGAGGCATTTTCTACTATTTTAGTCCTGGACAAGGTCTGGGCATGCATATTCGAGACTAGGTCTCTATCTTGATTCCGAACTTGCTTCCGGATGACATGTCTTGATACTGAGTTTTAGTATAGGGTCGGGGACCTCCATGGACCTTGCCGCTCCGGGCCTGGGGCTTCGGGCTGCATGTGCCATAGGGAAGGGTATACGGTGGAGTAGAGGTATACGGGCTGATTCCTTCCATGGAACCTGCCTGCTGGGCCCGATTGGCACCGGCGGAGGTACATACAGAGGTTCTATTTCACACATCATATCATATCATGCATTGGATTCCACCCCTGTTTGTTGTGTGTTCAGTGTACGCTCCAGTAGTATGGGATGCCGAAGGGTTTTCTTTCACTTGATTGTGTTCCTCGGTTGTATGGGCGGCCGTTGGGGCTGTAGGTAGACTATATTTTCTCCTGTCTTTATTTAGAACTTGTCTTGGCACTTGGTTAGCGATGGATTAGTGACGGTTAACCTTGAGGCTTCGATTGTGGGATGTCTGATTATTGAGAGGGCTAGGGAGTCCTATCTTATTGAGGCACTTTTGTGTGGCCTTCTAAGCATTGTGAGACTCTGGTTCTATTCTTGTGGGAAGCTGAGTGGTATCCCTCGGTTATTGTGGTTTAGTTATTTCATCCTAGGGTGGTACTTGTGAGGTGATTCCCTGGTTATGATATCATGTGATTGGATTGGTGTTATGATTTCCTTATACTTGTTGATTCCATTTTGAGTATGTTAGACTGCTCTCCCTCTTTTCCTTTTACTTGAGGTTACCGGTATACTGCCATTTTATCAACTCTCTCTCTCTACTTACTTATATTGTTGTGCAAGGACTCCAGGTGCGTTCTCCTTTTCTTCACCTGTGATTCTATGTAATTGTATCTCTGTGCTAGCATGTGTTACTTGAAGCTCTTGGTTATGGATGATCAGTGCTAGCTCCTTGTGCCTTTCTTATTGCTTCAGTGACTACTTTCTTGCTATCTGTTGCTTACTTCTTTTATATCTTATATGCTCTCAGTCGGCCGATGATACCTACTGAGTACCCGTTGTTTTGGTGTTCATACTACACTTCTACACTTTTTGGTGCAGATATTAGTTGAGCTTTCGCCGTTGATCACGTTGGAGACTCGTGCAACTTTTGGATCTTTGAGACTAGGGTGAGCGCCTGACGGTCGGGGCTTGTCTACATCTCATCTGTTGTACTGTTGCTCCTTGTACTTTCAGAGGCAAATTTGTATTGTATTTTGTTACTTCTAGCACTTGTATTCTATTGGAAGCTTCTGTACTGTTGATACCAAGTCTTGGGGTTGGTGTAGTTTCCTTTATGTATTTATATTCGAGTTCTGCTTCCGCTTATTTCTGCGTGCTGGTGCATTTTGGTTAGGTAGTAGCCCATTACTAACCGTTCTGGTCTACTAAAATTGGTTCGCCTACTAAGGGTTGTAGGTGTCATCATGACCTGAGAAATTGGGTCGTGACAGGTACTCGGCTCGTATCCGTGTCTAAATCCATAGAAAACAATGTCTAGTGCTACGGTCCAGCCGAGCCTAGTATCAGAATGAGAACCATCAGTCAAACCGCCGATATACCTTTCTACTCTGAGAGATTTCATAGAAGTCAGTTTCTAAGTCCTCTCAAAAATCCATTTACCGAAAATGGGCCCTCGGGGCCATGCAAGGTTTAGAAAATCAATTATAGTAGGCTCGAAGCCAAATCAGTGGTAAAACATGTAGGAAAAACCTTTTCATGTATGATATGCTCGCAAACAATAGAGTAGCCCAATAATGGCTCACAAATAAGTCCTATCGGCCCTGCACAGGCTCCATAGCTACTCAGCAGACATAACCAGCCTAAAAAGATATCTCTATGTTCGGGACTCACATATATTCCCAAATAACCCACCATCTATGTTTCAGAGTCAATACAAGGCCACACAGGACCACAAGGGTAATATACAATACTACGCGAATACTACAAACAACGTATGAAATAAATGGACAGAAAAGGCGGACAAGGTCTGGGGTACCAACCAATAACAACTCACCCAAGGATGCTAATTAATGCAGTTATAGCCTATATACGCAGAGTCTAGGTAGGGAAAGTCATAACCTACCTGTCGTCCGATGAAAAGCTGCGAGGACGGCATTGTCCAGGCTCAAACTGCTCCAGGAAGCTCCAATCACAAAACCACTATCAACATAATAATCTACACGTTAGTACAAGACTAACGACACCCATAATGCCATAAACATAACCGGGTCAAAATCCGGGTCACAAATGGGCCCGTGGGCCTCGCAACACAAAACCAGAAATGAAAAAAACACCAACATGTTCCCCACAATCGTCGGAGCACATGCCCAAAAGATGAGCAGAATCAGACCACAGATGGGGCTCCAAAACAGTCCCTCAATCAAGAAATTCAAAGGAGAATCAAGGGAGGAAACGGGGATTTAAAGAGAGGATTTACGCGTTGTTAGACACCCCAAAACATGTAAGGATCGCCAATTAGTACCCTCCAATCATTTGGAAAGAGCAAGGGGTTGAAATAGAGGTTTTATGAGTTATCAATGGAGGATTTTCGGAATTGGGTTTAGGAGAAATGAGGGAGAGAAAACGAGTTGGGCAGCCTATATACTGCCAGCCCAGGCGCAGGTGCACCCAACAGGCACAGGGGCGCTGGCCTGGCCAAGGAGGCTGACACGCAGGTGCGCTGTCCTGGGCACAGGCGCGCGCATGCAGGTGCGGCCCAGGCGGCGCCCTAGCGCTACACCAGCAACCAACAATGCCCTTTTGGAGATTTTAGCACGTTGGGTCCTCGGGAACGCATCTAGGGTCCCGCGAACAAAAACGACCAGAGCTATTCAACTAGAAAAGGCATTCCAAATCCAATGGAATCGACGAAAATCCCATTAGAGGTCGATTTAATGAAAAGTGGGCCCCACGCTCAAATTCAACCTTAGGCCAACTATTCCCAAAATGGAACCCAATGGCCGAAAACAAGACCGGAAGCCCTGTGACCCAAACCAATGGTCCCTCTAGCCTAAACTCGATATTCCGGAGCTAACATCACTGATGGAATTTTCATCCAAGGACATCTTCTCTGAATATTGACCAAAGTCAACCAAGCAAGCCCAACTGGCCTGAAAGCACAGAACGAGACAGAATTCCAAGCTGAAAAGCTCCCGAATCATGACCGAAGGTCCCTCTAGACCAAAGTCCACGCTCCGGAGCTAATGGAACTGTCAGAGTTTTATCCCGAGCATATTTACCAAGACTGTTGACTGAAGTCAACAATTTCAAAGCCTAAAGCTCTAAAATAAGGAACGGCCAAAAAGACCAAACAAACGGCTCAGGTACCAAACTACCGATCCCAGTAAGCCATAAATAACTTGGGGCCGCTATAAACAAGCTCTAACGGTACAAAAAAGGCAAAAATGCATAAATAACTGGAAGGGTCATTAGAATAGACATTTAGAAAAGTCAAGTAGGAAAAGGGGGGAAGAATGATTATTTTTCAAAGTTGAGGGGAGAGTTTGATTTTTAAAGCAAAGTTGAGGGGTGTAAAAGAGTTTATCCCTATTTAGGAGTGGCAAACGGTCGGGTCAGATAAGATATGAGCGGGTTGAAAATGCATTAAATAAAAGCAGATAAAATATCCATACGGATAAAAAATGAGTAAAACCAACACAATAATATTAATATTAATCACTTTGAGTCAACAGGGTCTTCAAACATCCAAAATATGTTCAGATTGTAAATGACATAGCGTTCCTAATAGAAATTATGACTCTTTCAGAATAACAAATTTATTCATTTTTTTTCAAAAGAAGCTGGTGTCACGATCCAAAATCTCAAGTCATGATGACACCTACTATAATCCACCAGTAGGTAAGACAACTCTTAGCCCGGAACTACAAGTAATGGGCCAACACAAAAATGAAACCCAAAATGAAAGAACATCAATAAATAGCGGAAGATAAGTTAAACAAGCATAAGTAAAAAGGGAGGGAAGCAAATAAAATACACAAGACTCCCCAAGACTTGGTGTTAGTCGGTACAAGTGCTACTACAACTTAGATGTGCTAGATAGATACAATAAAATACAGAACAGTCTCCAAAAGTACAATAGAAGACTAGTCTAAAAGTAGAGAGAGGTGGATCAACTCCGATCGCCAAAAGCTCACTCTATATCTCTGGTCAGCAACTCTGCACGAGGACAACGTCAACGGAGATAACTCATACTAGGATCTGCATCAGGAAAAAGACGCAGAAGTGTAGTTGAGTATCAAAACACGCGGTACCCAATAGGCATCATAGGCCGACTAAGATTAAATAAGATATAAGAATAACAAAATGCGAATATAAACCCAAAGGTAAGAAAGTAGTTCAGAAGGAAATAACATGTCATAACTAGATAATAAGGAGAACTACGAGCAAATAGTATGGAAGGCATAAAGAAATAATTTAGCTATAACCTAGACGGATCCCCGTAAGCCCGGAAGGTGGACACAATAGCAAATGCTAACTACACACCAGATTACGATAGTAAAGAGATGCGTAAGAACACCATGATATGCAATGTAAAATGAATGCAATGAGATGTGGCCAATGCAGTAATGAGTAGAACCCTAAGTCATCTCATGGGCCACCGGAACTCATCAACAATACTGTGCCCTAATACTTGAAATATCCTCGCAGGTCATCGGAGCTTATCAATGCATACCATGAAATATAATCCACATTTAATCAGGAAAAAACCCAGAGTATTCTCATGGAGTGCCGGAGCTTATCTCTATATATATTTATGAATATCGCAAAGTAAAAACCTCATATGTATGCAAGGGGCCGCCAGAGCTTACTAATGTGCCAATAGATCAATAGAAGGTAATGTTCAGAGCCGTCTCTTCAGACTAAGTGCATAAGTAGTAGTATTTTTCGACTCAAAAATCAGTAAAATAATGAGGTACGATTCCTCCTTAGTAACATGAGTTTTATAATAAAAGAAGTTGTTTTCTCTTTTTAATAACTGGAATCAGTGATGATAGTAGGGTGCCCTCCCCGAAGCTCCAATCATTCGAAAAAGGGGTATTTTGGATTTCAAAGTTAATAATTAGTATAAACCAGTGAAATTTTTGCTTAATTTAAAAATCATTAGTTGAAAAGAAGAATTTTTTTTATGAATCCGCCGAGTCATTTATTTCCCATCAAATCATACCATAACCTGAACATATGCAAAAAGGATGAAAATAAACCAGCTCAAATACATATATGGATACATGTAAATGCACAGAGCTACACCAAGATAGGGTGTTTCACCCTTTATATCAATATCGTACTATCCTGGGATTCAGCCAGACCAAACCATGGCCTCAAGCCCACAATTCCCCATACCATAATGAAACATAGAAAATAACGCAAAAAAATAACCAGTACGCCAAGTAAGAAGTTACTCTACCATGAGTTATACCCCAACAAATGCGAAGGCTGCCTATTCTAATGTAAGCACTAAAGGAAAACACTACACTAACTACCAACCCCCAAAGGACCCGCCTAAGGTAAACAACTAACCGGAGCTAAGCCATGGCATGCAACTAATCGAAACTTAAGCAAAGCACAAATCATATTGACCTGGAGTCCAGCCAATCCAATATCCATGACCTCGGGCCCACAAATATATGTTAAATAAAAATATGATGCGAGCAAGAATAATAAATATAAAACAACGGTAACATCTACTCTATCACGAACCATCGAGTAATTCTATGCTAAGGCTCCATAATCTAATAAACTCAACCACAAGCAGTCTAAACTAAGTTAAGGCATCTGATCCTAATCCCAAGGACACTACACCAGCTATACCAAGTCTTATGGGAGAACTACAGTCTATACTAAGGATTTTCTAGCCAGACTCTACTCTAAGACCCCTAAATCACCTATAAGGATTAAAATACCTACTCAAAACTGTATCCAAACCACAAGATTCCACCAACCATTAGTAATTTATTATACTCATACCTTACACGAGCAAAGTCTAGAAAAAGTAAACTGTAACTTCCCTGAAAACCAAACACGCGCGCACAATCCACATGACCGGAGCCTATCTTCCCCGAGAAGCCTTCAAATATTGTCATGCTATCATAAACATACTTTAGGTGTCAAAATGAGAACAATGACACCCATATTGATATACAAACTTTTGGGCTGGAAATTGGGTCAAAACATAACCCTCGAGGCCCACTTTATGAAATAGGCAATGAATTTTGCAATTATGTTCATAATGAGTTTCTAAACCCATGCCCAAATTTTGGGCGTGAACGGGACTCGATTTGGAGAACAAAACAACTCCGAAATTCCATAAGATCAAGGGATTTTAGCAAGAAAATTAACGGAATATATGAAGGATAAAAGCGAAATATTAACAAAAAGAGGAGGGGAAATAATAACAGACTTACCAAAAATATTCAGTAGTGAAAAACCACCTTAGAAAAATCTCCGAAGCTCTAGCAACAATTGAGGTTTTGGAATAAAAGAGGAGAAAACAAGGTGGACTGCTATATATAAATAGCACCTCCGCATTCTCCAAATGTGGACTCTGCAAATGCGGCTTCCGCAAAAGTGGAGAAATCCCACAAAAATGGCCTCTGCAAAAGCAGAGAAAGTCCACAAAAGCGGCCATCGCAAATGTGGAGAAAAGTTTGTAAAAGCAGACCCACCAATAACAACAATCCAGTAAAAACAACAAGCCCAAAAATTCACCAGATGGACCCTCGGGATTTATCCGGGGTCCCGCGGATGCAAATGAACTATGCTACCCTACCAAAAATGGCATTTCGGACTCAACAGAATTAAAGAAATTCCCAATGGAGATTCTTTTAATGAAAAGTGGGCCCCACACCCAAAAACTAACTTTTTCCAAAATGGAACTCAATAGCCCAAAATGAGTTTGAAAGCCTCAGGACCCAAACCAAAGATTCCTCTATCCCAAAGTCAACATTCCGGAGCTAACAATACTGACGGAATTTCCATCCGAGGTTGTCTTCTCTGAATGTTGACCAAGGTCAACCCTTTCAGCCTTAAGAATTTCAAAACAGGGAAACTCTTCTAAAACACAAATGAATAGCCCGAGAATCAAACCGTCAGTCCCTACAAGTCATTAAATGACTTGTAGCCGCTGTGGGAAAGTTCAAAATGCTGAAAATGCATGATAACCGAGAAATGACCTAGAGGATCATTACAATATCTATTATTAAAAGAAATTTCATCCTCAAAAATTAAGAAATAGAAAGTACCTGGAGGCTCAGAAACAAAAGGATATTAGGTCCGTATATCGAGCTAGGCTTCCCCAGGAGCCTCCTCGAGCGGACAACGACCCAGAGTTATATCAAAGGAAAGCTTACTAAAACCTTGAATTCCTACCAGCAAAACCAGGATAGCAACAAAACTCTAACTCATAAGCTAAACAGTCAGTTAACTAAACCGAACCCACCAAACCATTAAAAATTCAACCAGAGAGCATCAACACAACACAAGAGCCAAGAAAACCAAGGCGATCATCACACAGAACCGATAAGTAGGCTAACTCAAAACACAAAACCCACATCCTCAAAATTCTAACCTATGAGTCATTTGATCCGGAAAACACCCTTCTGCCTATCCTGAAACATCCGCACTCTAACCATAAATCCTGGTCAAACACCCCAAGCTACACTCGTAAACATCAACTAACCCACCGAAAGGCTATGATTCCTACCATACTCTACCTCTAACAAAGTCATCTAAAAACTCAACTTCTACCAAAACCAAACACTGGTCCCACTAACCTCTAAAATACACAACATCTACCTGCAACATACCCTCTAGAATCGAATTAGTTTGCTCTGAATGACCATCGGTCTGCAAATGGACAATTGCGCTAAGATCACTTGGATTCCCCAAACTCATCTTAATAAACCATCATAAACCTAACTGCAAATGAAACACCGGGATTATAAATGATGTAGCCAGGAACCCCATGCTGAAGAATAATCTTCCAAAATCAGATTCTTAATCAAACTCTCTGAACCACACAAGGTCTGATCCGACGAAAAGTGAATAGGCTAGGTCAACCTATCCGAGAAGACCCCAATGACACCAAAACCATGCAACAAATGTAGCGAGAATGCTATGAAGTCCATAGCCAACCACCAACTCCAAATTCTAGAAATTCTGCCATGGTCCCCAATTCTTGATACAGAAACTGAATCTAAGCATCTACTCTACTGTACCAGCACGCACTCTACTAGCTTAGAAGCATCTCACCACCTAACAACTTTTGGCCCTTCACGAAAAGAGTATGAATTGATGCTAGAATCCACAAGTCTTCAAACTTTGAAGAACCCATCTTACTCTCACCAAACCACTAGAAGAGGACGATCTTCTGAATCAATCTAGTCATAGGTGCCGCAAACATAGGAAGTCCTTCACAATCCTTCTAAAATAGCTTGCTGACCCGCAAAGTCTGAAACTAAACTCCAAATTCTAGTTAATCTCATCCCTACTCCTAGAGTAGACTCAGATACCACCTATGAATCCTATAGTAACTGGGTCCAAATAGGCTCTGAACAAAGGACATAGCTTGGAACTTATAAAGGGTGCAATGAGTCCTAAAATAGTCCTTGGAAAGCCCACCACCTTGATTCTTAACAGGAGATAACCTGACCTCAAATTCTATCTTTAGAAAATACCTGCGCAACCTGAATACTCATTAATCGCAAAAACTGACCTAAGGGAAGAACGTCAGAACTAGAACCATGAACAAAAGCAAGACAATCTAACCACCCAAGATAGTTAGGTTCTAAGGTAGCAAAAACCAAGCCTAGAGTTACAGCTAAAGGCCACCAATTATGGTGATAAGGCCTACCCCCTTTGCACCCCAAGATAGCTACTACCCAAACTGACATACTCGATCCACTACTAAAAGAATCCTCCTACAGGGCAGCTATATGCATAAGCACTACGATCTCACATAGAAGGTCTGGATGAGAAGCAATGTAAGCAGATATATATAAGGACATGCATACCCCATATCAAACAATACCAAAAGTTCACTGATGATAATAGAATCATATTTGTGATAAAATAATACGAGTGACTACGCCTACCATGACCATTTGACCGGTACGACTGGGAACCATCTCTGACAACCTGGGAACCATCCCTACTAATATGTACATCAACTCTGGCTTATAATGCTAGAAATCAAAAGGGATAAAACTCTCTGAATCTCAGACAAGTCCTAGCAAAGTGTTCCCACTCACCACACACATAGCAACCCTTACCAGAAGTGCCCCGATGAGAAAAACTGGATGAGCCTGACTGGCCACCACAACCCGGATACCTAGAATGCAAACCTCGAGAAGTCTGACCTGAACCCAAACTGCTCTGCCCATTGTGACCCAAATATTTGCTCTTTGAAATCTGCAATAGTGCATGAACTAGTCGGCTGGGCCAAAAGTGCTGAGGGTAACCTCTATAGGAGAAACCCCTGCCTCGAAACTAGAGACCACTGAAACTACCCTGACGGTGAGGGTTTTTTATCGCTGCCTCTACAGGCCTCATGACATATACCCTCAATAATTCATGCATGATCAACAACCACAAGAAATGTAGCCCTCGCTGCCACTAGCTACTTTGTAGCCAAAGAAAGTGGTAAATCTATACCTCTGACAAACCGGCGAACCCGTTTGTGCTCCACATATAGAATCAGAGTAGCATGCCTAGCCAACTCATGGAACCGTGACTCATACTCAGAAATGGACATAGATCCCTGCTCTAGTATGGTGAACTCATCCCTCAATATCTCTCTCAGGCTACGAGGTACATACTTCTCCAGGAAAGCCTCATAGAACTGAGCCTAAGTCATTGGATATGACCCGGCTGGTCTGCAAGCAGTACAAGATTGCCATCACTATTTTGCCAAACCATCCATCTGAAATACAGTGTAATCTGCCCGTGTGACTCCACTAACCTAAGGTTATACAACCTTTTCTGGCAACTAATCAAGAACTCATAAGCATCCTCACCGGGGGCACTAGAAACCTCAGAGGATCTAACCTGATGAACCTACACAGCATCTTCTGCTCCTCAGTTGACATAACCGCCCTAGCTGCAATAGGCTGAACAACCAACAAAATTGGCAATATGTTAAAATAAGGAGTCACAACAGCTGGCTGCGCTCCTAGTCCCTGACCACTATGTGTTATTGTCTGGGCTGAAGTCTGTGCCTCATCTCTAATCTGCGAACTATTAGGCGTACTAGGCAGAGTCCCAGCTTATGACATACTCTCCAATAAGCTAAGAATCTTGACCAGAATACCCTGAAGGGTTAGTGAAGCTACAAATCTTGTTGGAGGTTGGGCTAGCCCCACGCCCTACAACTAAAACTGAACACCCTCAACCTCTGCCTTTAGTAATTATGCTCCAGCAACAGGCATTTAAGCCTCGCCTATGCCCGTTGTCGACCTCGTTATACCATCTGAGAAGGAATGGAACAATTGAAGTTTAGATTTTTGATAGAGTGAAGAATGCACGATAAGGAATCAATAAAATAGAACTTTTCTAAGAACTCCTGGTAGCCTCTTGCAGATAGGATACAAACGTCATCATATTGATCCGTAAGACTCTACTAGACACTTGCCCTTATACCAACGACACTGATGAACCTAGAGCGCTGATACCACTCTATCACGACCCAAAATTTCAAGTCATGATGGCACCTACTATAACCAACCAATAAGTAAGACAAACCCTTAGCTCGAAACTACAAGTAATGGGCTAACACAAGAATGAAACCAAAAATGAAAAAACATCAATAAATAGCAGAAGATAAGTTAAACAAGCTAAGTAAAAAGGGAGGGAAGAAAATAAAATACACAAGACTCCCCCAAGTCGTGGTGTCAGTGGGTACAAGTTCTACTACAACTTAGATTTTCAAGACAAATACAATGAAATACAGAACATTCTCTGAATGTATGATAGAAGACTAGTCCAAAAGTAGAGGGAAGTGGATCAACTCCGATCGCCAAGAGCTCACCTGATATCTCCGATCAACAGCTCTGCATGTGGACATCATCTCAACAGTGATAACTGGTACTAGGATCTACATCAGGAAAAAGATGCAGAAGTGTAGCATGAGTACCAAAACACACGGTATCCAATAGGCATCATAGGCTGACTGAGCTTAAATAAGATATAAGAATAACAAAATGCGAATATAAACCTACAGGTAAGAGAGAGGGGTCACAAGGAAATAACAGGTCATAACTAGATAATAAGGATAAGTACGAGTAAATAACATTGAAGGCATAAAGCAATAATCTAGCTATAACCTAGACGGACCCCCATAAGCTTAGAACAATAAGGAATGCTAACTACACATCAGATTACGATAGTAAAGAGATGCGAAAGAACACCATGATATGCAGTGTTAAATGAAGAAATGATATGTAGCCAATGCAGTAATGAGTAAAACCATGAGTCATCTCACGGGCCGCCGGAGCTCAACAACAATACCGTGCCTTAATACCTGAAATATCCTCATAGGTCATCGAAGCTTATCAATGCATACCATGAAACATAATCCACATTTAATCAGGGAAAACCTAGAGTATTCTCATGGGCCATCGGAGCTTATTTATATATATGAACACCGCAAATTAAAAACCTCGTATGCACGCAAGGGGCCATCGAATCTTACCAATGTGCCAACAGATCAATAGAAGGTAAGGTTCAGAGCCGTCTCTCAGAACAAGTGCATAAATAGTAGTATTTTCTGACTAAAAAATCAATAAAATAATAAGGTTCAGTTCCTTCTTAGTAACACGAGTTTATAGTAAAAGAAGTTGTTTCCCCTTTTTAATAACTGAAACCAGTGATGATAGTACGATGCCCTCCCTGGAGCTCCAATCATTCGAAAAAGAGGCATTATGGGTTTAAAAGTTAATAATTAGTATAAACTAGTGAATTCTTTCCTTAATTTAAAAACCATTAGTTGAAAAGAAGAATTTTCCATATTAATTCGCCGAGCCATTTATTTTCCGTCAAATTGTACTATAACCTGAACATATGCAAAAAGGATGAAAATGAACCAGCTCAAATGTATATATGGATACATGTAAATGCACAGAGCTACACCAAGATAGGGCGTTTCACCCTTTATATCAAGATCGTACTAACTTGGGATCTAGCCTGCCCAAACCATGGCCTCAGGCCCATAAATCCTCATACCATAACGAAACATAGAAAATAACGCGATAAAAATAACCAGTACGCCAAGTAAAAAACTAATCTACCACGACCTATAACCCAACGAATGCTAAGGCCGCCTATTCTAATGTAAGCACTAAAGGAAATCACTACACTAAATACCAACCCCCAAGGGACTCAACTAAGGTAAATAATTAACCGAAGCTAAGCTAAGGCGCACAAGTAATCAAAAATTAAGCAAAGCACAAAGTATACTGACCTAGAGTCTAGCCAATCTAGCGTCCATAGTCTCGAGCCCACAAATATACAATAAATGAAAAGTACGATGTGAGCAAGAACAATAAATATAAAAATAACGGTAACATCTACTCTATCACGAACCCTCGACTAATTTTATGCTAAGGTTTCCTAATCTGATAAACTCAACCACAAGCAGCCTAAACTAAGCTAAGGCATCTGATCCTAATCCTAAGGACACTACACCGGCTACGCCAAGTCTTACGGGAGAACTACAACTTATACTAAGGATTTCCTAGCGAGACTCTACTCTAAGGTCCCTAAATCACCCATAAGGATTAAAATGCCTACTCAGAACTATATCTAAACCGCAATATTTCACCAACCATTAGCAATTTATTATACTCATATCTTACACGAGCAAAGTCTAGAAAAAGTAAACCATAACCTACCTGGAAGCCGAACACGCGCACACAATCCACAAGATCGAAGCCTATCTCCCCCCAAGAAGCCTCTGAATGATGACACACTATCATAAACATGATTTATGTGTCAAGAAGAAAAAAATGACACCCATATTGATATACAAACTTTTGGGCCAGAAATCGAATCCAAAAATGACCCTCGGGACCCACTTTATGAAATAGAAAATGAATTTTGCAATTATATTCAAAATGGGTTTCTAAATTCATACCCAAAATTTGGTCGCAAACAGGGCTCGATTCGGAACACAAAATAGCTTCGAAAGTCCATAAGATCAAGGGATTTTAGCAAAGAAATTAACGGAATATATGAAGGATAAACACAAAATATAAACGAAAAAGAGGAGGGGGAATATAACGAACTTGCCAGAAATATTGAGTGTGAACAGCCACCTTAAAAGAAGCTCCCAAGCTTTAGAAATAATGGAGGTTTCAGAATAAAATAGGAGAAAACAAGGTGGACTGCTCTATACAAATAGTTTGCGGAGGTTTTTTCGCAAATGCGGACTCCACAAAAGCGGAGAAGGTTTGCAAATGCGGCCTCCACAAAATGGGAGAAATCTCGCATTAGCGGCCTCCGTAAAAGCGGAGAAAGTCCACAAAAGCAGTCATCGCAAATGCGGAGAAAAGTTTACAAAAGTGGACCCATCAGCAACAGCAAAACCCGCAGAAACAACAAGTCTAAAAATTCACCGGATGGACCCTCTGGATTCATCTGGGGTCCCGCAAATGCAAAAAAACTATACTATCCTACTAAAAATGGCATTCCGGACTCAATGGAATCAAGAAAATTCCCAATGGAGATCATTTTAATAAAAAATGAGCTCCACGCCCAAAAACTAACTTTTTTCAAAATGGAACCCAATAGCCCAAAATGAGTTTTCAGCCTTAAGAGTTCCAAAACAGAGATATTCTTCTAAAACACAAGCGAGTAGCCCGGAAACTAAACCGTCAGTCCCGATTTTGAACTTTTATTTTTTTAGTGTTTTACTTTATTTTGAACTTTTATTTGTTTTTCTTCTATAATAGTGCCTCTTTAACCATATATTATCTTTGAAAATTTATATATATGTAAAAACATACATTTTATGTTTTTATATGTGTATAAATTTTGTCTATATACTTTAAAAATATGTAGTAGATAAGCTTTTTAAAATGGAAATTATCCTCCTCCATTAATTTTTCCTTATTTGTAGGAATTATTAATCATTATTTTTATTTAATAAATGGAGAATGAGTTCTAATTAAGTTAATTACCTAATAAATCTCTAAGTTTTAGTACTAAGAAATAAAAGAGAAACTGTATATAATTGGGCTTAGCTTTTACCAATGGAACGAAGTCATGGGCCAATATGAGGGAAAGAAACTGTAGGCCAAGCCTTAGGGAACATTGAAGCTTAAAAAAAGGAAAATAACTAGCCAATCAACAACCTCAAAGAAGATTGAAAACCCCTTAACCATTAAGCTACACCTCTTAACTTTGATGAGGGAGTTTATTATAATATAGATATATATAAAATTCAAACTTAATCTTTACATATACTAGTGTAATTCTCGAGCGAAGGGAGTTCGGATATGTATATGTAAATATGAATGGAGGGAGTAAATAATTACTTAAAGGGATTGGAGAAAGTAATTGGTAACACTTCCTCCGTCTCTTTTTATGTGTTTCTTATACTAAAAATAATTTTTTTTCTTTTTACTTGTTCATATTAAAAAATCAAAACAAAATTATTATTTTCTTCCAACACTATATATTCTTATTATTAACTTATAACTAACTACATATATAAAAAATTAGTAGTCCAATTTTAAATTTTAAATTGTAATTAATAAAATTAATTTAATAAATGATTAATAAATATTTTTTAAAGGGAAGTATCAAGTGACCATGTAAAAAAGAAACGAGTGGGAGTAGACCATAGCATAAAAAATCTTTCAAGAAATTACATTTAAGATGTGCACATGCCAACCAATATGCTTTAATTTTATAATAAATGACTTAAAGAATATTTGTAATTTACGTTGAAAGAATATATGCACATGTGATGTAGCAACAAAATTATGTGGTGATAGTGAAAGGAAATCACTTACTCCATCCGTTTCATATTAGTTATCCATTTTCTTTTTACACACTCCTTAAAAAATGATAAATAAAATAATAATTTTACTAATTTACCATTATTTATTCACTCCTTTAAAAAGGAAACTTTTTGAAACTTATAATTGTTTAGGCTTTCAAAAAGTATTAAGTAGTGGACCGGGTGAAATGAAATTTTTTTGATTAATTTTATCTCAATTTGATAAATGAACAAATAATTTCAAACAACTAATAATAATAAAATGGACAAACTAATATGAGACGGAGAGAGTATTAATTTTGATCATCGACCAGACAAATTTAAAAAGTCTATTACGAAGAGGGAAGTAAAATTTTTTTTTTTTTCTGTAGATATAATTAGATAGTATTAATAATGCATGACTGAGCACTATGTATTCCTTCTAAGGAAATTTTGATGACATGTTATGTTATGTTGTTGTATTCTCATGAATGCTCCTAATTGGAAGACTAATAGACTAGGACATAGCTAGGAGGTTGTTTCTTATGGGGATGAGATTTTGTTTGCTGCAAGGATTGTTACATATAAGAGTCAACGTGAAGAAAAATGTTTTTTTTTCTATTTATTCTTGTTTTTATGTTTAAATACCATTATTTTCTAAGATTAAGCACTATCCGTTATTTCGATATGATTAATGTATATTTCATAAAGAAAAAGATAAATTTATTTTTCATTATTTATTTTTCGTATGGTTCATAAATCAAACAGTAGCATGAAATTCCATTTTTCTTTATAACTAGTTTCATATGCTAGTCGTAATATTCTTTCACACCTAATAATTGTACTTTGAGATATAAGTGCTCTCTCTATTTCTAGGAATTGAATTGCACAGATCGTATTAAAAAATTTACATTTAAAGAATAGTGAATATGTGATGTAGTAATAATATTCTTTGAAATTTTATATTTAAGAATAGTGAACATGTGATGTAGCATTAATATTTAAAATTTTACATTTAAAAAATAGTGAACATGTGATGTAGTAATAATATTTGAAATTTTGCATTTACGGAATAGTGAACATGTGATATAGCAATAAATTGTGTGATAGCCAATGGAAATCATTTATTAACCCCTAGACATAATTTTAGAAAGTCTACTATGAAGAGAGGTTGATGTACAAAATTTTATTGTTCCCGTAGAATACATTAAGATATTAGTTATATTTAGGAGGGGTGAAAATCATTTACACCTCCAACTTTGCTTTTAAAAATCAAACTCCCCCCTGAACTTTAAAAAATAATCATTTTCTCCCGTTTATCTTATGCAATGTCTATTTTATCCTTAACATTTGCAGTCCTTTATTTATGTAATTTTTTTTATATTATATATAATATTTATTTTTTAATCTAGGTAGTTTCTAGATTTTTATTTAAGTTCATTAATATTATAAGTAGAATAATTTTTTTATAAATTTGTTATAAAATTAAATATTATTTTTTTAATTATTTTAATATTACGGCATTAGGTATATATGATTGTTATTAATGAATTTTTTTTTAAAATTATAATTATAATTTTTTTTACAATATAAATAAATAAGCGTTTAAGAATTGTGTGACCAGAAGATCATAGGTTCAAGCCATGGAAACAACCTCTTACAGAAATGCAGGGTAAAACTGCATACAACAGACCCTTGTGGTTTGACTCTTCCCTGAAGCCCGTACATAGCAGGAGTTTTAGTGTACCGGACGACCTAATCTTTTAAGATTTTTTTATAAAAAATATTTATTTTTATTAATTCTTTTTGTATACCTGTATCAAAATATATTTATAAAGTTATCGCATTATAGTTTTCATTATATTTTTAATTTTTTATAGTTTTTATTATTAATAATAAAATCAATTTTATTTTATTCATTTATTTCATTATAGAACACCATTAGCTTTTATACTTGATCAATATTTTTTCGTTTTCCTTTTTTCGATGAAAATAGTATTTATAGATAATTTGTTGCACAGATTACAAAAATAAAAGTATCATAATTTTAAGAAAGTAAAATAAATAAATGTTGATAATGTAAGGGTAGAATAGACATTTAGAAAAGTCAAGTAAGAAAAGGAGGGAAGAATGATTATTTTTCAAAGTTGAGGGAGAGTTTGATTTTTAAAGCAAAGTTGAAAGGCGTAAATGATTTTCACCCTATTTAGGAGTGACAAACGGTCGGGCCAGATAAGATATGAGAGAATTAAAAATGGATTAAATAAAAACAGATAAAATATCTATACGGATAAAAAATGAGTAACAACCAATGCAATAATATTAATATTAATCATTTTGAGTCAATGGGACCTTCAAACATCCGAAATATGTTCAAATTGTAAATGAGATAGCGTTCCAAGAATATTTGTAATTTAAGAAACGAGTGGGAGTAGACCATAGCATAAAAAATCTTCCAAGAAATTGCATTTAAAATGTGCACATGCCAAGCAATATTCTTTAATTTTATAATAAACGATTTAAATAATATTTGTAATTTACGTTGAAAGAATATATGCACATGTGATGTAGCAACAATTTATGTGATAGTGAAAGGAAATCACTTACTCATCCGTTTCATATTAGTTATCAATGCACTTTCTTTTTACACACCCCTTAAAAAATAATAAATAAATAATAATTTTATTAATTTATTATTTATTTACTTCTTTAAAATGGAAACTTTTTAAAACTTATAATTGTTTAGGCTTTCAAAAAGTGTTAATTATCGAGCTGGATAAAATGACTTTTTTTTAATTAATTTTATTTTAATTTGTTAAATGGACAAATAATTTCGAACAATTATTAATAGTAAAATAGACAATTAATATGAGATGGAGGGAGTATTAGTTTTGATCATTGACCAGACAAATTTTAAAAGTCTATTACAAAGAGGGAAGCAAACAAAAATATATTAGAATATAATTAGATAATATTAATAATGCATGACTGAGCACTGTGTATTCCTTCTAAGGAAATTTTGATGATATGTTATGTTATGTTATGTTGTTGTATTCTTATGAATGCTCCTTGGAAGACTAATAGACTAGGACATAGCTAGGAGGTTGTTTCATATGGGGATGAGATTTTGTTTGCCGCCAGGATTGTTATTTATAATAGTCAACGTGAAGAAAAATATTTTTTTTCTTTCTATTTATTCTTGTTCTTATGTTTAAACACCATTATTTCCTAAGATTAAGCACTAAATAATCTGCTATTTCAGTATGATTACTGTATATTTCATGAAGGAAAAGATAAATTTATTTTCCATTATTTATTTTTCGTATAGTTCATAAACCAAACAATAGCATGAAATTTCATTTTTCTTTATCACTAGTTGCATATGCCCTAGTCATAACATTCTTTCACACCTAATAATTATACTTTGAGGATATAACTGTTCTCTCTATTTCGAGGAATTGAATTGCACAGAAAATATTTGAAAATTTATATTTAAAGAATAGTGAACATGTGATGTAGTAGTAATAATATTATTTGAAATTTTATATTTATAGAATAGTGAACATATGATGTAGTAATAATATTTGAAATTTTACATTTAAAGAATAGTGAACATGTGATGTAGTAATAATATTTAAAATTTTACATTTAAAGAATAGTGAACATGTGATGTAGTAATAATATTTGAAATTTTACACTTATAGAATAGTGAACATGTGATGTAGCAATAAATTGTGTGATAATTAATGGAAATTATTCATTAACCCCTAGACATAATTTTAGAAATCCTATTATAAAGAGAGGTTGATGTACAAAATTTTATTGTTCCTGTAGAATACATTAAGATATTGGTTATATTTAAGAGTGATAAACGATTGGGTCGGATCAGATATGAGCGGGTTCATGAAAATGAGTTAAATAAAAGCAGATAAAATATCCATACGGACAAAAAATGAGTAACAACCAATACAATAATATGAATATTAATCACCTTGAGTCAATGGGGTCTTAAACATTCGAAATACGTTTAGATTGTAAATGACATAGCGTTCCTAATAGAAATTACGACTCTTTCAGAATTAAACTAGATCCCGGACTGGTCAATTTACAAGTCCTAATCATGATCTGTGTTAATGGAAGGGTCATCAATTATTACACAAGAAGTGAATTCTTTTAGAGAATTTTTTTGATAGAATATATTCATTACTAATACTATATATGGATTAAAATGATAAACTGAAAATTATGGCTCTTAAATTTCATATTTCCGATAATGTAGAATTGTAAAAAGCACCCCAATTCTTAGTGATGGATAATTTGCTTTATATATAGAGGTGAACTTAACCCCATCTCATTCACATCTACTTTCTTCCTTCTCTAGCAAAAACTTCCTGTCATTATATCATCCCTTTTCAGAAGAACAAGTTTCTTGCTATTAACAACCAAGTAATCCTTGTTTCATGCTTCGTCTTTCTCTCTGTTTCTTTTTGTTTCATTTATAATTAGCAATTATCTATCTTCTTCTTGTTTAAACTAGAACTTGGTAATGATGCCTTGTGTATAATTTACACTTGTTTTTGTTTGTAATTGTAGGATGACCACAACATTTCTGTTGGCTTTGGTAGCAGTATTTTGCACAATTGTTCTCGGGGCCGAAGATTATTTGTACGTGAATATTACAATACTCGAAAGCGCAACTGCCCAAGGCGCGGGTATATATACTTTTTATATCGCTAGCTAGAGCGCGCTCTCTCTATAGATATATGTATATATTCTTAATATTCTTAATTCATTCCTCAAAGAAAATTAATGACATAATATTAATCATTTGTTTTGTCAACAACTAGTATGCCTTGATGGAAGTCCACCAGCATATCATCTGGATAGGGGACATGGTACCGGAGTTGAAAGTTGGATTATCTACTTGGATGTTAGTTACTGCTTAATCAATTCTTCTTCTTCTTTTTAATTAATTTTGACATTTAACATAACTAATTAGTTCATCACCATATTAACTTCGGATAAATAATTCACATTTATAGGGAGGTGGTTGGTGCAACAGTATCCCAGATTGCCTTGATCGTTCAACTAACTTCTTAGGTTCTTCCAAGCATATGGATCCACGAGGTTTTTTTGATGGGATACTTTATAATACTTCCATAAAAAATCCATGTGATGAATTTCATATGAAGAAATGTCATATTTTTTCTTTGTGTGCATATATAAATTTTTAACCCACTTCTTCTAACTGCGAGCAACATTGTTCAAATTTGGTAGAGTTTTATAATTGGAACAGGGTGAGGGTGAAGTAATGTGATGGTTCATCTTTCACAGGTGATGTTGAACAAGTTCACCCCGTAAGAAATTAAATACTAGCTAGTACTGCATATATATGTCTCTCATAGTCATATATATATATATATATATATATATATATATATTAATGGAGTAATTAATATCACTGTAATTAGGAGAACAAATTGTATTTTAGAGGAGCAAGAATATTTAAGGCTATTATGGAAGATTTATGGAGCAAAGGAATGAAAAATGCTAAAAATGTGAGAATATATCCTATTGAATTCACTCTCTAGTTTCATATTCCTTATTCTACTTTTATCTTCTTCTTTTTCAAAAAAAATTCTACTAGGCTAAATTTTGAAAAACAAAAAATGCAATGTCAAGCAATTCTAACCGGAACATGAGCAGGAGGGTTGGCAACAATCTTGAACTGTGACAAGTTCAAATGCCTCCTTCCGGAGAGTGCCAGAGTAAAGTGTGTTGCGGATGCTGGCTTCTTCATCAATGGGTCAACTCTTCCTATATGTAATCTAAAGAAAATGATTAATTAAATTCTATTAGTTAAATCTATTAGCGTCTAATCCTCTTGGCACATTCATGATTTATGCAGAAAGACAATCTATGGTACTTCATATATTCAAGAGATGTATCAAAAAATTGTTAACCTACATGTGAGTCACATCTTCTCCTTTTTTGTATTAGTAATTTTGGTATGGTTAAGAAGTGGATTCAAGTTGAATCTTTTCCTCTTTCGTTCACAGGGATCGGCTAAGAATCTGCCGTCAGCTTGCACGTCTATAATGGAGCCAAGTCTAGTAAGAGTTTAAGCTTTTGAAACAAAAATAATTACTTTAATTATATGCCATAGTAGTATAAATATTTCTCTCTAATTATAACATTACCTTTTCTTAATTTTATATGGTGCAGTGCTTTTTCCCTCAGAATGTTGTTCCATACGTTCAAACTCCACTTTTCATAATCAATTCAGTTTATGATTACTAGCAGGTCAAAGAGTGCTAATTTCTCTCAGTTTTAAGAATTTGATTTCTTTCTTTTTTTACTTCTACAAATCTAAAAGAAATTGATTATTTTGTACACTCTAACTCCAGATTAATAACACTTTGGTTCCTCCATACCTTGATCCTCAACATGCCTGGAAGGATTGCAAGAAACACATAAATAATTGCACATTTAGCCAGCGTATAATTATTCAAGGTTAGCTTTCTCTGGTGATTAACTAATGTATACCTTTCAATATAATTACACATGTATAATAGCTCTTCTTCTCCTTTAATTCCTTTTTTTTTTTTAAAATATAGCCTTTCGAGTGGAGTTTTTGAAGACATTCGAGGAACTGCCCCCTTCTTTTACGAGGGGTTATTTCCTCACGTCTTGCTATTCTCATGGTAATCCTCGTAATCCGGCATACTGGTTCAGTGCTAGCTCTCCAAGATTACTTAATAAGGTAATGTTTCGTTTGTTTTAGCCATATGAAGTTTGAATTAATACACAGTTTTTTTTGTTTTTGAATGTTATCATTTGCCTATATCATTCTTAGTTTTGATGAGTTCATAAAAGATTTTAATTTTTATAATATTTATTTGTGTAGACAATCGATGAAGCTATTGCGGATTGGTACTTTGAGAGAACAACGTTTCAATATATAGACCATTACCCTTGTGCTAAAGATTGCAAGTTATTATAATTTAATTAGTGAACTTGTGTAACTAATAGGCTTGCAGATGTTGTACCTGCTGCTTATTTGGTGGTACATAGCTGTTGAGGAGTAGCTTACCGTTGGAGTAAAGAAAGTTTTTATGTGTTACCAGTTACATACACTTGAGTAATATTAGATTTTAGCAGATAAGTTTCTATTATTGTTAAGTTTAATGTATTTAAAAAAAAAATCCATTCGAGTAAGTTAGAAATTGTGGAATGCAATGTTGTGGTCATAGTTGCAATTAGAAGGACCAGAGTACTGACTTATTTCTCAACTCTCTTCTTTCCTCTTTATTCTTTCTTATGATTGGTTTAGTAAATCTGAAACTTTTGAAGCAAATTATCATTATTTCAATAAAGAGAGAGAAATTGATAAAATGGAAACTATACAGAGAAATTGATAAGATTCAAATATTAATGCATGCATCTTCATGGCCGTAGAAGAAATTCTATAAATTGACATTTTATGTTTTGGACAGATAAATCATTAATTCTATTTTAAGAAACCATTAATTATTTTGGTCTCTTTTTTTTTTGTCTCTCTTCATTAATGTTGTGTATTTACTTTCAATGATGTTTCAAAAGAGATAATGAAGCTCTAATCCACGTCGTTGGATAGATGACATAAATATGGAGTGTGAATAACTTATATGATCGTTCAATTATAATAAAACTAGTGGATATGATCGCCCTTTCGCATGTGCGGTGATATAAAAACTCATTAAGTTTATGAAATGAACTCTGAAAAGTGTCTTGAAGTGTTTGACTGCTGAATGACGTCCACAAATGGCGTTGTCCGTCCTGGTTGAATGCATATTCTTATTTCTCCTGTTTCTATGATATCCATGCCCATTTTATCCCTGGCTTCATGAATAGATTTGTAAATAGCATTTAGATTACTTTGCAGAGTGTATAGTAACTGCCTTTTTTGGAACGGCACAATTGTATATGAGTAGGTAGGATGGCAACCGCTATTGTTGGAATATAATGACATAACTGTCCGAATTTGACGAATGGTCTAATGAGATGAAGACATGTGGTATTCGTGATAGGTCGGGTAGGAGATCGAGGATGGTGTTGAAGAGACAACCCGTCTATCTTTGGAAATGAGATAACGGATGCACGACATCGGATGGATAGAATAAAGCCGAATATCTGACCGTTATGGAAGGTCCCGAGATCTTCATCAGTTGTTACTCAACCATAATAATGTGCTTTAGTGCGACTTTAATGAGTTTTATCAAGGCATAATTTGTGGGTCTTGTACCTCGATAAGTAGCTATAAATAGGACATTTTTTAATTAAAAGGCTTAAGATTCTTTATTACACCAAATATATCAACTTTTTCCTAATTACTAAATTATTATTTTAATTACAAGTCATACCAGATTTTATAATTATTAAAATTTTGGAGAGAGATAATTATTTGGGCTAAATTTATTGAACCTATTAATGAGCATGATTTCCCCCCTCTCTTCAATTATATTCAATTTTTAAAAAGGAAAACAAATATCCTCTTTCTCTCTCTTCATAGTTCCTTCTTACCCGATCCCTCTCCAATAATTACAGATTATTGTATAATATTTTGAATTTTAAATTCATGGATTTTGAATTTGCAATAATATTAGTGGTAGAATTATCGTATAAAAATTGATGTCTGATAAATATTATATGTTAATAATTTTTTTTATTCTATAAAAATTGTATATAATCTGCTATCCATGTATTATTTTAACCAATCAAGGTGAAATTGATTTATATATAACAAAGCCAGACTTTGAATAATTTTTAATTTTTTTGATCTCATGTATGAAATTGGTATATAAAATTCTACATACAAATGATGAACTCTTATGACTGATTTTTAGTGTATGAATATGATACACAATATGATATTCATGAATTAGTTTTGTCTCTCTTATTGTGTCTTTGTTCACTAAAGTGGCGCTTCATTAGTGTCTTATTGTCACGACCCAACCCGTCGTGAGTGGCACCCACCCAACCCCCGGATGAGGAACCAATAGAGTTCAACCCTTTGCCTAGACTAACAGCCTAAAACCAACAACAGAAAATAAACTAGCAATCAAAGTAAGCAAAAACTATAGGGTAATCATTAACCTGCGGAAAATTCCACCTAGGAACGGGAAGTCTTTGTACCAAACATCAATACCAATATCTAGAATGCGGGGATGTAACCCCAAAAGAAAATACGAAGTAGTTTTAAGTCCGAAACAAGTGGACTGAAACTCTAAAGATAACCCAAGGTAGCTCGAATCAAGCAACTCACCCTTGCAAGTCAAAAGCCGTCGGCACTAAAGGTGAGGTCGCGTCTCAGCCGGTTTCCTATACTCACTAAAAGACAAGCAAGTGCAGTATCAGTACACCACTACTGTGTACTGGTAGGATCATCAACCAGTTTCCAAATAAACAATGTATAACAGTACAACAATATCAAGTATAAGGTATGGGAAACATGCATAAATAGCCACAGACACACTTAGACTACCAGTCTCTACTCAGCCTGCTCCCGCATGAATCCACCACCTAACTCTAAGCCACAACCGTATACCATTAACTACACCTTTCCGTCTAGCTTGGACCCACCCTGAGATCCCCTTCTAGACTACACACCTGTACCTTGAATCAACCCAGCCTAAACCAAGACTAACATAAATGTCAATGAATAACCCGGCATAAACCAAGACCAATACAACAGTTAACCATAATTTCCCTGGCATCTCAAGGACAATCAAACCAATAACACATTTAATAAGCAATCCGGTCCACTCACATAACCAATATCAATCAATGCAACACCATAATAATAATGCAATGATGCAATAAGAGTAAACCTGTACCAGGCGTGGTACCCGTGCCAACCAAGTGTTATACCCGTACCAGGCGTGGTACCCGTGCCAACCATTTGTTATACCCGTACCAGGCGTGGTACCCAAGCCAACCTAATATCAATAATCCACAGTCAAATGCATGAACAAACAACTTGTAAACCAATAAGCAAATACCGTTCAAATCACAGACTGTAACGCAAGAAACTTAGACATTCTATACAACTTTCCTAAGCAATGTAATTCATACAATCACTTAGATATGAGTACAAAATATACAACATTCACAGGAATTCGTAAGCCATCACCTACCTCGAATGATCCAAGCTCTATTTGACCCGAGCTTTCTCGTGTTCCGGATTTCTCTTTCGTTCTTGGTTTAAAAACAACACACAGTACATACAATTAACACACAAGGCCTGCACATTACTCGGATTATATCAAATCCCCAAACCCCAGGCCACCAATGATCATCCCACCCTTTTTTTGGGCTTTTCAACCATTAATTCTCCTAGTTCTATCATTTTTACGGATAAAAACAGGAAATTTGACAACCTAAGGTCATTTTAGCATACTTTTATCAACACCCAAGAACGTACTTTCTTGGAACCCCCTTCCTTC
Source organism: Jaltomata sinuosa (assembly GCA_003996215.1). Taxonomy (NCBI): domain Eukaryota; kingdom Viridiplantae; phylum Streptophyta; class Magnoliopsida; order Solanales; family Solanaceae; genus Jaltomata; species Jaltomata sinuosa. Next base: position 68,294 of record QJPP01000537.1, read on the forward strand.
CCTGAATTCCACCATTCCTAGGTTATGCCAACCTTTCCCCAAATTCCCTCCTAGCAATTCTACCGCATAGGAAACATAATACAAAGATTGGGGAACAAAAACCTTACCTTAGGGGAAGAATTTCGACGGAAAAAGAAAGAAAAACGCCTGGAATCGCCTAGCCCTTCTCCCAAAATAAAATTATGAAAAACTGAATGTTTTGGGAGCTGTTTCTGTATTAAAATCCCGTCGGCCTGCTATAGCAGTCCCCGCTCCGCTATAACGGATGACTACCATTACGGCGGTCTTAAGCAGCATTAACCGCCCTTGAGAGCCGCTATAGCGGTAATTTCCACTACTATAGCGGTGGCCGCTATCGTGCACGGTTGCGCCCGTCACGGATAGAATATCCAAAAATCTCCCAGTGTTGGCCATTTTATAACACACTTGCTTTCTCCGATGATCCGAAACAACCCCTTCACGTCAAACTCGATTCCAGGAGTTCTACTTACCCAAATTCAATTCCGAAAAGTCCCACGAACTCCTTTATGTCTTGGCTACGTGGAAAACTAGCTCAACACAAGATGCAAAGATCAATCCTTACCCGGATTTCTCTAGACTCTACCTCGCTCCAAAACTAGCCGAGTCTAGCCTAGCCCAGAATTTCAAACTCCCAAACTCAGAGTTTTCTAACTCTAAAACTTGGCACGATTGGACTACCCGTAACGATGGACCCGATCATTACAACTGATAACAATTTACTCATTGTTCATTCCCGAATGATCAAACCCGAAATTACAGAAATAAAAGGAAGGAAGTGTAGTACCTGAATCCTCAAACAGTTTAGGGTACTTGTCCCGCATGTCCTTCTCAGTTTCCCAAGTGTATTCCTCAACCGGACGATGCTTCCATAGAACCTTCACCATATCAATCACCTTTGTCCTCAACCTCCGGACATCTCGAGCAAGAATCAAAATTGGTTGTTCCTCATAACGAAGATCCTTATCGAAAAGTACCTCATCCCACTTGATGATGTAATCCCTATCCCCATGGTATCACTTAAGCATGGATACATAGAATACTAGATGGATTCCCGACAAACTAGGTGGCAGTGCTAACTTGTAAGCCACTGGCCCCACAATTTCAAGAACTTCAAACGGACCGATGAACTAAGGGCTAAGCTTGCCCTTCTTACCAAACCGCATAACCCCTTTCATTGGTGATACTTTTAACAATACCTGTTCACAAACCTGAAAGTCCATGTCCCGGACCTTGCAATCGGCATACTCCTTCTGCCTGCTTTGAGCAGCCAGCAACTTGGTCTGTATGCCTCTTACCTTTTCCTGCGCTTTCTTCACTAAGTCTACGCCCATAGGCTTCACATCGCCTTCCTCAAACCACCCAACCGGTGATCTGCAGTTCCTCCCATATAGGGCCTCGAATGGTGCCATGTCAATACTGGACTGGTAGCTGTTATTGTACGAGAATTCGCACAATGGTAGAAACTGGTCCCAATGACCCCCGAAGTCCATCACACATGCTCTCAGCATGTCCTCCAATACCTGGATCGTCCTTTCTGACTGACCATCAGTCTGAAGATGGAAGGCTGTGCTAAAGGTGAGTTGTGTACCCAACTCTTCATGTAACTTGCCCCAGAACTTAGAAGTAAACTGCGTACCCCTGCCTGAAATGATGGACAGTGGTACCTCATGCAGTCTCACAATCTCCATCACGTAGATCTTAGCCAATTGCTGTGAATTGTAATCTACCCTGACCGGAATGAAATGATCGGACTTGATCAACCTGTAAACAATGACCCAAATTGAGTCATACTTACCCAAAGTCTTGGGAAGACCCACCACGAAATCCATGGCTATCCTTTCCCACTTTCACTCTGCAATTAGCATTCTCTGAAGTAGTCCTGCAGGTCTTTGATGTTTGTATTTTACCTGCTGGCAGTTCTGACATTTGGACTCAAAATCAACTATGTCCCTTTTTATCCCGGGCCACCAATAATGTTGCCTCAAGTTCCTGTACATTTTGGTCACACCCGGATGAATTGAGTACCGCGAACCATGAGCTTCTGCCAAGATTTTCTGTATCATATCATCCACTCGAGGAACACAAATCCTCTCCCTGAAATGCAACACTCCACCAGAGTCTAACATGACGTCTCTGGACTCCCCGGACATTACCTTACCTCGCAACTTACCCAGTTTCGGATCCTGAAACTGTTTTGCCTTTATTTCCTCTATGAAGGTGGCTTTGACCTCAATGCTGGCCAACAACCCACTTTGATATAAAATTCCCAAGTGCATGAACTTGGCCTCCAAAGCCCTAATCTCTTTAGCCAAAGGTCTTTTGTAGGCCCCCAAACAAGCCAAGCTACCCATGCTAACAATTTTCCAGCTCAATGCGTCTGCCACCACATTAGCCTTACCCGGATGGTACTGAATTGTCACATCATAATCCTTCAATAACTCCATCCACTTTCTATGCCTCAGATTCAAATCCTTCTGAGTGAAAATGTGCTGCAGACTGTGATGATCTGTGATACCTCACACTTGACACCAAAAAGGTAGTGTCTCCAGATTTTCAATGCAAAAACCACCGCTGCCAACTCTAAATCGTGAGTCGGGTAATTCCTCTCATGCACCTTCAACTGCCTGGATGCATAGTCTATCACATTCCTATTCTGCATCAACACAACACCCAAACCAGAATGTGAAGTATCACAGTAAACAACAAAGTCTTTACCTTCAACCGACAAGGACAAAATAGGGGTTGTGGTCAAAAGTGTCTTGAGCTTTTGGAAGCTCTCCTCACACTTGTCGGACCACACGAACAGTACCTCCTTCTGTGTCAGCCTGGTCAGGTGAGTAGCAATAGAAGCAAAATTCTTAACAAACCCTGGTAGTACCCCGCAAGCCCAACAAAACTCCTCTCCTCGGTCACAGAGCTAGGCCGGACCCAACTCTTGACTGCCTCAATTTTCTGGGGATCCACCATCACCCTTTTTTCTGACACTACATGCCCCAAGAATGCCACAGAAGTCAACCAAAACTCGCACTTAGTGAATTTTGCATAAAGCTTTTGGTGCCTCAAAATATCCAGCACAATACGAAGATGATTAGCATGCTCCTCCCTACTCTTAGAGTAGATCAAAATATCATCGATGAACACGATAACGAAGGAATCCAAGTAAGACTTAAACACCCCATTCATCAAACTCATGAATGTTATCGGTGCATTGGTCAAACCAAACGACATTACTAGAAATTCATAATGCCCATACCGAGTCTAAAAAGCAGTCTTCGGAATGTCCTCCGGCCTAATCCTTAACTGATAGTACCCCGACCTCAAGTTCATTTTTGAGAACACTGATGCACCTGAAGCTGGTCAAACAAATCATCTATATGGGGTAGAGGGTACTTATTTCGGATGGTCACCTTGTTCAACTGCCTATAATCTATGCACATCCGCATACTACCATCCTTTTTCTTTACAAATAAGATCGGAGCACTCCAAGGCGAAGCACTAGGACGTATAAATCCCTTATCTAGAAGTTCATGCAGCTGAGTCTTAAGTTTCCTTAACTCTGCTGGAACCATACGATACGGAGGAATAGAAATGGGACGAGTGCCTGGCTCCAAATCAATACAAAAATCTATGTCCCTGTCCGGAGGCATACCAGACAAGTCCGCTGGAAACACCTCTAAAAATTCAGAAACCACTGGAACTGACTCAATAGGAGGAGACTCCACACTATCATCCCGGAGGTGAGCCAAAAAGGCTAGACACCCCCTCCCCACTAGCTTTCTAGTCAGGACAAACAATATTATCTTAACTGGCTTAGGCTTGTACACACCTTCCCACTCTAGTCTATTCTTACTCAGAATTTCTAGAGCCACAGTCTTGGTGTTACAGTTTAACACAACATGATAAGGAGATAGCCAGGTCATACCCAAGATAATATCAAAATCACCCATATCCAGAATTACCAAGTCTACCCAAGTACGTAACCTCACAAAAATAATAGAACAACCATGATATACATGAGTCACAACCACAGACTCTCCATATGGGGTAGAAACATAGATGGGGGAATCAAGGATATCACAAGTCAAACCCAGCCCTAAAGCAAAACTCACAGACACATAAGAATAAGTAGAACCTGGGTCAAATAATGCCGAAGCCATTTTATCACAGACAAGAATAGTACCTGTGATCACCGCATCTGAGGCTTCCACCTCAGTCCTCCCTGGAAAAGCATAGCAATGTGCCAATCATCAATCCGGGTGACTTCCCGGGCCGGCTGCGCCGCACCCCTGCCTGTGCCGCACCCTGATACGCCCAAATTACAACTCCAATTATGAAGCGTAAGCGGTCGCTGTCAAATATAGAACCCAACTAAGGTTGGGGTCGATCCCACAGGGAATAAGATGCAAATTAAGTCGTTAGTGACTTAGTTGACTAGTAATCGATAGTTTCCGGTAATTTGGGGGAGGGGGGGTTTGTGTGATCAATATTTGAACAATGCAAATAACAAATTTCGAGTTTCAACGAGTATTAATCAATATGAGAATGAACTAGGGAAATGTTCACCATGGCATCGTAACAATTTTGACTCAAAGTTTGATAACCGGGTTCTTTCTATATGCATATCACGATGTGATTGAATTAATTGTATCATCTAAACGTTTCTCAACCAAATAGACGAATTTCCTTTTCAATTCTCTCGAACTTGAAAAGGTGCACTTTCTTATTTCAATCCTAAACATCGAGTAGATTAATCTAGTTACAGCATTAATCATAAGACGAGAGTTGGTAGTCTCGAATCCTCGTAGTTAATCAAATTTCTCGATTTTAATCTCTTTGTTCAAGCAAATCAAAGCTAGGTATGTTCTAATGTTTGCAACCATTAGAAAACGTAAATAATGAATGATTAACCACGTGACAACATATAAATTAAACCCAATACTACCCGGAATCTACGTTGTTACTCTTGCCATGGATCCCACAACCCTAGTTGTGGAGAGTTTAGCCACTCATGCTAGCAAAACGAAGTAAGTAAATAATAGTACTCATATGAGAAGAAAGAATTTTTACAATAGAAAATTATTACTTTACTTTGAACTTCGTAGAATTCCAGCACCAATGGTGAAAATCCCAAGAACAATGGAAGAAGAGGAAGAAAAATGCGTATGTCGTATTTTCTCCCCTCAAAAAGTCGTTCAAAGCGTCTCACAAAGTATTAGTTAATTTGATAATAAAATAACCCTAACACAGGGTATTTATAGTAGTCCAGGAAATAAAGTCTGAAAATAAAATTTTCGGAGTCCCGCTTCGTGTTGATGGGTCGCCTGACGGACCGTCATGCATGTGACGGGCTGTCACTTGAGCCGTCACAGCTAAACAGTGAGCTCCCAAGCAATTTTTCTGGTAAGTCGTTGGGCTTGTGACGACTTGCTGGTAAATTCTGGTAAGTCGTCGGGCCTGTGATGACTTACTGGTAAATTCTGGTAAGTCGTCCGCCCAGTGATGACTTACAGTGTTTTTTCTATTTTATCTTGGTGGCATGGGTGACGGTCCGTCAGGCCAGTGACGGGCCATCAAATAGGCCGTCACTCCTAGGCAGTGCTCGATGAATTGTTGGCTCGTCCTGGCGGCCTGGCTGACGGCCAGTCACAGGTGTGACGGTCAGTCATGCCAGCCGTCAGTCTTAACCAGTTGAGGTTTTTGAACCATTTTTCTTCTGTTTCCATCTCTAGCTCCATTTCCTGCAAATATAACAATAAAACATCAAAAATCACAAAAGTTGCTTGAAAACTAGCGAGTATTCTTAGTTAAAGGCGTCAAATGTGCCGTAGAATCCCTGCACATCAACACCTTCAACTTAAAACATTCGCTTGTCCTCAAGCAACATGACAACAAAAACAAAATGACGACTCAACTAAGAATACAAACACATATCTTTAGCAAATCATGGCCACTCAACAGTCTATTAAATTTAAATCAAGCCCCCCCGGTAGTACCCAAATGTATGAAACGCTAACTTGCAAGGATCCAAACATGTCATTCCGATATGATAGAATATTCTACATACACACACAACATCTATCCCAACAGTCAATAGATGATACAGCAATCTCGGTGCCCTCACTACAAAGAAGTCCCACACACAAGATTTGGGACTAGGTAAGGCGCTCACACTCACAAACGATTTCAAACAATGCACATGCGATGCCATAAGCTTGCCCTTGCTATCCTATTTCAGTTTTTCAGATAGCCGCTCAGGATCACTACAGGACTTGTTTTGGCTTGTAATGTAGCTTTGGGTGCAGGTAGGATACATTTAGGGGTTAGTGACTAAGCCCTCCTTGGAATCACCGACCTACTATTTCCACTTAACTTTTCTTCGTCCATCCTTATTCACCTTTTTATTCCATTCTTTCTAGCTACAGGTGCGGCCTCTTTATTTTGACAATTCTTTTTCATCTCTTTTTCATTTCTTTTTCTTTCTTTTCTTAGGCACACACCCGAAATTTTTATTCTATCCACAACCAATCTTATCCATCCTATTTTTCTTATCATTTACCTCTATAGTAGCCACCCTCAACTTAGGCTGATTGCCTGAGTTGAGGTGCATGATGTCCAAGGAAGGACCAGGGCCAAAATAGGGATTCAAAGTTAAAAAGAAACGGTGACAGGTTATTGAAAGAATAGGGTCAATTATGGCTCAAACAGGGATCAAAGGGATTATTTGCATTTGGACGGTCTTATAGGCTAAGTGGACTGCACACAAAAAGGGCCTGTGATCCTTTCCTAAGCAACCAACTTCAAGCTTAACAAAATAGACCGGGCAAGTTCTAGATGCATGCACAGAGTAAGAGTTTATAACAATAAGCTCACACACACTTGGCACCAAGAAACCATACCACTACCAACTATCAAAACATCAGCTCGGCTTAAGCATAATTATTACAATCACAACCACACAATGACATTCAAGGATCCAGAACAGTCAATCGTTTCAAACATAAGTACAAAATCAACTTTTTCAGAGGGGGCTCCTTTTAGTTCAACTTTCAAAAAGCCATGCTTGCTATAGACATCACAACACAACCAAAATTTAAATGACAACCTAAACATGCCGGTTCTACTAGATAGCACACCGGAGGGAAAAGAAACACGGCAACAAAAACCCTCGGTGGTGAAAGACTCACAGGTATCCCAACAACACCCTCAACTTAGACTCATGCATTGTCCCTAATGCATACATGTGAAAGCTAAAACTGTGAGAGAAAGGAATACCTGTGAAGCCCATAGGACTCAGAGTCTAGCATGATGTTGGAGACCATCAGGGTCTCCAAAGCAGGAGCAATCGCTGGAATAGGTGCAAGCGACATCATCCTGTTGAGCTCCAACTTTCTCTTTTATCGGCTCCTCAGCTAGTCGAGACAACTTCTTTACTCTTTCTAACTCTTTTTCTTTGCTGGTTCTCTTGCGGTGTTTTCTTTTCCTTGATTTGTTCTCACCGCCTTCCTCTATAGGTTTCTCTTTTTGCGATCCCAACACCATTCTCATAACAGCTACGGTTTTAACAAAACCCTTCTCCTCAATATGCACATCCGTAGGGGCTTCATCAATAACATTGATAACCAGACCACCCTCATGTCTCTTGGTGGCTTCATCAATTTACACACATCAAACTTGACCAATTCATTGTTTAATCTGAATGTCAGTTCATTTCTTTCCATGTCGACCAACACTCTTGCAGTGGCTAACAATGGTCGTCCCAAGATTATGGGAACTTCAAAGTCCACTTCGCAATCTAAAATTACAAAGTCAGCTGGGAATATAAACTTACCAACCTTTACCAGCACATCAGACAATATTCCCACCGGTCGCTTTACTGAACGGTCAGCCATTAATACCCTCATGGTAGTTGGTTTGGGAGCTCCCAAACCCAATTGTTTATAGACTGCTAGTGGCATCAAGTTGATGCTAGCACCAAGATCACATAAGGCTTTTTCAAAGTTGAATTTCCCAATAGTACAGGGAACAGTAAAAGCACCTGGATCTTCCTTCTTTTCCACTAACGATCTTGAAGAAATAGCACTGCAGTGGTGGAGGTTATCTTCTGGTTCAAAGCTCACTGACCTCTTCTTGGTAATCAAGTCCTTCATGAACTTGGCATATCCGGGCATTTGTTCAAGAGCGTCCACCAGTGGGATGTTCACTGATATCTGCTTGAGCATGGTCATGAAATTTAGGAACTTGCTATCTTCCACTTTCTTCTTCAACCGTTGTGGGAAAGGAGGCGGTGGCTGAGGCATCATAGTTGGAAGTTTTTCAACTTCCTTGCTTTTATCCGTGAGCACTTGAGTAGCATCCTGTACCACAACGGAGTTTTCAACAGATACCCTCACACCCTCATCGACCATACTTTCAGCAACATTACCTTTCTGAGTCTGAATTACCGGATGTGATTTCGATAATATTTTACCGCTTCTCGTAGTGATCACCATACAACTCCCATCATTCCTCGGGTTTTGAATGGTGTCACTCGGCAAGGTACCTGTCTTCCTTTGATTTAGAGATGCCGAGATTTGACTCACTTGTTGCTCTAATTGCTTGATCGAGGTGGAATGTGAATCCACTACCTGACTTATTGCTGATAATTCAGTCCTCATCTCCTTTACCCCGGAGTCAGTCGATTCTACCTTCAACAGCATCTTAGCCATCATATTCTCCAATTTGGACATTCCTGTCTCGTTGCTAGCTCTTTCCCGATTACCAGGTGGTACATACAACCCACCTCCATCAGTTTTATTCTTCCAGTTCCCCTGATCACGATCTCTGTAGCCAACTTTTTCATTGTAGTTGTCCTTCTGATAGTTCCGACCTTGGTTTCCCTGACCATTGGCCTGGAAACCACCCAAATAATTTACCTCCTCATTAGATTCAAACTCTGCTGCTCTACCTTGGGAACCCACAGCTTTCACTTTCTCAATACCTCCTGACAACAAATGCTTTGTCAGTAGGTCCATTTGTGTTTTCAGATGGGCCATATATTGGTCCCGCTCTTCCTCCTTCCTGCGCTGCTCTGCTGACATACCAACTGCATAAGTGCTAGCAGCCACCTCTGTGTCCCGTGTATGCCAGGCCCTGTTGGTTTTAGTGAGCCGGTCCAAAATAGTTGTGGCATCGATAAAGGTAAGACCCATAAACGCTCCACCTGCTGCATTATCCAGTGTCGGCTTGGTAGCCAAATTTAGTGCCCTGTAGAATGTCTGCATTAGGAAATTGTCGGTCAACTGATGGTTCAGGCATTGTGTCAGCTTCTTCTTGAACCGCAACCAAGTCTCATGTAAAGCCTCATGAGGTTGTTGTCTGAAGTTGCTAATTTCATCCCTCAACTGTATCATCCTAGAGGGAGGAAAAAACCTTTCTAGGAAAGCTCCTTTCAACTCTCCCCAGGTTATGATAGAGTCGGGGGTTAGCTCTGTCAACCATAATGCTGCCTCATCAGACAGAGACAACGGAAACAACCTGAGTCTGATCGCTGTCTGACTTACTCCAGGCAGTTCAAATGACTTGCAGATACCCACAAAATTCATCAGGTGTCAGTTTGGATCATCACCAGCAACACCACGGAATAGTCCCTTTAAGTTCAACAGTTGGAGCATTGTGCTAGTAATGTTGAACTTGGCCCCAGGCAATAGCGGAGGAAGCGCAATAGCGCCTGTGGCACCAACTACATCTAAGTCGATCTCCTCCTCATCATCCAAAGCAAATTGCCTTGGTTGCTGTCGACCTCTACCCTTCTGCTGCTGCCTTTGGTTTGCGGGGGCTATATTTTCAACATACTCCGCAACTATACCATCACCCGCTGCAGCCTCATCATCCAGCTCAACATCGTCCTCAATATCATCAACATTTACGTGTTGTTGGGCCTGCTGAGCTGCTGCTAGTCTTGCTGCCTCTTGTTGTTGTGCATTCATGGTTCGCCTTAACGTTTTAGCAAGCTCGGGATCGTAAGGTAATATTGATTCACCCGAGCGCCGGGTACTTGGCATGCACAACTATGTACCCTGTAACAAACAAAAACAACAAATAAAAGTAAAAGCAGGAAATATGACTAAGAGTCAGATAAACACACCGGACTTAATAAATAACTGTATTCCCCGGCAACGACGCCAAAATTTGATACGCCCAAATTACAACTCCAATTACGAAGCGTAAGCGGTCGCTGTCAAATATAGAACCCAACTAAGGTTGGGATCGATCCCACAGGGAATAAGGTGCAAATTAAGTCGTTAGTGACTTAGTTGACTAGTAATCGATAGTTTCCGGTAATTTGGGGGAGGGGGGGTTTGTGTGATCAATATTTGAACAATGCAAATAACAAATTTCGAGTTTCAACGAGTATTAATCAATATGAGAATGAACTAGGGAAATGTTCACCATGGCGTCGTAATAATTTCGACTCAAAGTTTGATAACCGGGTTCTTTCTATATGCATATCACGATGTGATTGAATTAATGGTATCATCTAAACGTTTCTCAACCAAATAGACGAATTTCCTTTTCAATTCTCTCGAACTTGAAAAGGTGCACTTTCTTATTTCAATCCTAAACATCGAGTAGATTAATCTAGTTACAATATTAATCATAAGACGAGAGTTGGTAGTCTCGAATCCTCGTAGTTAATCAAATTTCCCGGTTTTAATCTCTTTGTTCAAGCAAATCAAACCTAGGTATGTTTTAATGTTTGCAACCATTAGAAAACGTAAATAACGAATGATTAACTACGTGACAACATATAAATTGAACCCAATGCTACCCGGAATCTATGTTGTTACTCTTGCCATGGATCCCACAACCCTAGTTGTGGAGAGTTTAGCCACTCATGCTAGCAAAACGAAGCAAGTAAATAATAGTACTCATATGAGAAAGAATTCTTACAATAGAAAATTATTACTTTACTTTGAACTTCGTAGAATTCCAGCACCAATGGTGAAAATCCCAAGAACAATGGAAGAAGAGGAAGAAAAACGTGTATGTCGTATTTTCTCCCCTCAAAAAGTCGTTCAAAGCGTCTCACAAAGTATTAGTTAATTTAATAATAAAATAACCCTAACACAGGGTATTTATAGTAGTCCAGGAAATAAAGTCCAAAAATAAAATTTTCGGAGTCCCGCTTCGCGTTGACGGGTCGCTTGACGGACCGTCATGCATGTGACGGGCCGTCACTTGAGCAGTCACAGCTAAACAGTGAGCTCCCAGGCAAATTTTCTGATAAGTCGTAGGGCCTGTGACGACTTGCTGGTAAATTCTGGTAAGTCATCGGTCCTGTGACGACTTACTGGTAAATTCTGGTAAGTCGTCCGCCCAGTGACGACTTACAGTGTTTTTTTCTATTTTATCTTGGTGGCATGGGTGACGGTCCGTCAGGCCAGTGACGGGCCGTCAGATGGGCCGTCACTCCTAGGCAGTGCTCGATGAATTATTGTCTCGTCCTGGCGGCCTGGCTGACGGCCAGTCACAGGTGTGACGGTCAGTCATGCCAGCCGTCAGGCTTAACCAATTGAGGTTTTTGAACCATTTTTCTTCTGTTTCCATCTCTAGCTCCATTTCCTGCAAATATAACAATAAAACATCAAAAACCACAAAAGTTGCTTGAAAACTCGCGAGTATTCTTAGTTAAAGGCGTCAAATGTACCGTAGAATCCCTGCACATCACACCCCACCTGCGCCGCCGTTCCTTCGGTCTCCCCGGCCTCTCTGAAAATTACCTCGCCCACCTTGTGGATGACCCCTAGCATTACCGCATCTGCCTGCCGGAACCACTGCTCTAGTCTGCTGCTGACCCAGATTACCTGTATGCCTATGTGGACACTCCCTCTTAAAGTGGCCCAACTCACCACAATGAAAGCAACCACGGTCAAGAGTAGGTCTGCTAGCTGATGTATAGGATGCTCCCTGGCCTCTAGGAGCTGAAGACTGAGCTCCCTGATGACCACCTGTAGTAGCTGGCAGAGTTGACTGAATAGGACGGGCCGGATAAGCCTGCTGATGCTGGCCTCGGGAGTATGAACCACCATAGTTTCCCTCATTCTGGGGCTTCTTGGCTGAAGCCTTAGCCTGCCCCGCTTGCCTAACTCCCTCAATCTTCTTCACATAATCCACCACATCATTAAAGCCCTTTCCTGAAGAAGTCATATGCATCGACAGTACCTGCAGATCACTATTCAGACCCTTGACAAACAACCGAACCCGTTCCTCCTCGAAACCCAACATCTGTGTAGCAAAATGAGACAACACATGAAACTTAGCCTCATAAGCTGAGACCGACATGCTACCCTGCTCCAAGTTCAAAACCTCATTTTTCTTCCGGTTCCTCAAAGTACGGGGAACATACTTCTCTAGAAACAACGTGTGGAACTTCTCCCAAGTCAGTGGAGGTAGAATAGAAGACCGACACTCAATATGAGACCTCCACCACTGCTTGGTATCACCTTACAGCTGAAAAGTGACAAACTCTACCCCATGCTGACGTACAATACCCAACTTGTGCAACCTCTCATGGCAATCCAAGATGAACTCATAGGCATCCTCCTTGTCTGTACCCTGAAACATCGGAGGTTTCAGATTAAGGAACTTAGTCAGCATCTCATGCTCATTACCTGTCATCACTGGGCCAAGCATTGGCCTGAGAAGATCATTTGTGTCCGAAGCTGCATCCATCCTTGGTGTTGTAGTAACCGCTGGCTGAGTATCCAAGGCCTGATTTGCATAAGCTGCGGGTATGGCTCTAGCACCAACCAACCCACTCAGAATATCCCACGCCTGCTTAAAAGCTTCCGGTGTCATAGTAGGAAGGACTGCACCCCCAACCGGTGCCGCCTCCTCTTCAGCCCCTCCATCCTCTACAACCACTTCTTCTATGTCCTCAGCCACATGATCCTGAGATGGGGGAGGGGTTACCTCGCGTGCAGCAGCAGCTCGAGCTCCACCCCTGGCGGGTGCGGCTCCAGCTCGTCCCCTGCCTCTTCCCCTACCTCTTCCACGAACTACCGGGCCCGCTGCTGGGACTGCTGACCTTGCTCCATTATTCCTTGTAGTTACCATCTGCAGACATAAGAGTGAATGAGGTTAGATACCAATTTGTATCACCAAATACCAATTGGAATCGAGTTATAGAACGAAGGAAAGAAGGAAGAGATAGTTTTTCCTAAAGCCTCATAGACTATCGAAGAAAAGTACGGACGTCTCCGCACCGTTCCGCAAGACTATACTAGACCTGTTTGGTAGGACGAGATCAACGAACCTAGGCTCTGATACCATCTTTGTCACGACCCAGCCCGTCGTGAGTGGCACCCACCCAACTCCCGGATGAGCGAACCAATAGAGTTCAACACTTTGCCTAGACTAACAGCTTAAAACCAATAACAGAAAATAAACTAGCAATCAAAGTAAGCAAAAACTATAGCGTAATCATTAACCTGCGGAAAATCCCACTTAGGAACTGAAAGTCGTTGTACCAAACATCAATACCAATATCTAGAATGCGGGGATGCAACCCCAAAAGAAAATACGAAGTAGTTTTAAGTCCGAACCAAGTGTACTAAAACTGTAAAGATAACCCAAGGTAGGTCGAATCAAGCAACTCACCCTTGCAAATCAGAAGCCGTCGGTACTAAAGGTGAGGTCGCGTCTCAAACGCCGGAAGATTTTTTGTACTCACCAAAAGACAAGCAAGTGGAGTATCAGTACACCACCACTTTGTACTGGTAGGATCATCAGCCAGTTTCCAAATAAACAATGTATAACATTACAACAATATCAAGTATAAGGTATGTGAAACATGCATAAATAGCCACAGACACACTTAGACTACCAGTCTCTACTCGGCCTGCTCCCGCATGAATCCACCACCTATCTTAAGCCACAATCGTATACCATTAACTACACCTTTCCGTCTAGCCTGGACCCACCCTGGGATCCCCTTCTAGATTACACACCTGTACCTTGAATCAACCCAGCCTAAACCAAGACCAACACAAATGTCAATGAACAACCCGGCCTAAACCAAGACCAACACAACAGTTAACCAGAATTTCCCTGGCCTCTGAAGGACCATCAAACCAATAACACATTTTAATAAGCAATGCGGTCCACTCACAGAAGCAATATCAATCAATGCAACACCATAATAATAATGCAATGATGCAACAAAAGTAAACTCGTACCAGGCGTGGTACCCGTGCCAACCAAGTGTTATACCCATACCAGGCGTGGTATCCGTGCCAATCATTTGTTATATCCGTACCAGGCGTGGTACCCGAGCCAACTGAATGTCAATAATCCACAGTCAAATGCATGAACAAACAACTTGTAAACCAACAAGCAAATACCGTTCAAATCACAGACTATAACGCATGAAACTTAGACATTCTATACAACTTTCCTAAGCAATGTAATTCATACAATCACTTAGATATGAGTACAAAATATACAACATTCACTGGAATTCGTAAGCCATCACCTACCTCGAATGATCCAAGCTCTATTCGACCCGAGCTTTCTCGTGTTTCGGATTCCTCTCTCGTTCTTGGTCTAAAAACAACACACAGTACATACAATTAACACACAAGGCCTGCACATTACCCGGATTATACCAAATCCCCAAATCCCAGGCCACCCATGATCATCCCACCCTTTTTTCGGGATTTTCCACCGTTAATTCTCCTAGTTCTATCATTTTTACGAATAAAAACAGAGAATTTGACAACCTATGATCATTTTAGCATACTTTTATCAACACCTAAGAACATACATGCTTGGAACCCCCTTCCTTCCCTGAATTCCACCATTCCTAGGTTATGCCAACCTTTCTCCAAATTCCCTCCTAACAATTCTATCGCATAGAAAACGTAATACAAAGATTAGGGAATGAAAACCTTACCTTAGGAAAGAATTTTGACGAAAAAAGGAAGAAAAACGCCTGGAAGGAAAGAATTTTGACGAAAAAAGGAAGAAAAACGCCTGGAATCGCCTAGCCCTTCTCCCAAAACAAAATTGTGAAAAACTGAATATTTTGGGAGCTGTTTCTGCATTAAAATCCCGTCGACCCGCTATAGCGGTCCCCGCTCTACTATAGGGGTCCTGCTATAGCGGATGACTACCGCTATGGCGGTCTTAAGCGGCGTTGACCGCCCTTGACCGCCGCTATAGCGGTAATTTCCACCGCTATAGCGGTGGCCGCTATCACGCACGGTTGCGCCCGTCACGGATAGAATGTCCGAAAATCTCCCAGTTTTGGCCATCTTACAACACACTTGCTTTCCCCGACGACCCGAAACAACCTCTTCACGTCGAACGCGATTCCGGGAGTTCTACTTACCCAAATTCGATTTCGAAAAGTCCCCCGGACTCCTTTATGTTTTGGCTACGTGGAAAACTAGCTCAACACAAGACACAAAGACCAATCCTTATCCGGATTTCCCTAGACCCGGAGTTTTCTAACTCTAAAACTTGGCACGATTGGACTACCCGTAACGACAAACCCGGTCGTTACACTTATGCTATCTATCAGCAAAATCTATATGTTGATAGTAGCCAAACGTGAATATTCAACTAAAAAAATGTTTTCAAACTCTTCTCACTATATAGCGAAATTAAGCAATCGGCCATTAAATCAATCTTAAAAAGATAGAAACAATGTTCACCCACATATACACATTGTGGGTGCCACAAAAAACTTGTTTCAAGTATAACCACACGCTAATATTCAACTAAAATTAAAATTCTCACACCTGTTTTCAGAAAGAAAATGTACCCGAAAAAAACTACTGCATCAACTGACAACTAATATATATGATATATGTTGTAACTCCCAAACATAACACCAATGTACCATAATATATATATATATATATATATATATATATATCTATGATACACATAAAATGAACATCTTTGAGCAAGGAATTGTTTGTGATTAAATCAAATTCTTCCGTTCGTTTATTTATTCACTGTAACTGACTGTCACGTCCAATGAAAGCGTGATCATCCCACTATTCTTCCTTCTCATGGGGGGCATTCTACTAGCAAAGAAGGCTCCTATAAGTGGTGTCTTATTGGCATTGAAAGCACATTATGGCAGGGTAAAGTTTTACAGATCAGTGAATCTCTTCCACTTATTTGATGGGATGGTTAAAGGATAGGCCAGTTGTCACTGCTTATAGACCCGAACCTTGATGATCTATCCATGACCAGCTAGATGAAACTAGGCTGAAACTAAGTGGAGGTTCAAACCGACTGATGTTGAAGAATCATCATTTACAATTGGGTAGGATATTTTTTGTTTATTTTATGTACATGAACAACGAATCATTTTGTAGTCGACATGTTAAACTTTGCTCCTTTAGCCAATATCTTGTACATGGGGTTGTTTTATTCGGTTATGGAGTTATTTTTTTTGCTTATGTTAATTATTTATTTACAGTGTTTGGATTTTCTTTAAGGTCAAACTATCTATGTTTGGTGTTTGTTGTACATGGGGTTATTTTATTCGGTAATGGAGTTTTTTTTTTGTGCTTATGTTAATTATTTTTTTACAGTATTTGGATTTTCTTTAAGGTCAAACTATCTATGTTTGGTGTTTGTTTAGAACAAACTTCAATTTGGAAATTAAAAATTCTTTTCCTGACAAATTTAATATTCTATCCAATATTACGTGTTTGTATTCTTTTAACAAGTTACTTGAATTACGCATCACAATTGAAAATACTTTTTCTTTTATTAATTTTATTTATTTATATTTACTTAAGAAAATTATTTATTGTGCTTGAAATTTGGTAAGGTTTGCAAAAATAAAAAATGGGAAGACAACAAAAATAAAGGTCATCGTGAGTAAGAAGCACATGTTTAATGACTTATTTCTCTTTTGAAGTTAATGAACATAGTATCGCAAATAAAAATTAGTGATAAGATTCTTGTTTGGCTTGAAAAAAATAATTTCTACTTCTACTTTTTGGGAGAACTAAGTCATAATAATACTTACTTGATATTGATCACTAATTCGAATCTTATGCTTCTTTGATGTTTGTATTTGTATGTTAGTAACAATAACAATAACATCACTTATTGGAGAAGGATGGAGCAGGTGAAGAAAGACAATAGCTACAAATAAAAGGTAGAATAAAATTATAAATTTCACGAATTATATTCATTTGATATACTATATCGATTAGATCGTGTAATTTAGGGAATAAGTAATTTAACATACAAGTATGATCGGGCAACTGTTACTTTATTCCAGATTTTACTTAAAAGAATAGTAGGAGCAATGAAAAATCAATATTTTCTGATTTTGTCGAAAATTAATATCCTTTACTATTGGTGGCATATTATATAAAAATACAATCAACAATTTTCGATCCCATTTCACCCTTTTGGGGTTTAGGAACTTATACTTTAGCCAAACATCCCCACACTTTGAAGTAATTCAAGTTGTACTTTCTTTCTTTCCATTTTCATATATAATAGATTGTGTTTTCTATGGGGCACTTGACAGAGTACTCGGCTAGCATGGGATAGCTTCCCCCCACAAGTTCTGTGGTAAATCAGAACTTATCAACAAATAATAATCATTATTAATGATTAATTGATCGTCATTTTTATCGACCAACAAAAGGTGGGTAGCCTTTCACCAACGTTCACATCTATATAAATAATTGTATTTTAATAGACACATTTTTTCATGAAAAATCACGATATTTCAAGTGTCACCCTTTCATGAAATAACACAACTCTTTTGAACAAGTATATGTTCAAATATCAATTTGGCAGTATATAAACTAGTCATATGTTAGTTAAAAACTCAACGACCACCAAATCAAATATCCTCCAAGGATTTTGTGGGTTTGGCATAATACAAGAATGTCATTAAATTTCATATCTTGTGCTTCCAAATTAAATTAGACATTAAGTCTAATTTTTGACTTCATTATAAGTCACAAACCTCCCACAATTTAAATATTATTTTCATGATCTCAAGACTATTTTCAAGTATTGATAGAAGCTTATTCCATATCGTACTACCTTGAAAATAATTCTCCACATATTTCATATATGTTATCAAATTGTATATCAATTAATTAATTTTATGATATACACACATATTTTTGAGATCATCCTATCCTGAACATCTACCCTCATATTTATAGAAATAAGATTTCACAAATCATATAGCGTAGAAAATTCACAAATAACTATAGCTAAGTGAGAGAAAATTAGATGTTTTTTTCCCTTTCCATCTCTCCAAACAGTGGCAAAAAGAATAGTTAAGTCTGAAAAGTTGTCATTTGAAGACAACTCTTCATAATCACAGAAACACGTTTGGAAGCAATAATAACGGAAGAATAAATATTTCAATTAAATTGAAATCTGAATTGAAATCATTCACCTTATTTGATGTCATTGTTTTGTAGTTCAAAGAGGATATTGCTCCGGCAACATCAATAATATGACCAACAAAGATACAATCTTCCTTAAGTTGTAGAACAATCCTTGGCATAGTTGCTTAGTGCAACTTCCAAAAAACCGTAACAAATGTAAGACCACATATTTTATTTTTTTTATTTTTTTTTCATAGCAGATTTCTTGTCAAAATTAGTGGCTTGTACATAGTAGTCCCAAGTGGATATGTAATATCTTTGTTTATGAGTGCTAGTAGTACTGTAAACATACTCAGTGCTATTGTTCTCAAACAATATCTATGCCATGGTGGGAGCACTCATACATTTAGTTCCCTTATTATCATTCTGTAAATATATCAAACGGATGTATAGTGAACAATAGCAAAAATTAGTGTTACACACATGCTAACGTATTAAAGTAGTGATCCTAATAAGCATCAACAGTGAGCATCACCACACTAACCTTTTTGGCTTTCACTCCGTGTTTCAGAAAAGGAATTGTCATCTTCCTTTCTGCAAATCGGTGTTAGTACTATGATAGTGTGATTGTCCGAGAAAACCAACAACTCGGGAAGATATCACAGATAAAGTAATTTTCTTCTTTGTTTTGCCTCCAACACAATAGAACACAAAAAATAAAAATACTAAATTCCTTAAGATTGTTGGAGTCCTGTGTTCAAATTAGTAAACCAGAAAATCAAAATAAACTGAAAAGCAGAAAAACAAAACCTTTACTTAAAATCCGAGTTCACAGAATTCACTGTGTGTACTTAAGGAATTTAATCCCCTCACTGTACCCGAGGTTTAGGATTATTTCCTCCCAGCATAAAACGGATATACCTGTCGCTGGAGTAGCGGTATCTCAAATGCCAACGACTTCGTCGAAGTCAACGAACGGCAACAAATCACACATGACTCTATATTTTTGTTTGTAAGAAAATATGCAGAGGAAGTGTAGAAAATTTCATTCTACTAAAAATTGAGAGAAAACTCTTCTATTTATAGCCACCAAAGGGTAGGATGAAGAGGTGCTTCTTGTGACTTACCCGAAAAGTTACAACTTATAGGAAAAGTCACAACCCATCGGAAATGTCACAACCCATCGGAAATGTCACAACCCATCGGAAATGTCACAACCTTTCAATATGAAAAGGTGTCTATTCAAAATGCATCCATTTAGAAGAAAAAAACCTATTTATTTTCCATTCACACCTCTTAAAAACCCAACAGTAAATTGGTGTTTTGTTTGGGAGTTACAACATATATCATATATATTACTTGTCAGCTGATGCAGTAGTTTTTTTCTCTGTTTTTTCTTTCTGAAAACAGGTGTGAGAATTTTAATTTTAGTTGAATGTTAGCATCTGGTTATACTTGAAACAAGTTTTTTGTGGCACACAACAATGTGTATATATATGTGGGGGAACGTTGTTTCTATCTTTTTAAGATTGATTTAATGGCCGATTGCTTAATTTCGCTATATAGTGAGAAGAGTTTGAAAACTTTTTTTTTAGTTGAATATTCACGTTTTGCTACTATCGACATATAGATTTTGCTGATAGATATCATAAGACACTAATGAAGCGCCACTTTAGTGAACAAAGACACAATAAGCGAGACAAAAGTTAATACATATACAATTTTAAAACAAAGCAAACAAGAACTGATCAACAGCTGATATTAAAGTGTAAATGACTTTCTCTTATCACAAGCCTTGTGATAATATATGATACACATAAAAATGAACATCTCTGAGTAAGGAATTTTTTGTGATTAAATCAAATTCTTCCGTTCGTTAGTTTACTCGCTGTAACTGACTATCACGTCTAATGAGAGCATGAGCATCCCACTATTCTTCCTTCTCGTGGGAGGCATTGTACTAGCAAAGAAGACTCCTATAAGTTGTGTCTTATTGGCATTGGAAGCACATCATATTATAGCAGGGTAACTGTTGTGAACCAATTGTCCCACATCGGATAAAAAGAGAAATGCCAATGATTTTATAAGCTAAATGGGTTCTCCCACCTATCAGACTAGTCTTTTGGGTTGGGCTCTTTCATTTGGTTTGTAACATTGGTGCTTTCATTGAGAGTGGGGACCACGACTCGGAGTGGTGACCTGGGCGTCAGGAGTGGTGACCTGGACCCAAAAGGGGTGCCAGCCGTGACCAACGAGAACTCGGAGTGGTGAGTTGTGCGCCAGGAGTGGCGGCCTGGACCCAAAAAGGGGTGCCAGCCGTGACCAACTGAGCCATGAGTTTATAAGCTAAATGGATTCTCCCACCTATCAGACTAGTCTTTTGGGTTGGGGTCTTCTGAGCCATGAGTTTATAAGCTAAATGGATTCTCCCACCTATCAGACTAGTCTTTTGGGTTGGGGTCTTCCATTTATAGACCTGAACTTTGGTGATCTATCCATGACTAGCTAGATAAAACTAGGCTGAAACTAAGTGGAGGTTCGAACCAACTGATGTTGAAGAATCATCATTTACAATTAGGTAGTATATTTTTTGTTTATTTTATGTACATGAACAACGAATCATTTTGTAGTCGAAATGTTAAACTTTGCTCCTTTAGTCAATATCTTGTACATGGGGTTGTTTTATTCGGTAATGGAGTTATTTTTTTTTTTGCTTATGTTAATTATTTATTTACAGTGTTTGGATTTTCTTTAAGGTCAAACTATCTATGCGTGGTGTTTGTTGTGCATGGGGTTATTTTATTCGGTAATGGAGTTATTTTTTTTTGTTTATGTTAATTATTTATTTACAGTGTTTGGATTTTCTTTAAGGTCAACTATCTATGTTTGGTGTTTGTTTAGAACAAACTTCAATTTGGAAATTGAAAATTCTTTTCCTGACAAATTTAATATTGTATCCAATATTACGTGTTTGTATTCTTTTAACAAGTTACTTGAATTACGCATCACAATTGAAAATACTTTTTCTTTTACTAATTTTATTTATTTATATTTACTTAAGAAAATTATTTATTGTGCTTGAAATTTGGTAAGGTTTGCAAAAATAAAAAATGGGAAGACAACAAAAATAAAGGTCATCGTGAGTAAGAAACACATGTTTAATGACTTATTTCTCTTTTGAAGTTAATGAACATAGTATCGCAAATAAAAATTAGTGATAAGATTCTTGTTTGGCTTGAAAAAAATAATTTCTACTTCTACTTTTTGGGAGGACTAAGTCATAATAATACTTACTTGATATTGATCACTAATTCGAATCTTATGCTTCTTTGATGTTTGTATTTGTATGTTAGTAACAATAACAATAACATCACTTATTGGAGAAGGATGGAGCAGGTGAAGAAAGACAATAGCTACAAATAAAAGGTAGAATAAAATTATAAATTTCACGAATTATATTCATTTGATATACTATACCGATTAGATCGTGTAATTTAGGGAATAAGTAATTTAACATACAAGTATGATCGTGCAACTGTTACTTTATACAAGATTTTTAAAAGAACAGTAGGAGCAATGAAAAATCTTTTTAGTGTCAAGTGGTGGTATGAGCAAATCTTTCTACCCTTTTCCTATGTTTTGACTATTTTTTAGTTGTCCTATATCCCTTGGCAATTGCAAGTGAATATGTATAAAATCAAACATATGATCATAAAAAAAGATATTACACACACTATTACAGGGAAGGAAACATGGTGGTTGACGAATTAATAAGCTTAGTTTACCAGTGACCTTCTAAGTATGCAGGGTGAAATTTTAATCCACCTTGATCAACTTATATAGATGAGCTGAAATTCTTGCCTGCTACATTTGATCTTCAATGGTGGATTGTACAAATGTATGTGAAGCATTATGCTAAACTGTTAAAGGGGTCTTTCATTCCCCATGATCTATTGTTGGTCCTTTTGTTTAGCACTCATCTCTATGGTGATGTACTTTTCTATTTCGGGTATACTTGGTGTCGTATGTAGTTTTCAGCTGATCAATTTTATATCTTCCCTGAGAGAAGTTTCATGCATAATTAAATTGGATTATGCATAAGGCATTGTTCTTGTGTGTAAAAAGTTTTTGGACGTTTTTCTTTGTGCAACTCTTAGTCTATCTTTAGGTAAGGTTGAACATAGACACCATTTCGCCCTCATCCATACATTTTTATTGCGGATGGGAATAACATTAGTTGGGGGGATGTCAATGTCACGACCCAACCTACCGGACCGTGCGGGCGCCTACTCTATGCACCTAGACAGACGAACCCTTACCACCCATTTCAACAGGTAAATGCGGAAAAAACCAAGTATAACCATAAAAATACTCTTTTTAATGCATGGAAACTATTAAAATCTTTTATTTCAGGAAAACCCTTTTTGCAATGAACACAATAAAACAATTTTATAACTTGAAGTACCCCTCTCTAGGATCTAGTCTAAACCGGTACAAGAGCTACTACAAGAGTAATACAATGAAAAGTAAGATGGCACAGCTCCCACCATGGGACAAGAGTAGAAGCTGGTGAAGATCGCCGTCGTATACCTATGAAACACCACCGACCCTGCAACCAGACTATACACAAAAAGGTATAACAAGAGTAGAATCAGTACAAACACCATCATCGGTCGACTCAAATCCACTCGTACCATCATATAATAGAATTAAGGGAAAGCATGTAAATAACTCCAATAGTCCCATCCTCCAACTTTCACCTTTACCAGACCCAATCTCAACCGACCATCTACTTATACCTCATACCTCAACCCTTCCTGACTCTTCCGCTGCCAACTCCACCACTCAAGCCTTAACCCTAATAACTACGACTCCTCGAGCCACAATTATCACCTAGACTTTCCAAGTCACCTTAACCTTAGACTTATCCAGTCACCTTAACCTTAGACTTATCCAGTCACCTTAACCTTAGAATTCCCCAAGTAACCTTAATCTTGGACTTACCAAGTCACCTGGCAATAGCCCAACCACTACATCCAGACCCGGGCTACCACTCAGCTTACTCAACCAACCCCTATGACTAAGCACCCAATAACAACCCAGTGACTGCCAAATCAGACCAACCTCACTCATGGTGCTACTAACAAATATTTCGGACCTCTAAGGGGTCCCTAAGATAAATCTCCAACACGATAATACCAACTGGCAATACAATTCCAGACCCTGGGTCTTTCTCCTAACTTATCAACCACATGTGACAATCAATATCCATTGACGATACCTAATAGCCATAACACATTGATATAACCTTTTACACAAACCGAGCTCACCCCGGGGTCCCTCTAACAACACCTAAGTGTTAAACATGCAACCCGACCTAAACCAAGACCAAATTCACAATCAAATATTATAATAACCCAGCCTCTCAAAGACCATATGCAAAAGTCACAAATCAAGAAAACACAACCAGGTCCACTCATAGAACTATCGAAAGAATACAATAGTTTAATAAACAAACCCGTACCAGGCATGGTACCCGAGCCAACTATTTTAGAATCCCATACCAGGCGTGGTACCCGAACCAACTATTTGTTATCTCATACCAGGCGTGATACCCGAGCCAACCACTTAGAATCCCATACCAGGCGTAGTACCTGAGCCAACCATTTAGAATCTTGTACCAGGTGTGGTACCCGAGCCAACCATTTAAAATCCCGTACCAGGCATGGTATCCGAGCCAACCGAATGTCACATAAAAATCCAACAGTCACAAACAATGAACAAAAACACACTTGTAAAACCAACAAGCAATAACACCTAGTTCATTTTACCAGACTGCTATCCAGACATTTAGACATTCATAATTGTTCCCTAAGTATGAAACTCATACAATACTTAAGAAAAAGCACACGAACATACAATGCATAATGGGAAGCAAAACCATCACCTACCCTTACCCCGTGTACGTAAACTCAACTTAAATCCCGTCTGAAGACTGAGCCCAATTTACCCCTTAATCCATACTAGTAGACACATCCAGTCCTGACCCTCCTTCTAGAACCGAGATACAACATAGAGAGAGACCTCCCCTAACCTTGGTAATTCAACCATTTATGACATTCCAGTTTCTTTATAACAATATTTCAGAGAATCCCTCCTTTAACCTGTGGTTTAATTATCCAATTCCCGGTTCCCCGAACCTTTTCGACACCCTAGTCCTCAGATTTTTATCATCACACATCACCCAGATAATCATAACAACCAGAAATGTCACAACACACTATCACCACTCAAACAGTTCTAGATTAACAAATTCAACTACAGCAACCCTCCAAACTCCGTGCTCGAAGGCCTAGGCATGAATTCTCCTTTTCAGTCTATATAATAAATACGAAAATAGAAACGAGTCAATCTACTAAATAAAGAAACCTAGCCTACCTGGACGCCAAGCAGTCCCCGATGCATTTTCTGGCTTTGTGAAGGCTATCTCAGCTAGATAACGATCCTGAAATCCACTATTCCATGTCCTTTCAGCCATAATCCATTCTCCTCATGGGTCCCAAGCCTTGGAGCAGCCTAGGAGAATTTTTGGAGAAACCCTCGTTGTTTTCCAACTGAGGAGGAAAAGTCTTTTATCAAATTCGCGTTCTGAGGATACTGCCTCCTGTCACCCTGCTATAGTGGATGTCATCCGTTATAGCAGTTTCGCTATGGAAGAATAAATACTGCTATAGCAGAGTGACGTCAGCCCAGACCAAATTTTAAAAATTGTAATTTTTTTCGTCACGTCAACCCCGCTTTATACAAAAAATATTTTTAAATTATTCTCGAGATTTTGCGATATCATGATTTCTGAAAATAACGATGGCTCTAGTCATTACAACAGATACCAATTTATCTATCATTCATTCTCGAATGATCTCGAAGCTAAGAAGATGAAGGGGACTAGCCCGGAACCCTCACTGTCCTAAGTGACCGTATAATTATGAACCTACGCAAAATATCGACTCTCCCCCTAATTAGTCTCACCGACTACAAAGAAACATAATATTATGCCGCTCTGACGAGGAATTCCCAAGCCACCCAAGAAAATTACACGTGACCTTCCCCGAGTACCCAAGAAATCTGAGGCCTCAGATAACGTCGAAGCAAAAGAATTTGAAAAGACCCAGGAGAACTTTTCCTTTCCTAAAACTGACTGCCGTCCGCTATAGTGGTTCTACTACAGTGGAGTAACAACCGCTATAGCAATTGGCAACAGATTGAAATAGGGGAGAAATGGGTTTTCTTCCCCATTCTCTTCTATTTCCTTTCAAAATACTCTCTTCCTCTCCCAATCACTTTGGTCCCGACATTGGAAATTTTAGGTATTATTTGCTTCTACTCACTCCTTTACATTCTTGCACGAATTTAGGTATGATTATGGTAGAAAATAAGGATTTTGAATATACAGTTTAGTTGCTTTTTTGAACTTGGACTTGGGTTGAATTTTTGTTGAATTCCCGAAGCATGGTTGCTTCCCTTGCGTTTATAATGTCTTCCCGACATTTTGGTCATAAGGATTAAGTACTTTTTGGCCAAAAATGGGCCAAGAATAGTGGAGGAGGTAAAGGTTTGTTTCTTGAATAAACTTGTGATTTGAACGAAATTTAGGGGTTATAATGCCCAATGGTTTTGTAGAAAACTGTAGTAAAACACTTTAGGAGCACTGATCTGAACTTGGATTGTTAAAAAATAGAGTTTTGGGTCAAGAGGCATCATTGATGCACTCCTTGGAGTTTTTGGGACGATGAATACCGCTATAGTGGAATTCGATCGCTATAATAGAGAAATATTTGATATAGCGGTTCCACCATAGCAAATGATCATCCGCTATAGCGAAAGACCGCAAAATAGTAGCCTCCTCAGGCTAACACTTAGAAATTTTTTTCCCATTTTTCTTAACTCATCCCTTCCTGCTGAAACAAGCTCTAACTCCATCCTTGGCTACATTGCATGTTAACCAAATAAATGGCTGAAGGACAATATCCCGCGTATGATTATGCGAGGTTCCCTGACGATGCTAGTCAGGAGAGGTTCCGAGACTATATCCAGTTGGGTTTCTATTTTGAGAGGGGCTGCAAAATGACAGGTGTGGATGGAAAAGCAGCCTTTTTCCATCGCAGGGTTTGAGAGTTTGGTTGGGAATCCTTGCTAGTGGCTCCCCCTTCTGCGTGGACAGGCTGGGTGTTAGAGTTCTATGCCATTCTTCCTATAGTCCATTGGGACAAGCCCAACCCCATCATTCATATCTGGGGGGTAGATGTTTTGATGAATTCTTAGACGATCAACGAGGTGTTAGGAGCGCCTCATGTCTCCAATGCAACATACAGGTCCAAGTTTTGGCTTTGGGACATGACTTGGTTGAGGGACACTTTAGTGGATGAGGAGTGCATAGATCAGGTCTACTGGGTCAGTCCCGAGGGCATCAGTATTGCCTACTTCTCTACCGATGCTAGGAGGTGGCTCAACTTGGTGTCTTGGAGGATTTGCCCGTCAGGTAATAAGACCGACGTGACTTATTCTCGGGCCCTGGTGATTGCTTATGCTATGCAGGGGATTATACTGAATGTGGGGGGACAGATTATCTCAGAGTGGAAGGAATTCTACCGGGGTCATAGGAAGGGCCCCTATCTTCCGGGTTTAGTGTCTGAGCTATACAGGCGAGTTGGGGTGCTCGTGGATCATACTGATTGGGAGGTAGAGATGGATGACCCCTTCGACCCTCTCCTGGTGAAAGTGGTCTCTTCTAAGAAGAAGAGGAAGATGGATGAAGTAGTAAGTAGCCAACCGATTGAGGATGCTGGCAATGATTATGATGACACTTATGCTCCTTCCCAGCCTCAACCCTTGATTACTAGCCGCTAGCTGGAGGAGACCTTGGACGCGGTCCGGAGGTTCACAGAGGGCACCGCTGCTGGAGGTACTGCCCCGCCCCCTTCTACTCAGGATTTTACTGCACTCCGCAGGGAGTTAGAGGAAGATAAGAGAAAGAGACGTTCTCGGAATTACATGTTTTCCCGAATATGGAAGACCATCAAGGTCATGTTCTCTTGCGTTTCCCCGGGTTAGGAGATTTCCACACTTGAGCCCGAAGACAGGAAGGAGTTCCCCTTCATGAGTTATGATGAGGCTTAGGACTTCCCTCTCCCCTCTTTATTAAGACATTTTACTGTTCTTGGGTTGTTGCCCCCGTTTGGGGCTTGTTCTAGGCAATATTACCCTTCCTTTTCCCTCTTTGATTTCCGTACATGGATGATTCTTTTAGACAATTTCCCTTTTTTAAGCATGCTACACTTGTTCTATAAGTGGTTTCCTGGTTTTACATAGCAATTTATAGCTTAACCATTGTGTTTTAGATCTCCGGGAATGAAATGAAAAAGAGGGAAAACAGGGCAGGCATTCTGCCCTGCGTCCTTCTCTATAGAGGTTGTCACTCTGCCATAGCGATAAAAATCTCGCTATAGTGGGATCTCCGTAGCGGTACAGTTCTGCTACGCCGGTCCCGACGGTAACAATTTAGAATTTCAAAATTTTCAGCAAGTGTACTCATCCCCTTCTCGGTTTTCACTGTCTAACCTCGTCAATCCCGTCATGTTCTTAAACAACCCCCAAAAACATTTTGAGAAACACACAAATAAAAACTTAGCATCCAATTATCACCAATTATAAAATATTTGCACAAGAAAATTAATCACAACAATACCCTTCCGTTATCCTGCAGGGATAATCCCATTGTTCCCATGGTTCCCAACCAAGTCCCGACTGTCCTTGAATCAAAGTTTTCCTACAATCATAAATCCTTTCCCCTCACTATCTCAACCAATGATGAGCCCCTTTCTGAAAATAACATGAAATCTTAACTCTACGCACATAGCATTTTACCACAACAAATCATACCATTTCAAATCATGACTACCTTTAGACCCACAAATTCACAGCAATGCAACCGATAACATGTCAACCACATAAGTCATACGAGCATTGTAACACACAAATAATTCAGTTTTAAGCTACAAAAGAATCGAATCACATAAGTTACTCCCTATTCGTCCTATGGATGATCATTAGTCGATCGTCCATGTCTTCCTTCTGGCCAGATACCAATTAGAACCTTCCCGGTTCCAACTTCTGTTGCTTGCTTTCACAACTACCTTAGTCAAAAGGCATCCTTTTTCTTGTCGAGATACCAATTGGAATCAAGATATACCAATTGAACTCAACCCATACAAGCAAGTAAAAAACTGCACGAAAAGGAAAGGAAGAAGAGATGTTTCCTAGAATGCTTCATAGCTTCCCAAAGATTAGATGTGGACGTCAACACACCAATCCGCATGACTCTATTCAATATTTTGCTCTTGTACTGAGAGACCGGTAACCTAGGCTCTGATACCATCTATCACGACCTAACCTACTGGGCCGTGCGGGAACTTACTCTATGTATTTAGATAGACGAACCCTTACCACCCGTTCCAACAGGTAAATGTGGAAAAAACCAAGTATAACCATAAAAATCCTCTTTTTAACGCATGGAAACTATTAAAATCTTTTATTTCAGGAAAACCCTTTTTGCAATGAACACAATAAAATAGTTTTACAACTTGAAGTACCCCTCCCTAGGATCTAGTCTAAACTGGTACAAGAGCTACTACAAGAGTAATACAATGAAAAGTAAGATGACACAGCTCCCACCATGGGACAAGAGTAGAAACTGCTGAAGATCGCCGTCGTGTACATATGAAACACCACCGACTGTGCAACTAGACTATACCCAAAAAGGTATAGCAAGTGTAGAATAAGTACAAACACATATACTGGTAGGTATCATCGGTCGACCCGAATCCACTCGTACCAACATATAATAGAATTAAGGGAAAACATGTAAATAATTCCAATGGTCCCATTCTCCAACTTTCACCTTTACCAGACCCAATCTCAATCGACCATCTACTTATACCTCATTCCTCAACCCTTCCTAACTCTTCCACTGCCAACTCCACCACTCAAGCCTTAACCCCAATACCTATGACACCTCGAGCCACAATTATCACCTATACTTTCCAAGTCATCTTAACCTTAGAGTTATACAGTCACATTAACCTTAGGCTTATCTAGTCACCTTAACCTTAGACTTCCCCAAGTCACCTTAACCATAGACTTACCAATTCACCTGGCAATAGCCCAACCACTACATCTAGACCCGGGCTACCGCTCCGCTTACTTAACCAACCCCTATGACTAAGCACCCAATAACAACCCAATGATTGCCAACCCAGACCAACCTCACTCATGGTGCTACTAACAAGTATTTCGGACCTCTTAGGGGTCCCTAAGACAAATCCCCAACACGATAATACCAACTAGCAATACAATTCCGGACCCTCGGTCTTCCTCCTAACTTATCAAGCACATGTGACAGACAACATTCATTGACGATACCCAATAGCCATAACATATCAATATAACCTTTTACACAAATCAGGCCCACCCCGGGGTCCCTCTAACAACACCTAAGTATTAAATATGTAACCCGGCCTACACCAAGACCAAATTCACAATCAAATATTATAATAATCCGGCCTCTCAAGGACCATATGCAAAAGTCACAAATCAAGAAAACATAACTCAATCCACTCATGGAACCATCGAAATAATACAACAGTTTAATAAACAAACCTGTACCAGGCGTGGTACCCGAGCCAACCATTTTAGAATCCCGTACCAGGCGTGGTACCTAAGCCAACCATTTGTTATCTCGTATCAGGCGTGGTACCCAAGCCAACCATTTAGAATCTCATACTAGGCATGGAACCCAAGACAACTATTTAGATTCTTGTACCAGGCGTGGTACCCGAGCCAATCGAATATCACACAGAAATCCAACAGTCACAAATAATGAACAAAAACACACTTGTAAAATCAACAAGCAATAACACCCAATTTATTTTACCAGACTGCTAGACGGACATTTAGACATTCATAACTGTTCCCTAAGCATACAACTCATATAATACTTAAGCAAAAGCACACGAACATACAATGCATAATGGGAAGCAAAAACCATCACCTACCCTTACCCCGGGTACGTAAACTCAACTTAAATCTTGTCTGAAGACTCAGCCTAATTCACCCCTTAACGCAAACTAGTAGATGCATCCAGTCCTGACCCTCCTCCTAGAACTGAGATACAACATGGGGAGAGACCTCCCCTAACCTTGGTAATTCAACCATTTATGACATTCCAGTTTCTTTATAATAACATTTCATAGAATCCTCCCTTTAACCTGTGGTTTAATTATCCAATGTTTTCGGTTCTCCGAACCTTCCTGACACCCTAGTCCTTAGATTTTTATCATCACTATTGACACCTAATTTTATCCCACCTTTTCATCATTTTACTCGTTCGAGCGTCTACTTTGTTCACAAGGTCAAAAAACACTATTTTTACAAGATTTTGTAATATAAAATATTATTCGCTTTATTTTTGTATCATTTTATTATTATTATTATTATTATTATTTATTAATAAATGTACTTATTTATTTACTCCTTTGCATTTATATCTTACTTTATTTTATGGATATTTTAGCAAATATTTTTAATGTTATTGTTCATTTTTTTAATCATAAATATTGGTGAATTATTTCGACAACCAAAATACATTCATTGATTTAATAATATATATTTTTTACTTAGTAATTTAACAATTACCGATTTTATATATTTTTGGTAAAATTTTATTTTAGACTCAAATATTAATATTGAGTATAAATTTCAAATTCAAATTTTGTCAAATCTTTTAATATTTAGAAAAATCCTCCTCACTATTTTTTCTTTCATGTGAAGAGTATTATTATTTTCAAAAGTGCTGTGATGACCCTTCCGGTCATCTTTGCGTTTATAAATTTATTGTACTATTAGAACTTTTCTGTAGTGGACTCAAGTCATTTATAGCTTGTGGAACTGATAAAGTGCCCAAGTCATTCGTTTGGTTGTTTTGCCCTTTTTTCTATTTTAGAGCTTTAACTTGGAATATCGTTGACTGTAGTCAACATTCTTAGCTAATGTGCTCGAAATTAAATTCTGAAAGTTCAGTTAGCTCCGGAGCGATGATTTTGGTCTGGTTAGACCTTTAGTTGAGGCTTGAGAACTTCCGGTGTGGGTTTTGTGTCATTTTCTCTGTTTTCAAGCCATTTGGAGTTAAAAGTGTAACTTTGAGTGCCTTTCGATGATCGGAGTATCGGATTCAAAATCCGACAATTCCTTTAGCTCCAGAATGTTGAGTTTAGGTTAGGAAGGCAATTGGTTTGGGTTTGGGTGAGTCGGGCTCATTTCGAGCCTTTGAGTTCCTTTTAGTTAGTGTTGACTTGGGTCAATATTTCTCTGAAATGACCTTGTATGAAAGTTTTGTCGACTCCTTTGAGTCCGAAACATCATTTCCACTCTGTTAGCATTATTTGTTTATGAGTATCGGTATCTGATTGTGCCAGAAATACCCCATGGGGAATTTTAGTGCAGCTGGTTTTATTGCAGGTTGCAGGCCTTCAGCGCCAATGGTGCCCAGGCAGCGCAATCGCGCTAGCCTGTGGCCAGGCCTTCAGCTCAATCGCACCGGGGCCAGAGCGATCGCGCCTCATCGCCTACAGCCGGCCAGCACGATAGCATCCTTCAGGCGCGATGGCGCCTTGGCGCCTGGCCCTGCTTGAGCACGATGGCGCTGGTTTAGCGCCAATGGCGCTGACCAACGACCAACAGTTATTTAAGGCTTCTTCTTCATTTTCCAACCTTTTTTCTCTCAACTTTCTCACTCTAAACAGCCTAATACTCTCCTAAATTAATCCTATATCAATACTAAACCTGGGGGAATCATTTGTTCGTTGATTTTCCGTAGTTCCTCGTCTCTTGGTAAGCTTCTTTCTCACTTGAATTCTTTGGTTTTCCTCTAAATTCCTCCATTGATGCTCACACCTAAGCTTGGAAATTTCGGTAGTGGATGCCTCATGGCTGGTGTATATTCGTGGGTGTGAAGGATTGTTTGTTTGTGCTTCAACTCCCGTTTTTTGGTAAGTAATCATTGCCTAATTTCCGAGTTCCATTCTTAAATTCTATCTTTAAACCCCAACTTGAGAGGGATGTTTTGGCGCCTTTTTCTTGGCCAATTACGCTCAATTTTGCAGCATAGCTTCTTGGCATCATTGGGGTCATCATGCTTCTTTCCATTTTTGGTTTTGGGTTGTGGGCCCTACGAGCCCGCTTTTGACTCGGATATCGACTCGACTACACTTGTAGCACTATGGGTATTGTTAGACTCGTCTTAATGTGTTTTTCACGTTGTTGATAGTTTGACCCTCGTTCAGAGCTTGTCGAAGCAGCTCGGCCCCAGATATCATCATTTTTGTAGCATGTCATCGGACGACAGGTAGGTTACGGTCTAACTCCTAGACTTAGCATATATCGGATAAAATTGTACTAGCTGGCATCCTTGGGTTGGGTTATTAGGTTAGTACCATAGACCTTGACCGCTTTTCCATGATTCGTCCTATTTTTTTCCTCCGTTGTGTGTAGTACTCTTGGTTTTTGGTATTATCACCCTTGTGGTCCTGTGAGGCCTTGTTGACTCTGGAACCTAAATGGTGGGACTATTGGGAATGTCTGCAAGTCCCGGACATAGAAATATCCTTCTAGGCTGGTTATGCTTACTGAGTAGCTTCGAAGCCTGTGCAGGGTCGTTAGGTTGATTGTGAGCTACTGGGCGAATACTTTTGTTGATCATTCATTTCCATGCATATACAGAGGGTTTATCCATGTTTTACTACGGTTTTGGCTTTGGGCCTACTAGAATTATTTTCTAAACTTTGCATGGCCCCGGGGGCCCATTTTCGATGGAAATGAATTGAAAATGGTTTTGACTTAACTTGCGAATCTTCATGGGGTAAAAAAAGGTTAAATTATGATTTCTATCACAAATTTTATTACTATCGCTAGACTCGACCGGGTCGAGGGGCTAGTTGAGTTTTCTTACTGATTTGAGATGACTTTAACCTCGGTCGGACCGAGCACTTGAGTTGACTTTCTACTGTTTTAGACCCGGTTATACCCCAGGAACCCTTGGAGGGTTTTCTTTTGAGATATCATCTACTACTTTAGTACTGGACAGGGTCTGGGCATGCATATTCAAGATTTAGCCACTGGCTTGAACCTGGACTTGTTTTCGGAGGACACATTTTTGATACTGAGTTTTAGTATGGGGTCGGGACCTCTATGGACCTTGCTGCACCGGTCCTGAGGCTTTGGGTTGTGTGCGCCGGGGGAGGGTATACGGCGGAGTAGAGGTATATGAGCAGCGTCCTTCTATGGAACCTACCTGCTGGGCTCGATCGGCATCGAAGGAGGTACATACAGAGTTTTTATTCCACCATGAGGTTACCATGCATCATGTAATTCATTGCTTGAGATTACACCCTTGTTTGCTGTTTGTTGAGTGTACGCTTTGGTTGTATGGGTGGGCGGAGGGTTTGTTTTCACTTGTTTGTGTTCCCTGGTTGTATGGGTGGCCGAGGGACTATACGTAGACTCTTGTTACTTTATTATAGTTATAAGTATGAGATTGGTTACTTCAAGGTTGTTAGATCTGGTTTGAGATTTTCATGATTAGCTTGGTTATTGATTTCTATTTTTCAAGCATGTCTACCTTTATTCCTCTCTCCTATTCCTTATACTTGAGGTTACCAGTATACCGTCTATTTCTGAAACTCATTACATATATACTGTTATTGCAAGGATCCCATGTGCGCCATTCCTTACTTTCACTTGTGCATGTTGTGTATATATTTTATTTGCTAGCCTTGTATGTTGTTCTTATTGTCTTCCCTCTGGGCTAGTTCCTGTGTACTTTCCATTTATTTTTGTGACTTCTTGCTTCTATTCTGTTTGCTACTGCGCTTTTATCTTATATGTGCCCAGTCGACCTATGATACCTACTGGGTACCTTATGCTTCACATTTGGTGCTCACCCTACACACTTCATCTTCTGGTGCAGATCCTAGTGTGAGCCATCGTTGCTAGCTCGTGGGAGACTCGTGCTTGGAGTTTTGTGTCGTCCAAACTGCGGGTGAGCTCTTGGCAATCAGAGCTTGACTCTAGTCTATCTTTTGTATATTTTGTACTCTTATAGCTTCGGAGACATGATGTATATATATTACTTTTGGATCCTTTGTACTCCTTATGTAGATCGGGCTCTTATACGCTATGATACCAGGTTTTGGGTTGGTTTAGCTTCTGCTTTGTATTTATATTACTCCTTTTATCCAGTTTATTCATCTTGTTCCCTTGAGTCCACTTATTTATTTGTTCTTCAGCTTAAACTGTTAAAAGGTAGCCTATTACTGACCATTCCAAGCTACAGAGATTGGTTCGCCTACTGGGGGTTGTAGGTGCCATCATGACTAAGAAATTGGGTTGTGACATCTTGGTATTAGTGCTCTAGGTTCACCAGTGTCATCGGTATAGGAGCCAATGTCTAATATAGTCTGGCGGATCAGGACAGAGACGTCCGTACTCAATCTTTGGGAGGCTATAGTGACATCTTAGGAAAATGGAATTTTCTTGTTTCTCTCTCGTGTGTAGTATCCTTGAATGTTTCTAGAAATCTCACTTATTTTGGTTCACTCTTCCGCAGATGGTTCGTACGAGATCTTCAGCTTCTGGCAGAGGACAGCCTCTTCCCCTGCACCTCCGACTCCAGTTAAGGGCTGGGGTAGTCGTAGGGGTAGAGGTAGGGGTCGAAGGTGCCCCAGAGAAGTGGCACCTGCTAGAGCTGCTAGGGTTGAGGTAGAGACAAAGTATGATTATGAGCCAGAGTTTTCTCCAGAGCAGCAACATGTGGACCCGGGGACAACCCAGGTACCACCAGCTTCTGTACCAGTTCCAGCACCAATTTATGTGCCGGCTTCAGCCCCAGCTCAGTCTTCAGATATTCAGAGTTTACTTGTTCAGCTGCTGGGTATGATAGGGGAGCGTCCTTATGAGATAGCACATACATTTGCTCAAGGGGCAGCCTTGGGTGTTCCGAGTTCAGGAGTGCAACCTGTTACTGCGGCTCCCCGTGCTGAGGTTATTCCAGTACCAACGATTGCCCAGCCTCTTGCTCCTTACCCTACTATGACAAAGACGAAGCAGAAGGCCTTTGGTAGGTTTCTGAGATTGGCACCACTGAGATTCGCTGGTACATCAGGTCAGGACCCACATGATTTCATTATCACCTGTGAGGAGATGTTGCATTATTTGGGGCTATTGGAGACTCACGGGGTTGGCTATACTTTATATTAGCATGAGGGTCCAGCGAAGCTATGGTGGAGGGCACAGGTTGCTTGCAGACCTTCTACATCACCTTCTTTGACCTGGTCCAAGTTTTATTAGGCCTTTATGGCTAAGTTCTTACCACAGAGCGGTAGAGAGCGTCAGAGGGAGGAGTTCAGTAGACTTTCTCAGGATTCTATGACCGTCTCAGAGTACGAGACCCGTTTCCATTAGCTTTCTCCATTTGGGGCCATAATTATTCCTACTGAGGCCGACAGAGTCCGTAGATTTGTTTGGGGGTTACAGAGAGAGTTCAGAGAGCCTGTAGAGATATTGGTTGCTAGAGGTCAGTCATTCCAGGCCATTGCGGACTATGCCCGTATAGTTGAGGATTTGCGTTGTCCTGACACCGGGGTTAGAGATAAGAGACCTCAGCATCAGGGTGGCTACAGTGGTTCCAGGCATGGTGGTAGAGGTTCAGGCCAGTGGGGCTGAGGTTATCAGCTACAGCAGCATCAGGGTCAGTCTAGCCGACCGGTACAGGCATCACTCCAGACTTTGGGATCTCAATTTGAGCAGGGTCAGGGCAGTCAGAGAGGTTACAATGGTCAGCCGTCGAGAGGTACAGATTCTGGGGCATCAGGCCGTGGTGGAAATATGGGTTCTGCTGGTTCATCCTGACCGAGTAGGTCATCAGGGGCTTGTTTCACTTGCGGTTTGGTTGGTCATTTTGCTAGAGCTTGTCCCCAGTAGGGTACAGTTCAGCCGGCTAAGCTGTTACGAGCAATTTAGCCTCTAGCTAGAGAGGTGGTGGTCAATCTAGGAGTGGTTCCCCGCATGGCAGAGCAGGTAGTAGTGATGGCAGTCGGGCAGATGGAGGTCATCATCAGTTCGATGCGGTCCCTGGGAGTCCGTAGGCAGAAGCCTCAGATGTCGTAATCACAGGTATGATTTTTGTATGTCGTCTGCCAGCTTATGCTTTGTTTGATTCTGGATCCACTTGTTCATATATATCTTCCTACTTTCTGCCTTGTTTGGGGTTGGCTAGTGAGCCATTATTTGTTGTTGTTTCTGTTTCGACCCAAGTAGGAGATTCTTTAGTAGTGGATCAGATTGTGAGATCCTGTGTGATATCTGTTGGTGATTTGGAGACTTGGGCTGATTTGATGATACTTGATATGTTATACTTTGATGTGATACTGGGCATGGACTGGTTATCCCCTCATCGTGCGGTTTTGGATTGTTATGCCAAGACCGTTAACATAGCCGTGCCCGTTGTATCTCCTTTTGTGTTGCAGGGTTCTATCAGCCGCGCACCATCTGGGATCATCTTTTGTCTTCGAGCTAGGAAGTTGATTTCCTGTGGGTTTTTAACATATCTAGCATATGTCCGAGATGTTAGTGTTTACCCTGCGTCTCTTGAGTCCATTCCCATGGTTAGAGACTTCCTAGATGTGTTTCCTACCGACCTGTCAGTCTTTCCACCTGAGAGAGACGTTGATTTTACCATTGAGTTAGAGCCGGGCACTAGGTCCATTTCTATCCCTCCCTACCGTATGGATCCTACTGAGTTGAGAGATCTTAAGGAGCAGCTCCAGGATTTGTTGGCTAAGGGGTTTATTAGACCGAGTGTGTCTTCTTGGGGTGTTCCTGTTCTCTTCGTGAAGAAGAAGAATGGGTCGATGCGGATATGTATTGACTATCGGCAGTTGAATAAGGTGACAGTGAAGAATATGTATCCGATGCCCAGGATTGATGACTTATTTGATTAGCTTTAGGGTTCAGCCGTGTTTTCAAAGATTGATTTGAGGTCCGGATACCATCAGTTGAGGATTAGGGCAGAGGACATCCCTAAGACAATATTCAGGACACATTATGACCACTATGAGTTCCTGGTGATGTCTTTTGGGTTGACTAATTCCCCCACAGCTTTCATGGATTTGATGCATAGGGTTCTTAGCCCGTACTTGGATATGTTCATGATAGTCTTCATTGATGACATTCTGATATACTCGAGGAGTAGGGACGAGCATGAGCAACATTTGAGGACTGTACTTCAGACTTTGAGAGATCATCGACTTTATGCCAAGTTCTCAAAGTGTGAGTTTTGGCTTGAGTCAGTTGCATTCCTAGGACATGTGGTGTCTAAGAATGGGATTAGAGTTGATTCGGGTAAGATTTCTGCGGTTCATGATTGGCCTAGACCCACTAGTCCTACCGAGGTTCGTAGCTTTATTGGGTTAGCTGGATATTACATACGCTTCTTTGAGGGATTTTCTTCCATAGCAGCACCTTTGACTATGCTGACTAGGAAGGATATTCCATTCCAGTGGCCGAATCAGTGTGAGGATAGCTTTCAGAGGCTTAAGGCCTTATTGACTTCAGCTCCAGTTTTGACTTTATCTGTTGAGGGTCAGAGTTTGTCCGTGTATTATGATGCTTCGAGGATTGGTCTTGGTTGTGTGTTGATATAGCAGGGTTGAGTGATAGCATATGCGTCGAGGCAACTAAAGGTTCACGAGCGCAACTACCCCACTCATGACTTGGAGTTGGCTGTGGTAGTTTTTGCGCTTAAGATCTGGAGGCACTATCTATATAGAGTTCACTGTGAGATATTCACCAATCATCGTAGTCTTCAGTACATTACGAGTCAGCGGGAGCTGAACTCGAGGTAGAGGAGATGGATTAAGCTACTGAAGGACTATGATTTCATTATTCTATACCATCCGGGTAAGGCAAACATGGTAGCGGATGCCTTGAGTCGGAAGGCGGTGAGTATGGGCAGCCTAGCTTCTCTTTCAGTTTCTGACCGACCGTTGGTCTTGGACATCAAGTCCTTGGCTAACCGTTTGGTTAGGCTTGACTTATCGGATCCCAGCAAAGTTCTTGCCAGTGTTGAGGTTCGTTCCACTCTAGTTGATCAGATTCAGAGCCGACAGTTTGAGGATCAGCATTTATGTGACCTTCGTGATCAAGTAGTTTGGGGTGAGGCTAGCCAGGCTACTTTGGGTTCTTATGGTATTTTAAGATTCGATGGTCGACTTTGTGTTCCAAAGGTTGGTGAATTAATTCAGTTGATACTTCGCGTGGCCCATTGTTCCAGATATTCCATTCATCCAGGTGCCACGAAGATGTATAGAGATTTGAGGCAGCTTTACTGGTGGAGTGGTATGAAGTGGGACATGGCAGAGTTTGTATCTCGGTGCTTGAAGTGTCAGCAGGTTAAGTTTGAGCACATGAGACTGGAGGGTTTGATGCAGTGACTTCCCATTTCTGAGTGGAAGTGGGAAGGTATTACTATGGACTTTGTTGTTGGTTTACCTCGTACTTCTCATGGGTTTGATTCTATTTGGGTAAT
The DNA here is from genome assembly GCA_003996215.1 of Jaltomata sinuosa. Classification (NCBI taxonomy): domain Eukaryota; kingdom Viridiplantae; phylum Streptophyta; class Magnoliopsida; order Solanales; family Solanaceae; genus Jaltomata; species Jaltomata sinuosa. The sequence continues at coordinate 107,378 of QJPP01000537.1, forward strand.
CGTTGATAGGCTGACTAAGTCAGCACACTTCTTGCCGATTCAGACTTCTTACGGGGCAGAGAGGCTAGCTCAGATCTACATTCATGAGATTGCTCAGTTGCATGGGGTCCCAGCTTCTATCATTTCAGACCGCGACACTCAGTTTATATCTTAGTTTTGGAGAGCTATATAGAGGGATTTGGTTATAGAGGTTCAGCTTAATACTGCTTTCCACCCTCAGACAGATGGCCAGTCCGAGAGGACTATTCAGGTCCTGGAGAACATGCTTCGGGCTTGTGTTCTTGACTTTGGAGGTTCATGGGTTCAGTTTGTGCTATCGGCCGAGTTTACTTATAATAATAGTATCCATTCGAGCATCGGCATGGCACCTATCGAGGCCTTGTACGGTAGGCATTGTAGATCACCGATTGGTTGGTTTGATGGGTTAGAGTCTAGACCGCAGGGTACCAATTTGCTTAAAGATTCCTTGGACTGAGTTCAGTTGATTCAGGACAGGATTAGAGCAGTCTAGAGTAGGCAGAAGAGCTACGCTGATCGTAGAATTCGTGCCTTGGAGTTCAGTGTTGGTGACTTGGTTTTCCTTCGAGTATCGCCCGTGAAGGGCGTGATGAGATTTGGTCAGTGGGGCAAGCTTAGCCCCAGGTTTATTGGGCCATTTGAGATTCTACAGAGGGTTGGTAGTGTTGCCTACATGTTGCCTTTGGCTCTGATATTTTCAGATGTTCACCCAGTTTTCCATGTCTCGATGTTGCGCTGGTATGTTCCAGATGAGTCTCATGTGTTGCATTGGGATTCAGTTCAGTTAGACAAAAGTTTGTCATTTGTTGAGGAGCCGGTAGATATTCTGGCCAGAGATATCAGGAGATTGAGATCTAGAGAGATTTCGATTGTGAAGGTTCAGTGGAGACATCGTCTGGTTGAGAAGGCTACTTGGGAGACCGAGAGTGAGTTGCATGCTCAGTATCCGCAGTTGTTCGAGCCTTCAGGTACTCCCTTCTTCTTGACTTTTGAGGATGAAAGTCTTTTTATTAGTGGATGTTGTGATGACCCTTTCGGTCATCTTTGCATTTACGCATTTATTGTACTGTTAGAGCTTTTTTATAGCGGCTCCAAGTCATTTATGCTTGCTAGGACTGATAGTTCGGTGCCCTGGTCGTTTGTTTGGTTGTTTTGCCCTTTTTCCTATTTTAGAGCTTTAACTTGGAATATCATTAAATGTAGTCAACATTCTTAGCTAACGTGCTCGAAATGGAATTCTGACAGTGTGGGTTGAGAACTTCCGGTGTGGGTTTTGTGTCGTTTTCCCTGTTTTTAGGCCATTTGGAGTTGAAAGTGTAACTTTGGGTGCCATTCGATGATCGGAGTGTCAGATTCGAAATCCGACGATTTCATCAGCTCAAGAATGTTGTGTTTGGGTTAGGAAGGCAATTGGTTCGGGTTCTGAGTGAGCCGGGCTCATTTTGAGCCTTTGAGTTCCTTTTATCTAGTGTTGACTTGGGTCAACATTTCTCCGAAATGACCTCGTATGGAAGTTTCATTGATTTGGTTGAGTCCGAACGTCGTTTCCACTCTGTTAGCATTATTGGTTTTTTAGTATCAGTGTCCGATTACGCCCGGAACACCTCGTGGGGAATTTTAGTGCAGTTGGTTTTATTGCAGGTTGCAGGCCTTCAGCGCCAATGGTGCCCAGGCAGCGCGATCGCGCTAGCCTGTGGCCAGCGCGATTGCACCTCAGCGCCTGCAGCCAGCCAGCGCGATAGCGCCCTTCAGGCGCCTGGCCACGCTTGAGCGCGATGGCGCTGGTTTAGCGCCAATGGCGCTGACCAGCAACCAACAGTTATTTAAGGATTCTTCTTCGTTTTTCCAACCTTTTTTCTCTCAACTTTCTTACTCCAAACAGCCTAATACTCTCCTAAATTACTCCTATATCAATCCTAAACTTGGGGGAATCATTTGTTCGTTGATTTTCCATAGTTCCTCGTCTCTTGGTAAGCTTCTTCCTCACTTGAATTCTTTGGTTTTCCTCTAAATTCCTCCATTGATGCTCACACCCAAGCTTGGAAATTTTGGTAGTGGCTTCCTCGGGGCTGGTGCATGTTCGTGGGTGTGAAGGATTGTTCGTTTTTTCTTCAATGCTGGTTTTTTGGTAAGTATTCCTTGCCTAATTTTCGAGTTCCATTCTTAAATTCTATCTTTAAACCCCAACTTGAGCGGGCTGTTTTGGCGCCTTTCTCTTGGCAAATTATGCTTAATTTTGGAGCATAGCTTCTTGGCATCGTTGGGGTCATCGTGTTTCTTTCTATTTTTGGTTTTAGGTCCCGTGGGCCCACTTTTGACCCCGATATCGACCCGGCTACACTTGTAGCACTATAGGTATCGTTAGACTCGTCTTAATGTATTTTTTGTGTTGTTGATAGTTTAACCCTCGTTTGGAGCTTTTCAAAGCAGCTCAGCCTCGGATATCGTCGTTCCTGCAGCTTGTCATCAAACGACAGGTAGGTTATGGTCTAACTCCTCAACTTAACATATATCGGATAAAATTGTACTAGCTGGCATCCTTGGGTTGGGTTATTAGGTTGGTACCACAGACCTTGACCGCTTTTCCATTATTCGTCCCCTTTCTTTCCTCCGTTGTGTGTAGTATTCTTGGTTTTTGGTATTATCACCCTTGTGGTCCTGTGAGGCCTTGTTGACTCTAGAACATAGATGGTAGGATTATTGAAAATGTCCGCGAGTCCTGGATATAGAAATATCCTTCTAGGCTGGTTATGCTTACTGAGTAGCTTCAGAGCTTGTGCAGGGCTGTTAGGTTAATTGTGAGCTGCTGGGCAGCTATTTGTGTTGATCATTTATTTCCATGCATAGACAGAGGGTTTATACATGTTTTACTACGATTTTGGCTTCGGACCTACTGTAATTGTTTTCTATACTTTGCATGGCCCCGGGGGCCCATTTTCGATGGAAATGAATTGGAAATGGTTTTGACTTAACTTGTGAATCTTCTTGGGGTAAAAGAAGGTTAAATTATGAAATCTATCACCAATTTTACTACTATTGCTAGACTCGACCGGGTCGAGGGGATAGTTGAGTTTTCTTACTGATTTGAGATGACTTTAGCCTCGATCGGACCAAACACTTGAGTGGACTTTCTATTGTTTTAGACCCGGCTATGCCTCGGGCACCCTTCGAGGTTTTTTGTTTAAGATGTCACCTACCACTTTAGTCCTGGACAGGGTCTGGGCATGCATATTTGAGATTTAGTCACTGGCTTGAACCCCGACTTATTTTTGGAGGACACGTTTTCGATACTGAATTTTGGTATGGGGTCCGGGATCTCCATGTACCTTGCCACTCTGAGCCTGAGGCTTTGGGCTGCGTGTGTAGGAGGAGGAGGGTATACGGCGGAGTAGAGGTATACGGGCAGCGTCCTTCCATGGAACCTACTTGCTGGGCCCAATCGGCACCGGAGAAGGTACATATAGAGTTTTTATTCCACCATGAGGTTACCATGCATGATATCATTCATTGCTCAAGATTCCACCTTTTTTTGCTGTTTGTTGAGTGTACGCTTCGGTTGTATGGGCAACCGGAGAGTTTGTTTTCACTTATTAGCATTCCCCGGTTGTATGAGTGGCCGGGGGACTGTAGGTAGACTCTTGTTACTTTATTACAGTTATAAGTATGAGATTGGTTACTGCAAGGTTGTTAGCTCTGGTTTGAGATTGTCATGATTAGCTTAGTTATTGATTTCTATTTTTCGAGCATGTCTACCTTTTGTTCCTCTCTCCCATTCCTTATACTTGAGGTTACCGGTATACCGTCTATTTCTGAAACTCATTACATATATACTGTTATTGCAAGGATCCCAGGTGCGCCATTCCTTACTTTCACTTGTGCTTGTTGTGTATATATTCTATTTGCTAGCCTTGTATGTTGTTCTTGTTGTCTTCCCTCTGGGCTAGTTCCTGTGTACTTTTCATTTATTTCCGTGACTGCTTGCTTCTATTCTGTTTGCTACTGCGCTTTTATCTTATATGTGCCCAGTCGACCTATGATACCTACTGGGTACCTTATGCTTTGCATTTGTGCTCACCCTACACACTGTATCTTCTGGTGCAGATCCTACTGTGAGCCATCACTGCTAGCTCGTGGGAGACTCGTGCTTGGAGTTTTGTGTTGTCCAGAATGCAGGTGAGCTCTTGCCGATCGTAGCTTGACTCTAGTCTATCTTTTGTATATTTGGTACTCTTATAGATTCGGAGACATGATGTATATATATTACTTTTGGATCCTTTGTACTCCTTATATAGATCGGGCCCTTATACGCTATGATACCAGGTTTTGAGTTGGTTTAGCTTTCGCTTTGTATTTATATTATTCCTGTTGTCCAGTTTATTCATCTTGTTCCCTTGCGTCCACTTATTTATTTGTTCTTCCGCTTAAACTTTTAGAAGGTAACCCATTACTGACCATTCCGGGCTACGGGGATGTGTTCACCTACTGGGGGGTTGTAGGTGCCATCATTACTGAGAAATTGGATCGTGACATCTAAATTTAATTCCTTCCCTTTTAGAAAAAATATTATTCCTCCCACAAATCAAGTCTTTCCTTGTCCATTCCCTCTCCCTCGTTGATATCCCCCAAAACTATCTCATAATATGATTTTTTTCCTCTTTTAACTCCTCGTTCAAACTTCCTCGTTGCATTTTGGCCCGAGAATTGCATTATGCCCGAGAATTGCATTGAGCCCGAGATTGTATTTTGGCTCGAGAATTGCATTTGGCTTGAGATTGTATTGAGCTCGAGAATTGCATTTGGCCCGAGATTGCATTAAGATCAAAAATTGCATTTGGCCCGAAAACTGCATTGAGCTCGAGAATTGCATTTGACCCAAAAATTGCATTGAGCCCGAGATTGCATCTGGCCCGAGAATTATATTGAGCCCGAGATTTCACTATGCTCAATAATTGTATTTGACCCGAGAGTTACATTGTGCTCGAGAATTACATCTAGCTCGAGAATTGCATTGAACACGAGAATTGCATTTGGCCCGAGAATTGCATTGTGCCTGAGATTGCATTGAGCCCGAGATTGCATTGTGTCCGAGAATTGTATTGAGCTCGAGATTGCATTTGAACCCGAGATTATGTTGTGCCTGAGATTGCATTGAACCCGATATTGCATTTGATCCCGAGATTGCATTGAGCTCGAGGTTGCATCGAGCCCAAGAATTGCATTGTGCCCGAAGATCACATTAAACTACTAAATCGCATCAAGCTACTACAAAGCAAGCCACTCAATGTTATGTTATGCTACTCAAAATAGATAAGCTTTCTTTAATTATCATTTTAATTATCCGAAGGCGTCATAGTCTAAAGGCATCACTTTTATGACCTACGGACATCATTTCATGGCCTAAAGATTTAATTTCTACTTATCATGCTCCGAAGACGTCATAGTCTAAAGGCATCATTTTTATGGACTATGGACATCATTTTATGGCCTAAGGATTTAATTTCTGCTTATCATGCTCCGAAGGCTTCATAGTCTAAAGGCATCATTTCATGGCCTACTGACATCATTTCATGGCCTAAGGATTTAATATATGCTTATCATGCTCCGAAGGCGACATAGTCTAAAGGCATCATTTTCATGGCCTGCAGACATCATCTCATGGCCTAAGGATTTAATTTCTGCTTATCATGCTCTGAAGGTGTCATAGTCTAAAGGCATCATTTTCATGGCCTGCGGACTTTATTTCATAGCCTAAGGATTTACTTTTGTGTATCATGGCCCAAGACATCATAGCTTAAGACATCATCTATACCATCTTAAAGCAAACATTTTCATAGTCTAAAAGGGAATTTGCATCATGTTTAAATATTTAACAATTTACTTTATTATTTGTTTAATCTATATGTTCTAACCATTTTATCTAGTCATATTAGAAACTACATGTAACGAAGAGAGAATAAATTATAAATAGGAGCAATTTTGCTCCTGTTTTTGAGATACAACTCTCCTTACACTTATATATATAACCATGTATCAACTTGAATCAAATTCACATCCTATCTCTTCAAATCAATCATACGACCTTCTCTTCTTATCTCATCAACCCATGCTACTTTCACCTCTATTCAAATCTTGTATCATCTATTTTTCTTTAGGAATCTCCTTCGTTCCTAAATCTAGAACTACACATGGCCTGATTCTCATAAAATTCGAGATATGTAGGCGACTTGATACTGAAATCTCGGCCACAATATTTTCACAACTCTATCTCACTTCTTCCAATTTCAAAAAGAGTCATTCTTTCAGTCGTACAAAATTGGCTACTTCGTCAACGTTCTTTGCCCGACAATTCTTCCATCATTCCCGACCAAAGAAGGGGCAGTTGTTGACACCCAATTTTATCCCACCTTTTCGTCATTTTACTCGTTCTAGCGTCTATTTTGTTCACAAGGCCAAAAAAATACTATTTTTACAAGATTTTGTGTTGTAAAATATTATTCGCTTTATTGTTGTATCATTTTATTATTATTATTATTATTATTATTATTATTATTATTATTATTATTATTATTATTATTATTATTATTTATTAATAAAGGTATTTGTTTATTTACTCCTTTGCATTTATCTCTTACTTTATTTTATGGATATTTGAGCAAATATTTTTAATGTTATAGTTCAATTTTTTAATCATAAATATTGGTGAATTATTTCGACAACAAAAATACATTCATTGATTTAATAGTATATTTTTTTACTTAGTAATTTAACAATTACCGATTTTATATATTTTTGGTAGAATTTTATTTAGACTCAAATATTAATATTGAGTATAAATTTTAAAGTCAAATTTTGTCAAATCTTTTAATATTTAGAAAAATCCTCCTCACTATTTTTTCTTTCATGTGAAGAGTATTATTATTTTCAAAAGTCTAAATTTAATTCCTTCCCTTTTGGAAAAAATATTATTCCTCCCATAAATCAAATCTCTCCTTGTCCATTCCCTCTCCCTCGTTGATAACCCCCAAAACAATCTCATAATATGATTTTTTTTCTTTTACTCCTTACTATCCCTCTCCCCCCGCCCCCCCCCCTTATACATAGATACACCTAATTCACAAGAAAAAGTGGGGAGGTGACCAGATGATGGAGGATTCTTTCTTTTTCTCCCTCTTCACAATAGCACCTCAAAAAGGAACATAAACCATCCAAGCACTTAGCGGCCACAATACATATGCATCTTCTCATATATAGTATATATTGATGGCTGCACATGGAGAGGGAAGAGGACACTCTAAACATGGACTGGACACACACGTCCTGTTTATTTGTTTCTTTAAATCTCATCGGGTTGTTAGCCGAAAAGGAGTTTTGAAAAGGTTGAAATCGTGATCGATAATCGAGAGAGACATTGTGGACATCCACGAATCTAAAAAGGTCAGATCTTTTAATTCTTCATGTCTCCTTGATATTGTTGTTAAAACATACCATGTATTCAGAATTTTCTGTTTTAAGCTATGCCTCATTTAGTTATCTAAGAAGCGAGCCTAATACTTCAAGTTTGATGTTAGAAAACTTGCCTCAAGGATTTCGAATGCAATCTATTAATGCTCGAGGGTTCACTTTTAATTCTTGCATAATCCATATGAGATATTTTTTAGTTCATCTACAATCTGTGGGATTCAAAGCTTTGATCCAATAACAAGAATATGTGAATGACTTTTTTACAGTTTATTATTTTGTGTCTTTTGATTGTAGTTTCATTGTGTATGTTCTTATATGACTCTTAGGTAATTTTTATCTAGGTAACTTGAACTCTTTAAGTTATGAAAGCTCCTTATTATTTGATTTTCAAACTCACAAGTATAATTTCTCCAAATAAATCCATAGTTATTTTGTCACTTTAGCCTTATATTCTGAGACTGCAAGTACTATGACTTTATTATACTGATTTTACCCCCAAGCCTATATGCATTTTTTTTACTCACTTAGCCTTGTCTTAGAATCCAAGAATATTTTCACAAGTAAATTCAGCCCACCCTTTTAAGTTATTTCTAACTGTTTTGAGTTTAGCCTTTTCTCAAAAAGAGAATCTCATTGACTTTTCTTTTTGCATAATCAAGTTTGAAACTAATGTTTATTTTAAAATCAACATTTCAGCTTGTTTTAATTACCTTAGGCCCGTGGATCAAACCCCACTCACTATTTTTTTTTTATTAGTGTAACGATCGGGTCCGTCGTTACGGGTAGAACAATCGTGCCAAGTTTTAGAGTTAGAAAACTCCGAGTTTGGGAGTTTGAAATTCTGGGCTAGGCTAGCCTCGGCCCATTTTGGAGCAAGGTAGAGTCTAGAAAAATCCAGGTAAAAAAGAATTTAGGTGTCTCGGAGTGAGCTAGTTTTTCACGTAGCCAAGACATAAAGGAGTCCGGGGGACTTTTCAGAATCGCATTTGGGTAAGTAGAACTCCCGAAATCGCGTTTGACGTGAAGGGGTTGTTTCGGTACATTGGGGGAAACAAGTGTGTTGTGAAATGGCCAAAACTGGCAGATTTTTGGACTTTCTGTCTGTGACGAGCGCTACCAGGCGCGATAGCGGCCACCGCTATAGCGGTAGAAATTACCGTTATAGCGGCGGTCAAAGGGCATTCAACCCACTTAAGACCGCTATAGCGGCAGCCTACCGCTATAGCGGGACCACTATAGCAGAGAGGGAACCGCTATAGCGGGCCAATGGGTTTTTAATGCAGAAACAGCTCCCAAAAAACATTCAGTTTTCACAAGTTTGTTTTGGAGAAGGGCTGGGCGATTTCCAAGTGATTTTCTTCATTCTCCCATCAAAAATCTTCCCTAAGGTAAGGATTTCGTTCCCCAAACTTGGTAATACATTTCTTATGCGGTAGAATTGCTAGGAGGAAAATTGGGGAAAGGTTAGAATAACCTAGGGATGGTGAAATTCGGGGAAGGAAGGGGATTCCAAGCATGTGTGTTCTTGGGCATTGATAAAAGTACATTAAAATGATCATAGGTCGTTTAATTTCCTGTTTTTATCCATAAAAATGATAGAACTAGGAGAATTAACGGTAGAAAAGCCTGAGAAAAGAGTGGGATGATCATGGATGACCTGGGATTTGGTATAATCCGGGTAATGTGCAGGCCTTGTGTGTTAATGGTATGTATTATGTGTTGTTTTTAGACCAAGAACGAGAGAAAAATTCGAAACACGGAAAAGCTCGGGTCGAATAGAGCTTGGAACATTTTGAGGTAGGTGATGGCTTATGATTTTCTGTAAATGTGTATATTGATGTATTCATGTCTAAGTGATTGTATGCATTACATTGCTTAGGGAATTTGTGAGGAATGTCTAGGTTCCTGTTTATAGTCTGTGATTGAACGGTATTTGCTTGTTGGTTTTACAAGTTGTGTGTATTCATATATTGAATGTGGTTGTTGACATTCGGTTGGCTCGGGTACCACGCCTGGTACGTGTATAACAAAATGGTTGGCATGGGTACCACGCCTGGTACGAGTATATCATTCGATTGGCACGTGTACCATGCCTGGTACAGGTTTACTTTATTGCATCTTGCATTATTTCATTGACTATTGTATTTCATTGGTTGATATTGGTTTCGTGAGTGGACCGGGTCATTTTACTGAATGTGATACTTGATATTGATTTCGTGAGTGGACCGGGTCATTTTACTTAATGTGATACTTGATATGGGTTTCGTGAGTGGACCGGGTTGTTTTACTGGATGTAATACTTGGTATTGGTTCCGTGAGTGGACCGGGTTGTCTAGTTAAAGGTGTTATTGTTGATGGTCCTTGAGTGGCCAGGAACCGTTGTATAACTGTTGTGTTAGTCTTGGTTTAGGCCGGGTTGATCAATTACCTTTTGTGTTGTCTAGAGGGGATTCCAGGGTGGGTCCGGGCTAGACGAAAAGGATAGTTATGGTTACATGTTTGTGGATTAGAACGGCAAGAGATGGATTCATGCGGTAACAAGCTAGGTAGAGACATGTAGTCTAGATGTGCCTGTGATTATTGTTGCATGTTTGCCATACTCCTTACTTGATATTGTTGTACTAATTATATATTGTTTACTTGAGAATTGGCTGATGATCCTACCAGTATACAGTGGTGGTGTACTGATACTGCACTTGTCTTTCTTTTGGTGAGTACTGATAACGCCCAAACTACACCTCAAATTACGAAGCGTAAGTGGTCGTCGTCAAATATAGAACCCAACAGAGGTTGGGGTCGATCCCACAGGGAATAAGGTGCAAATCAGGTCGTTCGTGAATTAGATGACTAATAGACAATAGTTTTCGGTAAATAGGGGGGGTTTTGTGAAATCAATATTTGAGCAAAGCAACTAATAACGTACGAGTTTTAATCAAGATGAGAGAAAACTAGGGAGGTGTTCACCATGGCGTTGTAACAATGGCGATTCAAGCTTAACCGGGTTCTTTCTTATATGCGTGTCACGATGTGATTGAATTAATGGTATCATCTAAACGTTTCTCAACCAAATAGACGAATTTCCTTTTCAATTCTCTCGAACTTGAAAAGGTGAGCTTTTATATTTCAATCCTAAACATCAAGTAGATTAATCTAGTTACAGCATTAATCATAAGACGAGAGTTGGTAGTCTCGAATCCTCGTAGTTAATCAAATTTCCCGATTTTAATCTCTTTACTCAAGCAAATTAAACCTAGGCATGTTCTGATGTTTGCAACCACTAGAAACGTGAAGAATGAATGATTAACAACGTGACAATCATAAATATTGAACCCGACGCTACCCGAAATCTATATCGCTACTTTAGCCATGGCTCCCACAACCAGGTTAGTTAATCATGCTATTAAGAAAAGAGAAGAGAATCGTATTCATAATAAAGAGAAAAAGATTCTTACAATATAATGAAAACAATCTTCAATTATCCAAGAACAAGAAACCAAGATCCCAAGAACAATTCAAGAACACGATTTCAAGAAGAAGAAAACGTGTTTCTTGCTCTCGAAACTCTCCTAAAACTATTGGGTAATCGATTGGTAATGAATATGTTGGACAATGAATAAAATAAACCTAACATAGGGTATTTATAGGAGTCCAGGAAATAAACCCAAAAACGTTCGGAATCCGCGTCGCGTACTGCTTCAACTTGACGGCTTGGGGTGACGGACCGTCACAAGCTTGACGGACCGTCACTTGAACCGTCACTGCTAAACAGTGAGTTTCCAGGAGAATTCTCAGGTAAGTCGTCCACCAGGTGACGACTTACATGTATATAGGGTAAAAAATGCATTTGAGGAGTGCGTTTCATCTTGGTGGCTTGGGTGACGGTCCGTCAGGTCAGTGACGGGCCGTCACTCCTAGGCAGTGGTGCTGCCTCACTTGACGGCCAAGGTGACGGACCGTCACCTTGGTGACTGGCCATCGCGGCGGCCGTCACTCTTATCCAGAAGCGCTCTTTTGATCGGATTTCCTTCCTTTTCTATGTTTGTCTCCCTTTCCTACAAATATAACATAAAACATCAAAAACGACGACGGTTGCTTGAAAACTTACAATTGTTCTTAGTTTAGAGGCGTCGAAAATGGCGTAAAATGGCGGCACATCAACACCCTCAACTTAAAACGTTCGCTTGTCCTCAAGCAACATGACACAAAAACAATAAGACGACTCAACTACGAAAACAAACTCGTGTCTCTAGCAACTCATGGTCATTCAATGCTTATTTTTAAATCAAGCTCCCTAGTAGCACACAAATGTATGAAACATTAACTTGCAAGGATCCAAACATGTCATTCAGGTATGATAGAATATTATTCATACACACGCGCAGCTATCCTAACAGTTAATAGACAATACAGAAATCTTGGTGCCCTCACCGCAAAGAAGTCCCACACACAAGATTTAGGACTAGGTAAGGCGCTCACACTCACAAACGAGTTCAAACAATGCACATGCGATGCCATAGGCTTGCCCTTACTATTCTATTTTAGTTTTTTCAGAAAGCCGCTCAGGATCACTACAGGACTTGTTTAGGCTTGTAATGAGGCTTCGGGTGCAGGTAGGATACGTTTGGGGAATAATGACTAAACCCTCCTTGGAATCACCGACCTACTATTTCCACATAACTTTACTTTGTCCATCCTTATTCACCTCTTTATTCCCTTCTTTCTAGCTACAGGTGCGGCCTCTTTATTTTGATACTTCTTTTTATTTCTTTTTCGTTCTTTTTCATCTCTTTTTTTTCATTTCTTTATCTTTCTTTTCTAAGACACGCACCCGGAATTTTCATTCTATCCACAACCAATCTTATACATCCTATTTTTCTTATCACCTCTATAGTAGCCACCCTCAACTTAGGCTGATTGCCTGAGTTGAGGTGCACGATGTCCAAGGAAGGACCAGGGCCAAGACAGGGCTTCAAAGTTAAACAGGAACGGTGACAGGTTATTGAAAGAATAGGGTCAATTGTGGCTCAATCAGGGATCAAAAGGATTATTTACATTTGGACGGTCTTATAGGCTAAGTGGACTGCACACAAAAAGGGCCTGTGATCCTTTCCTAAGCAACCAACTTCAAACTTAACAAAATAGACCGGGCAAGTTCTAGATGCATGCACAGAGTAAGAATTTATAACAATATGCTCACACACACTTGGCACCAAGAAACCATACTACTACCAACTATCAAGACAACAACTCGACTTAAGCATACTTATTCCAATCATAACCACACAATGACATCCAAGGATCCAGACGGTCAATCGTTTCAAACATAAGTACAAAATCAACTTTTTCAGAGGGGGCTCCTTTTAGTACATTTTTCTAAGAAAACGCCATGCTTGCTATAGACACTAAAAACAACTAAAATTTAAACGACAACCTAAACATGCCAGTTCTACTAGATAGCACACCAGAGGGAAAAGAAACACGGCAACAAAAACCCTCGGTGGTGAAAGACTCACAGGTAACCCAACACCCTCAACTTAGACTCATGCATTGTCCCCAATGCATACATGTGAAAACTAAAACTGTGAGAGAAAGGAATACCTGTGAAGTCCATGGGGCTCAGAGTCTGGCATGATGTTGGAGACCGCCAGGGTCTCCAAAGCAGGCGAAATTGATGGAATAGGTGCCAGCTACCCCATCTCGTTGAGCTCCAACTTCATCTTTTATCGGCTCCGCAGCTAGTCGCGGCAACTTCTTTACTCTTTCTTTGCTGGTTTTCTTGCGGTGTTTTCTCTTCCTTGGTTTGTTTTCACCGCCTTTCTCAACATGTTTCCCTTCTTGCGATCGCAACCTCATTCTAGTAGCAGCTAGGGTTTCGACAGGACCCTTCTCCTCAATATGCAACTCCGCAGGGGCTTCCTCAACCACATCTATGACCGCGACCACTCTCATGTCTCTTGGTTGCTTCATCAATTTACACACATCAAACTTGACAAATTCATTGTTTAACCTGAATGTCAGTTCATTTTTTTCCATATCAACCAACACTCTCGCAGTGGCTAGCAATGGTCGTCCCAAGATTATGGAGACTTCAAAGTCCACTTCGCAATCCAAGATCACAAAGTCAGCTGGGAATATAAGCTTACCAACCTTTACCAGCACATCAGACAATATTCCCACCGATTGCTTTACTGAACGGTCAGCCATTAGCACCCTCATGGTCGTTGGTTTGGGAGCTCCCAAACCCAATTGTTTATAGATTGCTAGCGGCATCAAGTTGATGCTAGCACCAAGATCACATAATGCTCTTCCGAAGTTGAGCTTCCCGATAGTACAGGGAACAGTGAAAGCACCTGGATCTTCCTTCTTGTCCACTAACGATCTTGAGGAAATAGCACTGCAGTGGTGGAGGTTATCTTCTGGTTCCACGCTCACTGACCTCTTCTTGGTAATCAAGTCCTTCATGAACTTGGCATATTCGGGCATTTGTTCAAGCGCTTCCACCAGTGGGATGTTTATTGATATCTGCTTGAGCATGGTCATGAAATTCAGGAACTTGCCATCTTCCACTTTCTTCTTCAAACGTTGCGGGAACGGAGGCGGTGGCCGAGGCATCATAGTTGGAAGTTTTTCAGCTTCCTTGCTTTTATTCGCGGGTCTTTGAGTAGCTTCCTCTACCGCCTTGTCGACCGCGATATCACAATCCTGAGTCTGAATTACCGGATGTGATTCCGGTAATATTCTACCGCTCCTTGTAGTGATCGCCATACAGCTCGCGTCATTCCTCGGGTTTTGAATGGTGTCGCTCGGCAAGGTACATGTCCTCCTTTGATTACGAAGCGTAAGCGGTCATCATCAAATATAGAACCCAACAGAGGTTGGGGTCGATCCCACAGGGAATAAGGTGCAAATCAGGTCGTTCGTGAATTAGATGACTAATAGACAATAGTTTCTGGTAAATAGGGGGGTTTTGTGAAATCAATATTTGAGCAAAGCAACTAATAACTTACGAGTTTTAATCAAGATGAGAGAAAACTAGGAAAGTGTTCACCATGGCGTTGTAACAATGGCGATTCAAGCTTAACCGGGTTCTTTCTTATATGCGTGTCACGATGTGATTGAATTAATGGTATCATCTAAATGTTTCTCAACCAAATAGACGAATTTCCTTTTCAATTTTCTCGAACTTGAAAAGGTGAGCTTTTATATTTCAATCCTAAACATCAAGTAGATTAATCTAGTTACAGCATTAATCATAAGACGAGAGTTGGTAGTCTCGAATCCTCGTAGTTAATCAAATTTCCCGGTTTTAATTTCTTTACTCAAGCAAATTAAACCTAGGCATGTTCTAATGTTTGCAACCACTAGAAAACATGAAGAATGAATGATTAACAACGTGACACTCATAAATATTGAACCCGACGCTACCCGGAATCTATATCACTACTTTAGCCATGGCTCTCACAACCCTAGTTGTGGGAAGTTAGTTAATCATGCTATTAAGAAAAGAGAAGAGAATCGTATTCATAATAAAGAGAAAAGAGATTCTTACAATATAATGAAAACAATCTTCAATTATCCAAGAACAAGAAACCAAGATCCCAAGAACAATTCAAGAACACGATTTCAAGAAGAAGAAAACGTGTTTCTTGCTCTCGAAACTCTCCTAAAACTATTGGGTAATCGATTGGTAATGAATATGTTGGACAATGAATAAAATAAACCTAACATAGGGTATTTATAGGAGTCCAGGAAATAAACCCAAAAACGTTCGAAATCTGCGTCGCGTACTGCTTCAACTTGACGGCTTGGGGTGATGGACCGTCACAAGCTTGACGGACCGTCACTTGAACCGTCACTGCTAAACAGTGAGTTTCCAGGAGAATTCTCAGGTAAGTCATCCACCAGGTGACGACTTACATGTATATAGGGTAAAAAATGCATTTGAGGAGTGCGTTTCATCTTGGTGGCTTGGGTGACGGTCCGTCAGGTAAGTGATGGGCCGTCACTCCTAGGCAGTGGTGCTGCCTCACTTGACGGCCAAGGTGACGGACCGTCACCTTGGTGACTGGCCATCGCGGCGGCCGTCATTCTTATCCAGAAGCGCTCTTTTGATCGGATTTCCTTCCTTTTCTACGTTTGTCTCCCTTTCCTACAAATATAACATAAAACATCAAAAACGACGACGGTTGCTTGAAAACTTACGATTGTTCTTAGTTTAGAGGCGTCGAAAATACCATAAAATGGCGGCACATCAAGTACAGGAAATCTACCAGCGACTGAGATGCGACCTCGCATCTAGCACCGGCGATTTCTAACTTTCAAGGGTGAGCTGTTTTATTCGAGCTACCTTGGGTTATCTTTAGAGTTTCAGTCCAATTGTTTCAGAATTAAAACTATTTCAGTTTATCTTTTGGGGTTGCATCCCCGTATTCTAGATTTGGTATTGATGTTTGGTACGATGACTTTCAGTTCCTAGGTGGGAATTCTGCAGGATTATATTAATGATTAGTTTTGGTTACTTGATTGCTAGTTTTCATTTATAATTGCTGGTTTTAGGATGTTAGTCTAGGCAAGGGTGGAACTCTATTGGTTCGCTCATCCGGGGGTTGGGTGAGTGCCACTCACGATGGGTTGGGTCGTGACAAAGATGGTATTAGAGTCTTGGTTCGTTGATCTCGTTATACCAAACAGGTCTAGTAGAGTCTTGCGGAACGGTGCGGAGACGTTCGTACTTTTCTTCGAGAGGCTATGGGGCTTTTGGAAAAACCATCTCTTCCTTCTTTCCTTCGTGCTATAACTTGATTCCAATTGGTATCTGGTGATACAGATTGGTATCTAACCTCATTCACTCTTGTGTCCGCAGATGATTACTATAAAAAATAATGGAGCAAGGCCAGCGGTCCCAACAGCGGGCCCGACAGTTCACGACAGAGGTAGGGTAAGGGGCAGGGGACGAGCTGGAGCCGCACTTGCCAGGGGTGGAGCTCGTGCTGCTGCTGCTGCACGTGAGGTAACCCCTCCCTCACCTCAGGATCATATGGCTGAGGATGTAAAAAAAGTGGTTATAGAGGATGGAGGAGCTCAGGAGGAGGAGGCACCAGTTGGGGGTGCAGGCCTTCCTACGATGACACCAGAAGCTTTTAGGCAGGCGTGGATATTCTGAGTGGGTTGGTTGGCGCTGGAGCCATACCCGCAGCTTATGCAAATTAGGCATTGGGTACTCAGCCAGCTGTTACTACTACACCAAGGATGGACGCAGCTTCGGGCACAAATGATCTCCTCAGGCCAATGCTAGGCCCAGTGATGACATGTAACGAGCATGAGATGCTGACTAAGTTCCATAAGCTGAAACCTCTGATGTTTCAGGGTACAGACAAGGAAGATGCCTATGAGTTCATCTTGGATTGCCATGAGAGGTTGCACAAGTTGGGTATTGTACGTCAGCATGGGGTGGAGTTTGTCACTTTTCAGCTACAGGGTGATGCCAAGCAGTGGTGGAGGTCTCATGTTGAGTGTCGGTCTTCTATCCTACCTCCACTGACTTGGAAGCAGTTTCATGCATTATTTCTAAAGAAGTATATTCCTCGTACTTTGAGGGACCAGAAGAAGGATGAGTTTCTAAACTTGGAGCAGGGTAGCATGTCAGTCTCAGCTTATGAGGCTATGTTCCATGCGTTGTCTTGTTTTGCTACACAGATGTTGGGTTCCGAGGAGGAACGGGTCCGGTTGTTTGTCAAGGGTCTGAATAGTGATCTGCAGGTACTGTCAGTGCATATGACTTCTTCAGGGAAGGGTTTTAATGATGTGGTGGACTATGTGAAGAATATTGAGGGAGTTAGGCAAGCGGGGCAGGCTAAGGCTTTAGCCAAGAAGCCCCGGAATGAGGGAAACTATGGTGGTTCGTACTCCAGGGACCAGCATCAGCAGGCTTATCCTGCCCGTCCTATTCAATCAGCTCTGCCAGCTACTACAGGTGGTCATCAGGTAGCTCAGTCTTCAGCTCCTAGAGGCCAGGGAGCATGCTATATATCAGCTAGCAGACCTACTCCTGACCGTGGTTGCTTCCGTTATGGTGAGTTGGGCCACTTTAAGAGGGAGTGTCCATATAGGCAGGCAGGTAATCAGGGTCACCAGTAGACTAGAGCAGTGGTTCTGGTAGGCATAGGCGATAATGCTAGGGGTCATCCACAGGGTGGGCAAGGTAATTTTCAGAGAGGCCGGGGAGACCGAGGGAACAACGACGTAGGCAGGGGTGCGACACAGCCAGCCCGGGAAGTTGTCCAGATTGATGATCGGGCATATTGCTATGCTTTTCCAGGAAGGACTGAGGTGGAAGCCTCAGATGCGGTGATCACATGTACTATTCTTGTTTGTGATAAAATGGCTTCGGTATTATTTGACCCAGGTTCTACATATTCTTATGTGTCTATGAGTTTTTCTTTGGGACTGGGTTTGACCTATGATATCCTTGATTTTCCTATCTATGTTTCTACCCAGTGGGAGAGTCAGTGGTTGTGACTCATGTATATCGTGACTATTCTGCTGTTTTATGGGGTTACATACTTGGGTAGACTTGGTAATTCTAGACATGGCTGATTTTGATATTATCTTGGGTATGACCTGTCTATCTTCTTATCATGTTGTGTTGAACTGTAACACCATGACTGTAGCTCTAGAGATTCCGGGTAAGGATAGACTAGAGTGGGAAGGTGTGTACAGGCCTAAGCCAGTTAAGATAATATCATTTGTTCGGGCTAGGAAGCTAGTGGGGAGGGGGTGTCTAGCCTTCTTGGCTCATCTCCGGGATGATAGTATGGAGTCTCCTCCTATTGAGTCAGTCCCAGTGGTTTCTGAATTCTTAGAGGTGTTTCCAGCGGACTTGCCTGGTATGCCTCAGGACAGAGACATAGATTTTTGTATTGATTTGAAGCCAGACACTCATCCCATTTCCTTCCTCCGTATAGAATAGCTCCGGCAGAGTTAAGAGAACTTAAAACTCAGTTTCAGGAACTCCTAGATAAGGGATTTATACATTCCAGTGCTTCACCTTGGGGTGCTCCGTCTTGTTTGTAAAGAAGAAGGATGGTAGTATGTGGATGTGCATAGATTATAGGCAGTTGAACAAGGTGACCATTCGGAACAAGTACCCTCTACCCCATATAGATGACTTGTTTGACCAGCTTCAAGGTGCATCAGTGTTCTCAAAAATCGACTTGAGGTCGGGGTATCATCATTTAAAGATTAGACCTGAAGACATTCTGAAAACTGCTTTTTGGACCCGGTATGGGCATTATGAGTTTCTGGTAATGTCGATTGGTCTGACCAATGTGCAGGCAGCATTCATGAGTTTGATGAATAGGGTGTTTAAGTCCTACTTGGATTCTTTCATTATTATGTTCATCGATGATATATTGATCTACTCTAAGAGTAGGGAGGAGCATGCTAATCATCTTCGTATTGTGCTGGATATCTTGAGACACCAAAAGCTTTATGCAAAATTTACTAAGTACGAGTTTTGGTTGACTTCTGTGGCATTCTTGGGGCATGTAGTGTCAGAAAAAGGGGTGATAGTGTATCTCCAGAAAATTGAGGCAATCAAGAGTTGGGTTTGGCCTAGCTCTGTGATTGAGGTGAGGAGTTTTGTTGGGCTCGCGGGGTTCTACCAGAGGTTTGTTAAGAATTTTGCTTCTATTGCTACTCACCTGACCAGGTTGACACATAAGGAGGTACCGTTTGTGTGGTCCGATAAGTGCGAGGAGAGCTTCCAAAAGCTCTAAACACTTTTGACCACAACCCCTATTATTTCCTTGCCGGTTGAAGGTAGACTTTGTTGTTTACTGTGATGCTTCACATTCTGGTTTGGGTGCTGTGTTGATGCAGTATAGGAATATGATCGCCTATGCATCCAGAGAGTTGAAGGTGCATGAGAGGAATTACCTGACTCACGATTTAGAGTTGGCAGTGGTAGCTTTTGCATTGAAAATCTGGAGACACTATCTTTATGATGTCAAGTGTGAACTATTCACAGATCATCGCAGTATGTAGCACATTTTCACTCAGAAGGATTTGAATTTGAGGCAGAGGAGGTGGATGGAGTTATTGAATGATTACGAGGTGACCATTCAGTACCACCCAGGTAAGGCTAATATGGTGGCAGACGCATTGAGCCGGAAAACTGTTAGCATGGGTAGCTTGGCTTGTTTGGGGGCGTCCAAACGACCATTGGCTAAGGATATTCGAGCTTTGGAGGCCAAGTTCATGCACTTGGGTGTTTCAGATCAAGGTGGGTTGTTGGTCAGCATTGAGGTCAAGGCCACCTTCATAGAGGAAATTAAGGCAAAACAGTTTCAGGATCCGAAACTGGGTAAGTTGTGTGGTAAGGTAATATCCGGGGAGTCTAGAGACGTCATGTTAGACTCTGGAGGAGTGTTGCATTTCAGGGAGTTGATTTGTGTTCCTTGGGTTGATGATATAATTCAAAAAATCTTTACAGAAGCTCATGGTTCGCGGTACTCAATTCTTCCGGGTGTGACCAAAATGTACATGAACTTGAGGCAGCATTACTGGTGGCTCGGGTTGAAAAGGGACATAGTAGATTTTGTGTCCAAATGTCAAAACTGCCAGCAGGTGAAGTACGAACATCAGAGACCTGCAGGACTACTTCATAGAATCCCAATTCCAGAGTGGAAGTAGGAAAGGATAGCCATGGATTTTGTGGTGGGTCTTCCCAAGACATTGGGGAAGTATGACTCAATTTGGGTCATTATTGACAGGCTGACCAAGTCCGCTCATTTCATTCCGGTCAGGGTAGATTACAATTCGCAGCAATTGGCCAAGATCTACATGAAGGAGATTGTGAGACTGCATGGGGTACCACTGTCCATCATTTCAGACAGGGATACACAGTTTACTTGTAAGTTCTGGAGAAAGTTACATGAAGAGTTGGGTACACAACTCACCTTTAGCACAACCTTCCATCCTCAGACTGATGGTCAGTCGGAGAGGACGATTCAGGTATTGGAGGACATGTTGAGAGTATGTGTAATGGAGTTCGATGGTCATTTGGACCAGTTTCTACCATTGTGCGAATTCTCGTACAACAATAGCTACCACTCTAGTATCAAGATGGCACTGTTCGAGGCCCTGTATGGGAAAAACAGCAGATCACCAGTTGGGTGGTTGAGGAAGGTGATGTGAAGCCTCTGGGCGTACACTTAGTGAAAGAAGCACATGAAAAGGTAAGGGGCATACAATCCAAGTTATTGGCTGCTCAAAGCAGGCAGAAGGAGTATGTAGATCGCAAGGTCCGGGACATGGACTTTCAGGTTGGTGAATAAGTATTGCTAAAAGTATCGCCAATGAAAGGGGTTATGCGGTTTGGTAAGAAGGAAAAGCTTAGCCCTCAGTTCATCGGTCCGTTTGAAGTGCTTGAAATTGTGGGGCCAGTGGCTTACAAATTAGCACTGCCACCTAGTTTGTCGGGCGTCCATCCAGTATTCCATGTATCCATGCTCAAGCGATACCATAGAGATGGAGACTACATCATCAAGTGGGATGAGGTACTTTTCGATAAGGATCTTCGTTATGAGGAGGAACCGATTTTGATTCTTTCTCAGGATGTCTGGAGGTTGAAGACAAAGGTGATTGACATGGTAAAGGTTCAGTGGAAGCATCGTCCGGTTGAGGAAGCCACTTGGGAAATCGAGAAGGACATGCGGGACAAGTACCGTCAACTGTTTGAGGATTCAGGTACTACACTTCCTTCCTTTTATTTCCGTAATTTTGGGTTTGATCATTCGGGGATGAACGATAGGTAAATTGGTATCTGTTGTAATGACCAGATTCGTCATTATGGGTAGACCAATCGTGCCAAGTTTTAGAGTTAGAAAACTCTGGGTTTGGGAGTTTGAAATTCTGGGCTAGGCTAGCCTCGACCGATTTTGGAGCGAGGTAGAGTCTAGGGAAATCCATGTAAAAATGTATTTGGTGTCTCAGAGTGAGCTAGTTTTCCACATAGCCAATACATAAAGGAGTCCGGGGGACTTTTCAGAATCGCATTTGGGCAAGTAGAACTCCCGGAATCGCGTTTGACGTGAAAGGGTTATTTCAGGACGTCGAGGGAAACAAGTGTGTTGTGAAATGGCCAAAACTGGCAGATTTCTGGACTTTTTATCCGTGACGAGCGTTGTCAGGTGCGATAGCGACCACCACTATAGCGGCGGTCAAATGGCAATCAACTCACTTAAGACCGCTATAGCGGCAACCTACCTCTATAGCGGGACCGCTATAGCAGAGCGGGGACCGCTATAGAGGGACGATAAGTTTTTAATGCAGAACAACTCCCAAAACATTCAGTTTTCACAAGTTTGTTTTGGAGAAGGGCTGGGCGATTTCCGGGCGATTTTCTTCATTCTCCCGTCAAAAATCTTCCCTAAGGTAAGGATTTCGTTCCCCAAACTTGGTAATACGTGTCCTATGTGGTAGGATTGCTAGGAGGGAAATTGGGGAAATGTTAGAATAACCTAGGGATGGTGGAATTCGGGGAAGGAAGGGGATTCCAAGCACGTATCTTCTTGGGCATTGGTAAAAGTACATTAAAATGATCATAGGTCATTTAATTTCTTATTTTTATCCGTAAAAGTAATAGAACTAGGAGAATTAACGATGGAAAAGCCCGGGAAAAGGGTGGGATGATCATGGATGGCCTGGGGTTTGGGAATTTGGTATAAGCTGGGTAATGTGCATGCCTTGTGTGTTAATGGTATGTAATATGTGTTGTTTTTACCAAGAATGAGAGAGAAATCCGAAACACGAAAAAACTCGGGTCGAATAGAGCTTGGAACATTTCGAGGTAGGTGATGGCTTATGATTTTTTGTAAATGTGTATATTGATGAACTCATATCTAAGTGATTGTATGCATTACATTGCTTAGGAAATTTATGTGGAATGTCTAGGTTCCTGTTTACAGTCTGTGATTGAACGGTATTTGCTTGTTGGTTTTACAAGTTGTGTGTGTTCATATATTGACTGTGGTTGTTGACATTCGGTTGGCTCGGGTACCACGCCTGATACGGGTATAACAAAATGGTTGACACGGGTACCACGCCTGGTACGGGTATATCATTCAATTGGCACGGATACCATGCCTGGTACGGATTTACTTTATTGCATCTTGCATTATTTCATTGACTATTATATTGCATTGGTTAATATTAGTTCCGCGAGTGGACCAGGTCGTTTTACTGAATGTGATACTTGATATTGGTTTCGTGAGTGGATTGGGTTATTTTATTGAATGTGATACTTGATATGGGTTCTGTGAGTGGACCAAGTTATTTTACTGGATGTAATACTTGGTATTGGTTCCGTGAGTGGACCAGATTGTCTAGTTAAAAGTGCTATTGTTGATGGTCCTTGAGTGGCCGGGAACCGTTGTATAACTATTGTGTTGGTCTTGGTTTAGGCCGGGTTGATCAATTACCTTTGGTGTTGTCTAGAGGGGATTCCAGGGTGGGTCTGGGCTAGACGAAAAGGATAGTTATGGTTACATGTTTGTGGATTAGAACGGTAAGAGATAGATTCATGCGGCAACAAGCTAGGTAGAGACATGTAGTCTAGATGTGCCTGTGATTATTGTTGCATGTTTGCCATACTCCTTACTTGATATTGTTGTACTAATTATATATTGTTTACTTGAGAACTGGCTGATGATCCTACCAGTATACAGTGGTGGTGTATTGATACTGCACTTGTCTTTCTTTTGGTGAGTACAGGATATCTACCAGAGACTGAGATGCGACCTCGCATCTAACACCGGCGATTTCTGACTTTCAAGGGTGAGCTGCTTGATTCGAGCTACATTGGGTTATCTTTAGAGTTTCGGTCTAATTGTTTCGGACTTAAAACTATTTCAGTTTATCTTTTGGGGTTGCATCCCCGTATTCTAGATTTGGTATTCATGTTTGGTACGATGACTTTCAGTTCCTAGGTGGAAATTCTGCAGGATTATATATAATGATTAGTTTTGATTACTTGATTGCTAGTTTACATTTATGCTTGCTGGTTTTAGGCTGTTAGTCTAGGCAAGGATAGAACTCTATTGGTTCGCTCATCCAGGGGTTGGGTGGGTACCACTCAAGACGGATTGGGTCGTAACAATTAGTTTACTAGTCTTTGTTACTTAATTATGCCTCAGATATTAAATCACGGAAGCCTTGCACATTTTTAGAACTCAATTTACTTCATGTACTTTTATTTTAATCTAGATGCAAATGCAAAGAACTTTTATTACTTTATTATTCCAATTCTCTTTTGATTAGGTAAATACTAAGAACAGACATACTCTCACCTATTTAAATATTTTTTGCATGTACATGACAGAATGACTAACGTCACTTGAAATTTAACCACGGGAGGAGAGGAGTTAACATGTGAAGCGGAGCTCAAATGAAGTCGTCGCCCCAGTGGGGGGCCAGGTACGTTTTGAAAAATGATGACAAAGGCAGGCTATAGCTAACTTCTTGTATGAAGCGCACGTATAGCTTTATAAAAATAAAGCAACTCGTTGCTCCATTCTTTTCTAATTTTATGTGTCACCCTTTTAAAATTCTCAAAGACTCGGCAACTTTTACTATTATGCTAAACTATCGATATACTTTCCTACAATCGAAATCTCAAAGTGTATATATATATATATATATATATATATATATATATATATATATATATATATATATATAATTTAATTTCACATGACTTTTTAAATGTTAAAATATTTTATCTAGCACTCTGAATAGATTCTTTAAGAATTCTTTTCGTCTTGTATTAAGGAGTTTAAGAGAGTCGATCATAAAAAATAGAATAGATGGAGTAATATCGCATTGGGCTCATTTTTAGCCTCGCCTTATCTGATCCCACTCTCTCTCTCTCTCTCTCTCTCTCACTCTCTATCTTAACTTTACTGTATGTGTTATTACTTTGTTATTTATTTTAGTCTCTTACATTATTATTTGCCATCAAAATTAAGGTGGCACATGCTCTACTAACCATTTTTTTTCTTTTGCGAGATTTTGTAGTTTATTGGATCAGTTAGAACACACTGTGCTGAAAGGAGAATAATCTAAAGGTATTCTTTATTAATTCGATGCTTCTCCAACAAGGTTAGTCTATTGGTCTTCACAATCCCTATGTCCTTGAATATGTAGTTGTGTGCATATATTAGCTTTATTTTGTTATTATATTCTATATCATCCGAGTGTTTTAAATATTCTGTTTGGAAGCGATCAGGTCAGTTCTCTTTGTCTTGATTGTTAATATTGCATGTATTGTATTTTCTATATTTGGTGGTCTGCAAAGCATGATTTAATTAATTTTACTCATGAACTTTATGGTTTCCCTAGTTTCATATGCGTCACTTATCAAATTTTGCATGTTTAATTATTTTATCACCTAGATTCGTATTAATTGAATAATAATTGACTTTTGCTTAAATTAATAATTTATTTTAAATAAAGTTTAGCTGCTTATCATATAGTTATTTTAGTTTAATAATTCATCGACCTTTTTATTTATCACGAATTTCCCACATAATATAACGAATCCGGTAGGGATCCACATTTGTGGATCTCGAAAGGTGCTTAACACCTTCCTTTTGAGGTAACTTGAACCTTTACCCAATTTCTGGTGATGTAGACATTAATTTAATTTAATCGTAGTTAGTATAATATGGTGCCCTAACGCACCTTAATTCGTTAGGTGACGACTTTTCACCCTCTTTTATCCTAAAAAGAGTTGTCACGTCGAATTCCACTTTTCGCGAGAAAAATGGGGCGCGATAATCACACATCACCCAGATAATCATAACAACCCAAAATGTCATAACACACTATTACCACTCAAATAGTTCTAGATTAACAAATTCAACCACAACAACCCTCCACACTCCGTGCCCGAAGGCCTAGGCATGAATTTTCCTTTTCAGTCTATACAATAAATACGAAAATGGAAACGAGTCAATCTACTCAATAAAGAAACCTAGCCTACCTGGACGTCAAGCAGTCCCCGATGCATTTTCTGGCTCCGTGAAGGCGTTTCCAGCTGGATAATGATCCCGAAATCCATTGTTCCGTGTCCTTTCAGCCACAATCCCTCCTTCTCATGGCTCCCAAGCCTTGGAGCAGCCTAAGAGGGTTTTTGGAGAAACCCTCGTATGTTTTTCAACTGAGGAGGAGAAATCTTTTATCAAATTCGCATTCTGAGGCTACTGCTCCCGTCACCCTGCTATAGCAGACGTCATCTGCTATAGCGGTTCCGCTATGGCAGAATAAATACCTCTATAGCGGAGTGATGTCAGCCCGAACTAAATTTCAAAAATTATAATTTTTCCATCACGTCAACCCCGCTTTATACAAAAAATATATTTAAATCATTCTCAAAATTTTACGATATCGTAATTTCTGAAAATAACGACGAATCCAGTCGTTACAATCAACCTCACCAATTTAATAGAAAATTATTCTCCCCTTAAATTTAAAGGGTATCCTTCCAAATTCTACTGTAAATAATTTTCTAACATTTATATTTTGCAATAACAATAAATAAAATACATAATTATTCAATCCTTCCTGTTAGATTGCATTTATCACACATATTTATTCATATATAACTAACTATGTTACACTTTTAATACAGATATCAATGTTGACAACAAGAATCTTTTTTCTCTAACAATTGAAATGGAATAAAGGAATATACATTAGGAATATCACCAATAAGAAAATATTAGGCCAGTTGCGCTTCATTACATATTTGTAACTCAAAAAATCATAATAAGTAAAAAAGTTTTACATGTATCTAATTAAATTTTGTTTGTTTATCTTTGTAGATTTAGTATCCATTCATCTTGACCTCGACAAACAAATATCTATACAACGATTCACATTGATCATCCACAAAAGCTTGTACTTTATACTTTTATTTATAATTTTTATTTAATTTTTTTTTTATTAATATTGATTTTATTCTACAAAATTATATTTTACTTGACTTGGCATACACGTGCCGAGAAATTAGGTATATTAAAAGTGGGAAGTTCCAAAATGCAAAGTTGAATTACCATTTTACCCCACTAAAGCTTCCACTATGCGCAGGATCAAAGAATATATATCATAATTATCATCATAATTTATTATATAAGTAGGAGGCCCCAAAAGTTATAAATTGAATTACCAAAATATCTATCAAAAGTTGAACGATCTTTTTACCTTTTGAACTTACAATTTAATTCTTACAAAGGTTGCTATGTGAGTAATTTCAATATAAAAAGAATATAAAATAGTAAATTCTTTAAAATGTTGAAGCACTCTATTTATTGAACGACTTATATCAACATTTATTTATGTAAAAAAACATACACTTCTTAATAAAAAAAATAACAAGAAAATAAAACTTATATTGGAAATAAAAATGTGGGACCCATTAATATGTTAAGCATTTAATAAGGCTTTGGGTTTCTGGGAAAATAGTATATAGCATGGTGGTTCTTTTACATTAAAGATTGTAACTCAATTGTAATTAGTATAGCAATTAAGAAAACGGTTATTCATGTTAATGGATTTGTAACATCTGTCAAAGAAAACCAATAGGTATATAATTAAATTGTCATTGAATGATATTATTTGTTGAAGAAAATCATTAGACACTCTATTAATTTTTGATCATATATCCACCTATATAAGTGGGGTTTGAAACCAATTGAGATATCTTACTTTCATAAAAATGTTGTCAATTTAATTATTTAACTAGGTCTCTATGCTCACCTCCCGCAATGCTTTGTAAGTGTTAATTCAAGTAAGTTTTTTCCTTTGTTAGTTTCCACGAGTATTCATAAAATTATATCTTTATATTTATGCAAATTATGGCTACACAATATTTTCTACTATAATTTTGTATCATGAAATAGTATCATTGTTTTTTTCTTGTGGTAACCATATACAGTTACAAGTGATATATCAAGCATGTGACAGTTTATATCATATTAGATTGAAAAAAATTCTGTTTGAAAATTCAGAAAGACAAAGCTGCCAAAGATTATTTTTATCAAATTGTTATGACACTCATGTGTAAATTTATTTTAAATTCTCAAGAAATTACTAATAGTTAATTCATATTGTATGTATAAAGAGTGAATTTGTTATATATATCGATTGACAGTAACAAAGCATGTTACTAGACAATAATATATACAATACTTCTCGGAGCATTATATGTTTTGATCTCATAATCCAAATTCATGCAAGAATTACATCCCAATGCATGTTTTGTAGTTACTGCTTTCATCATTACAAAACTCAATACATTAACTTTTTTTTGCTTCATTTCTATAGAACTTTTATATCAAGGTTGCATTTCTATATGTATGTGTGTTTTTCATTATCTATTTTTGTTGTCGGATATGTATAAAACTAAATGTCTTCAATGTGTCAACATGATTTTGAGCCAATATATATATACTTGGAGGATAAGATAAAATAATTTTTTGTACAAAATAATACTATACAATATATACTCGATAGCTAGATAAACTTCGTTGTATTTGTTTTCAGGAATCTCAGTTAGGTAGGTGTGGTTGTTAGCTAGAAAGATTAAAATTTATTATTTCAAGAACATAATTTTTTTTCTTTCACTTTTATTTATTATTCAAAAATATTTTGTAATAATATCTATGTATTTTTTTAAAATTTTCATACTCATTAAATTAATATGGGATACACGCGCAACGCGCGTGCCCAGAACTAGTAAATATAAAAGAGAATCTTGGCCCCGCTTATGTGGCATTCTCTTAGACCTTTAATCAGATTTATCCTTTTTTAGATTTAAAAAGACAACGATTTGGCTTTTAACAAACGCTGCCCGGAAAGAGGCACAATGAAACACTAAAACTCAAACTACGAATTAATTCCAAACTACTGTTGATTTGCTATAGTGATTTGCAGGTCATTTTCTTTATCCCAAATCAACGATTTTAGTTTGGGTTTCCAGATCCTGCGGGCTACGGTTGACTTTCAGACTATGTCCTATCCTTCAACTCTTCTTCTTCGTCTTCCTTTTAGTTTGGGTTTAAGAGGCACAATGAGACGCTAAATATCTGTAATGAGGATAAATTTTTGGTAGTCTGACATTCAATTATTATTTTTTTTTTTTTGGGGGGGGGGGATTTTTATTGGGTAGGCATATGTATGCAAGGATTTGTGATTTTTGTGACATTGATGGCAATGAGTTTGATGGAGAAGACGATGATGATGGAAAATTTGTTCGCCGGCGTTTTCAGGTTCGCTTGAAGTATTTTCGAGATTGTTTTGTGACTTTTTTTGTCAATTTTAATTGTTTAAAATGGATAAACAGACCGACTGGTGATGGACATTGAATGAACATGAAGATTAATAGCTCCTCCGATTCTTTTTCGGTGAATTTTCATGGCATAATCAAACTCCATGGAATGAGTGCTTAGAGTTGCATCAACTTCCGGTCCTCTCAGCTTATCAGATCACTCTCTCTGGCAAAACTTAATTCACTTATTCTTCACATGATTTTTCTTTTTGTTGAGTTGCTTCAAACAATCCATTCTCTAATTATGATTGAATTTCCTGATAGCATTGTGTATGAAACAATAAATTTAAAACATTTAAAAGCTTCCATTCGACTTAATTTTACTAATGTTGTCACGACCCGATTTCTCGGTCATGATGGCACCTACAACTCCCCAGTAGGAGAACCAATCTCCATAGCCCGGAACGGTTAGTAACGGGCTATAATCCAACCAGCAAGCGGAAGAAAACATATATGTAAGCGGAAGCAAGGGATATAAGAATAAGAAAAGGAACAAGAGGAATATATATACAGAAGATAAAACCAACCCAGAACCTGGTGTCATAGTATAAGACCCGAAACTACATCAACAGAGTATAAAAAGGGTCCAAAATAATATATACATATTTGTCCCCGAATAACAAAAAGAGCACATGACACAAAGGATGAACTAAAGCTAAGCCCCGATCGCCAAGAGCTCACCCTCAGTCTCGAATGGTCCAAAAATACGTCGCACGAGACAGTACGATCAGTGGCGATAACTCACACTCGGATCTGCACCCAAAGATGAAAAAGTGTAGTATGAGCACCAATTGCAAAACAATGGGTACCCAGTAGGTATCATAGGCCGACTGAGCGCATATAAGATATAAAAGCAATAATGTAGCGGAAAAGAATTAATTAGTCATGGAAACAATGAACAAGCACATAAAAGCTAGCACTGAAAGGATATAAGGCGAAAACAATCATGCTAGGCTAGCTAATAGAAATACATATCTCACAGACACAAGTGAAGGAAGGGAAGAAACACACCTGGGGTCCATGCAATATCAATATATATAAAGAGAGTTAAAGAAGAAGGCGGTATACCGGTAACCTCAAGTAAACAGGGAAGGGGGAAAGGAAAATAGCGATAACACGCTTGAAAACAAGATCAAAAAACTAAATTATGCTAGTAACACCATAATCAAGATCAATATCGCGATTAAATAATAATAATAAATAAAAGTCTACCTACAGTTTCACGAGCGTCCATACACCCGAGGAACACATACAAGTGAAAACAAACCTTCCGGCATCCCATACTACCGGAGCGTACACTGAGCAAACAATAAACAAGAGTGGATCCAAACATAATATGCATAATATGATATGATATGCTGAAACCATGTGATGGTAGTGCCGTATGTTACCCCCTCCGGTACCTAAAAAGCCCAATAGAGGCAGGATCCATGGAAGGGATTCCCCCGAGTACCTCAGCTCTATCGTACACCTC
This sequence comes from Jaltomata sinuosa, assembly GCA_003996215.1. Lineage (NCBI taxonomy): Eukaryota > Viridiplantae > Streptophyta > Magnoliopsida > Solanales > Solanaceae > Jaltomata > Jaltomata sinuosa. Next base: position 137,719 of record QJPP01000537.1, read on the forward strand.
TCCTCCGGTCACCCTCGGCCCGTAGCTCTTGGTATGGAATGGCAGGATCCATGGAGGTCTACTCGTAGACCACATACTAAATCTCGTAACCTCGTTATAACCATTCAGAGTGTAACCGGATTCAAATAAATTACCAGACCTCAAAAATATGCGCTCGGGGTTCTACCCGGGTCTAAATCAGTAAATCAAGTCTCAATAATCCCAACAAGGGTACCCGAATATAACCGGGTCTAAAACAGTAGTAAAACCAATCTAGTGCTCGATCCAATCGAGTCTAGTATTAGTATGAAAACAGTGATAAAAATTATCCTTTTAATTCCTTTTTAACCCAAAAAGATTCATGAAAATAATTCCAACATTTATTAACTATTTTTATAGAAAAACAGTCCCATAAGGCCATTCAAGGTTTAGAAAAACCGTCAAGAGTAGGCCCGAAGCCAAACCATTGTAAAACATGTGAATTTTTTTTTATATGAATGATAATGGCATGCTCAAACACAGGCAGTAGCCCAACGGCTCACAATCAACCTATCGGCCCTACACAGGCTCCAATCGCTCTACATCAAGCATAACTTGCTCTATAATAATGGTATCGATGTCCGGGACTCACGAACATTCCCAAATAACTCAGTATTTATGGTCCAGAGTCAAAACAAGGCCACACAAGACCACAAGGGTGACACTATCAACTACAACAGATACTATAAACAACAGAGTAAAAATAAGACGGACATGAAAGAACGGACAAGGTCTGGGGTACCAAGCTAATAAACTCAACCCAAGGATGATAATTAGTATAATTATATCTTATATATGCAAAGTATAGAAGAGTTAAACCGTAACCTACCTGTCGTCCGACGACAAGCTGCTAGGACGACGATGTCCAAGCTCAAACCGCTCTGAGAAACTCCAAAATAAAATCAATCTCGAACTCGAGCTTGAATAACTTGACGTAGGTAATTAATTTTCCTTTAATAATCAAAATAAAATGTCAAAATAATTTTTCCCTCACAAACATTCTCCGTAATATGATAGATAAATATACGAAGCTATCTATCTTAGGAATAGATTCGTTTGAAAGGGTCTAGGGATCCGTGCATATATGGGTATATAATTTGCAGAATCTTCTATAAGAAAATGAGTATGGAAAAGTTGAAATGCAACATGAAAACAAGTGAGCTTTAAGGAATTTTTTATATATGTAAATGTACAGAGAATGAATGGATGGCTTTGCTATACACTAATTATCCTTAATGCCATGTGTTGTCCATTTATAACTTAAAAAACTTGTTGTACACTCCCTCTACTTCCACGTGGACGTGGAGGTGACACATCAAGACAAGTTTAATTCCGTTACGTAGGTACTCGGGTATTGCGTAAGCTAGTGATAAAATAAATATAACTTTTTGAATATATCATAATAAATAGAAAATTATTTTTAATAAAACCTACTATATTATAATAATAATTTTCAACATAACTAGGTTTACTATCTCCGTTAAAATATTAATAAATTATAAAACTCTTATAAAATAAATACATACACAAATATATCATAACAAAGTATTTTTCATACATATTTAAAATATTTTAAGATGGCAATAAAAATATAATTTTTTACCAAATTCAACTTTTAAATCAAATAGTTTCAAATACGCGCGATGTTAATAAAATTCTCAAATTTAGGCTCGTAAGCCTTTGATACGGGATGAAGCTTAAGGTCATATGACACCTCGAATCAGGATTTACCTGCCCACAAGGTCAGTTGAGGTCATACGATCGCAAATCACCAGGGCACCGAACCACCGGTCTCAGCAAGTCATAAATGACTTGGGCCCACTAATGGTACAAGGAATGCATAAATACGGGAATGACCGGGAGGGTCATTACATCATTCACTACTAAAAGGACTTTCGTCCTCGAAAGTCAAGAACAAAGAAGTACCTGAAGGCTCCAACAACTGCGAATACTGGGCCCACATATCTCTCTCAGTCTCCCTGGTAGCCTCCTCAGCTGGATGGTGCCTCCACTGAACCTTAGCAACTGAAATCTCAAAGTAAATCTGTACTCTGTGGCCTAGACTCCAAACCATCAAACCAACCAACCGACGATCTGCAATGCCTACCATACAATGCCTCGAAAGGTGCCATGCAAATGCTAGAATATAAGCTATTATTATACGCAAACTCGGCCAATGACACAAACTGATCCCAAAAACCTCCAAAGTCAAGAACACATGCCCGAAGCATGTCCTCCAGGACCTGAATAGTCCTCTCAGACTGGCCATATATCTGAGGATGGAATGCAGTACTAAGTTGAACCTCTGTACCCAAGTCTCGCTGAATAGCCCTCTAGAACTGAGATGTAAACTGAGTGGCGCGATCTGAAATGATAGAAACTGGGACCCCGTGCAACCAAACAATCTTACGAAGGTAAATTTGAGCTAACCTCTCTGCACGGTAAGTAGTATGAACCAGCAAGAAGTGCGCTGAATTAGTCAGCCTATCAACTATCACCTAAATAGAGTCAAACCCTCGAGAAGTACGAGGCAATCCAACTATGAAGTCCATAGTAATCCCTTTCCACTTCTACTCAGGAATGGGAAGTCGCTGCATAAAACCACCCGGTCTCATGTGCTTGAACTTAACCTGCTGATAGTTCAAGAACCGAGACACGAAGTCCGCTATGTCCCACTTTATACCACCCCACCAGTAAAGCTGCCTCAAATCTCTATACATCTTTGCTCTGCCAGGATGAATGGAGTATCTGGAACAATGCACCTCATGAAGTATCAACAAAATCAAATCTCCAACTCTCGGAACACAAAAATGACTGTCGAACCTTAGAATACCATCAGAACCCAAAGTAGCCCGGCTGGCCTCACCCTGAACTACCTGATCACGCAGGTCACATAATCTCTGATCCTCGAACTGTCGGCTCTGAATTTGATCAACTAGAGTAGAACAAACCTTAATACTGGCAAGAACTCTGCTAGGATCCGACAAGTCAAACCTAACCAAACAATTAGCCAAAGACTGGATGTACAAGGCCAACGGTTGCTCAGAAACTGAGAGTGAAGCTAGGCTGCCCATACTCACCACCTTCCAACCCAAGGCAACCGCTACCATGTTTGCCTTGCCTGGATGATATAGAATGGTGAAATCATACTCCTTCAGTAGCTCAATCCATCTCCTCTTCCTCGAGTTCAGCTCTCACTGACTCGTAATGTACTGAAGACTATGATCATCGGTGAATATCTCGCAATGAACTCCATATAAGTAGTGCCTCCAAATCTTGAGTGCGAAGACTACCGCTGCCAACTCTAAGTCATGAGTGGGTTAGTCGCGCTCGTGAACCTTCAGTTGTCTCGACGCATCTGCTATCATACGACCCTGTTGCATCAATGCACAACCCAGACCAACCCCTCAAGCATCACAATATACCAAGAAACTCTGACCCTCAACTGGTAAAGTCAACACTGGAGCTGAAGTCAACAAGGCCTTAAACCTCTGAAAGCTATCCTTGCACTGATCCATCTATTGAAATGGGACATCTTTCCTAGTCATCCTAGTCAAAGGTGTTTCTATGGAAGAAAACCCCTCGACGAACCGTTTGTAGTACCCTGCTAACCCAACAAAGCTGCGAACCTCAGTAGGAGTAGTAGGTCTTGGCCAATCACAGACTGCTGAAATTTTACCCGGGTCAACTCTAATCCTATTCTTAGACACCACGTGTCCTAGGAATGCAACTGACTCAAGCCAAAACTCACACTTTGAGAACTTGGCATAAAGCCGATGATCTCTTAAAGTCTAAAGTATGATCCTCAAGTGCTGCTCATGCTCATCTCTACTCCGTGAATATACCAAGATGTCATCTATGAAAACTATCACAAATAAGTCCAAATATGGGCCAAGCACCCTGTGCATCAAGTTCATAAAAGCTGCAGGGGCATTAGTCAACCCAAAAGACATCACCAGGAACTCATAGTGGTCATAACGTGTCCTGAATGATGTCTTAAGGATGTCCTCTGCTCTCACCCTCAACTCGTGGTAGCCTGAGCTCAAATCTATCTTCGAAAACATGGCCGAACCCTGAAGCTGATCAAACAAATTATATATGCGCAGCATCGGATACCCATTCCTCACAGTTACCCTATTCAAATGCCGATAATCAATACACATCCACATTGACCCATCCTTCTTCTTCACAAACAAAATAAGAGCACCCAAAGGCGATACACTCGGCCTAATAAAACCCTTAGCTAACAAATCCTGGAGCTGCTCCTTGAGATCCCTCAACTCAGTTGGAGCCATACGGTAAGGAGAGATAGAAATAGGCCTAGTGCCCGGCTCTAATTCAATAGAAAAATCAATATCCCTCTCAGGTGGAAGGCCTGACAAGTCGGTAGGGAACACATCTAGGAAATCTCTAACCATAGGAACCGACTCAGGGGAAGAAGGTTCAGCACTAACATCTCGGACATATGCTAGATAAACCAAACACCCGCGGAAAATCAACTTCCTAGCTCAAAGACCAGAGATTATCCCGGATGGTGCGTGACTGACAGAACCCTGCCACACAACCGGGGATGCGTTGGGCATGGCTATGATAATGGTCTTGGCATAACAATCCAAAACCGCACGATGAGGGGATAACTAGTCCATGCCCAAAATGACATCAAAATCTAACATATCAAGAATTATCAAATCACCCCAAGTCTCAATATCTCCAATAGAAATGATACAGGACCTCACAACCCGATCCACTACTAAAAAATCTCCTACCGGGGTCAAAAGAGATACATGTACAGATAAAGGCTCACTAGCCAACCCCAAACAAGGCAATTAGTAGGCAGAAATATACGAGCAAGTAGATCCAGGATCAAATAAAGCCAAAGCTGACTGACGGCATATAGAAATCACACCTGTGATCAAACCATCCGAGGCCTCTGCCTCCGATCTCCCAAGAACTGATAAAATTGACGACGACCACCACCTGACCGACCGCCATCCCTGCCACCTGTCCTGCCATGCTAGGCACCACCTCTAGCCTGACCACCACCTCCTCTAGCCAGTAGCTGCACTACACGGATAGGCTGAGCCGACTGAGCGGCTGGATGAACTGTACTCTGCTGGGGGCAATCTCTAGCAAAGTGCCCAATAACTCCGCACTCATAGCAAGCTGAATCCCACTGGGGTAATCTCTGGCATAGTGACCGCTAACACCACACTCATAGCAAGGCCCTGACGGCCCATCCTGTCGAGATAGACCAGCTGAATCTGTGTGACCACCACGACCCGATGCCCCAGAAGCTGCATCCCTCGAAGACTTACCATGATGACCATGTTGTCTACCTTGACCCTGCTCAAGCTAAGGATTACCAGAAGACTGAAGCGAATCCTGAACCAGTCGACTAGGCTGACCCTGGTGCTACTGTGGCTGATAACCTTGACCCCACTGTCTTGAACCTCTACCACTGTGACGGGAACCACTATAGCTTCCCTGGTGATGGGGCCTCTTATCCCTAGCCCCGGGATCATGACAGTGCAAATCCTCTATGGTACGAGCATAACTTGCGATAGCCTGAAATGATCGACCACCGGCAACTAATATCTTAGCAGGCTGATCCTCGATCATACCCAATAATTATAGAAGTAAACCCTGAATACTTGAAGACTGTGTTGGGGCTGAAGCTGGCACATAAACTGGTGCTGGCACTGGTGGTTCCTAGGTTATCCCCTGGTCCACAGGCTACTGCTCTAGAACAGACTCGGGCTCATCCTCGGGCTCAATCTCAACCCTAGGAGCTCTACCTGTTGCTGCTGCTTGGGCACATCATCAACCCCTACCTCTAGCACCTCCCCGGCCTCTAGCTGAAGTCGGGGGTGCTGGAGTCGAAGGCTTACCCTCGCCTGATGTTGACTCTCTCGTATGAACCATCCGCGGGAGAATGAACTAGAATAAGTGAGATTTCAGGAAATCATCAAGGATAAGACACACGATATGGAGGCAATAAGAGAGTAGTATTTCCTAAGATTCCACTGTAGCCTCCCGAAGATTGAGTATGAACGTCTCCACCCCGATCTGCAGGACTCTACTAGACATTGGCTCCTATACTAATGACATCGGTGAACCTAGGCTCTGATACCAAGCTATCATGACCCAATTTCTCAGTCATGATGGCACCTACAACCCCTATTAGGCGAACCAATCCCTATAGCCCGGAACGGTTAGTAACGGGCTACAATCCAACCAGCAAGCGGAAGAAAACATATAAGTAAGAGAAAGCAAGGGATATAAGAATAAGAAAAGGAACAAGAGAAATTTATATACAGAAGCTAAAACCAACCCAGAACCTGGTATCATAGTATAAGAGTCGAAACTACATCAAAAGAGTATAAAAAGAGTCCAAAACAATATATACATATTTGTCTCCGAATAACAAAAAGAGTACATGACACAAAGGATGAACTAAAGCTAAGCCCCGGTCACCAAGAGCTCACCCTCAGTCTCGAATGGTCCAAAAACACCTCGCACGAGGCAGCACGATCAGCAGCAAGAACTCACACTCGGATCTGCACCCAAAGATGCAGAAGTGTAGTATGAGCACCAATTGCAAAGCAACGAGTATCCAGTAGGTATCATAGGCCGACTAGGCGCATATAAGATATAAAAGAAATAATATAACAGAAAAGAATCAAGTAGTCACAGAAACAACGAACAAGCACATGGAAGCTAGCACAGAAAGGACATAAGGCAAAAATAATCATGCTAGGCTAGCTAATAGAAATACATATCTCATAGATACAGGTGAAGGAAGGGAAGAAACGCACCTGGGGTCCATGCAATATCAATATATATAAAGAGAGTTAAAGAAAATGACGGTATACCGATAACCTCAAGTAAACAGGAAAGGAGGAAAGGAAAATAGCAATAACAATCTTGAAAACAAGATCAAAACCAAATTATTCTAGTGACACCATAATCAGGATCAATATAGTAATTAAATAATAATAATAAATAAAAGTCTACCTACAGTCCCATGAGCGCCCATACACCCGAAGAACACATACAAGTGAAAATAAACCTTCCGGCAACCCATACTACCGGAGTGTACACTGAGCAAATAACAAACAAGGGTGGATCCAAACATAATATGCATAATATGATATGATATGCTGAAACCATGTGATGGTAGTGCCGTATGTTACTCCCTCCGGTACCTAGAAGGCCCAATAGAGGCAGGATCCATGGAAGGGATTCCCCCGAGTACCTCAGCTCCACCGTACACCCCTCCTCCAGTCACCATCTGCCCGTAGCTCTTGGTCTGGAATGGCAAAGTCCATGGAGGTCTACTCGTAGACCACATACTAAATCTCGTAACCTCGATATAACCATTCAGAGTGTAGCCAAATTCAAATAAGTTACCAGACCTAGAAAATATGCGCTCAGGGTTTTATCCAGGTCTAAATCAGTGAATCAAGTCTCAAAAATTTCAACAAGGGTACCCGGATATAACCGGATCTAAAACAGTAGTAAAACCAATCTAATGCTCGATCCGACCGAGTCTAGTATAAGTAAGAAAACAGTGATTAAAATCATCCTTTTAATTCCTTTTTAACCCAAAAAGATCCATGAAAATAATTTCAACCTTTATTAACTATGGTCCAGAGTCAAAACAAGGCCACACAGGATTACAAGGGTGACACTATCAACTACAACAAATACTACAAACAACGGAGTAAAAATAAGACGGACATGAAGGAGCGGACAAGGTCTGGGGTGACAAGATAATAAACCCAACCCAAGGATGCTAATTTGTACAATTATATCTTATATATGCAGAGTCTAGAAGAGTTAAACCGTAACCTACCTGTCGTCCGACGATAAGCTGCTAGGACGATGATATCCAAGCTCGAATCGCTTGGAGAAGCTCCAAAATAAAATTAATCTCGAACTCGGGCTCGAATAACTTGACGTAGGTAATCGATTTTATTTTATTAATAAAAATAAAATGTCAAAATAATTTTTCTCCCACAACCATTCTCCGTAATATGATAGATAAAAATACGAAGCTATCTATCTTAGGAATAGATTCGTTTGAAAGGGGCTAGGGAGCCGTGCATATGTGGGTATATAATTTGCAGAATCTTCTTCAAGAAAATGAGTATGGAAAAGTTGAAATGCAACATGAAAACAAGTGAGCTTTAAGGAATTTTTTATTTATGTAAATGTACAGAGAATGAATGGATGGCTTTGCTATACACTAATTATCATTCAATGACATGTGTTGACCATTTATAACTTAAAAATCTTGTTGTACACTCCCTCCACTTCCACGTGGAAGTGGAGGTGACACATCAAGATAAGTTTAATCCTATTATGTAGGTACTCAGGTATTGCGTAAGCTAGTGGTAAAATAAATATAACTTTTTGAATATATATTATAATAAATAGAAAATTATTTCTAATAAAATCTACTATATTATAATAATAATTTTCAACATAACTAGGTTTACTTTCTCCGTTAAAATATTAATAAATTCTAAAACTCTTATAAAATAAATACATACACAAATATATCATAACAAAGTATTTTTCATACATATTTCAAATATTTTAAGAAGGAAATAAAAATAATTTTGTTTTACCAAATTCAATTTTTAAATCAAATAGTTTCAAATACACGCGATGTTAATGAAATTCTCAAATTTAGGCTCGTAAGCCTTTGATACAGGGACGAATCTTAAGGTCATACGACACCTCGAATCAGAATTTACCTGCGTACAAGGTCAGTTGAGAGGTCATACGATCGCAAATCACTATCGCACGATTTCGATACTCAACTCCTAAGACCTAGCTCTAAAATAGAAAATTGGCCATAAAGACCCAACGAACAGCCAGGGCACCGAACCACCAGTCCCAGCAAGTCATAAATGACTTGAGCCCGCTACAGGCTAGCTCTAATGGTACAAGAAATATATAAATACGGAAATGACCGGGAGGGTCATTACAAATGTTGAGTGAGGCCAGGGGATGGGTATGTAGTTGGACAATGGTATTTAGAATTAAAATATCTTAAGTTCAACAATTTTTTTGAACCAAACCCTTTTATCCCTTATTTGTTGTAGTGATGACATTGTAGTTTTTCCAAAATAAAAAATTTAGGTCATTCACTCATTTTATTTAGTCCTGCCTTTTCTTTTAATCTCAAGTCTAATTTAATTATTCCCCCCCTGAAGTTGTAATAGAATGTCGATTTCGTGTTGTTCTTCAAACAACCCAATTTGTCTTCTTTACATCTTATTTCTTGTAATGTTTTGAAAGATCGGGTTCTTTTTGGCATAAATGATCATACTATTCGATAAGATTATCGAATGCAAGATGCTCTAATTTAACATAGTTTTGATTGTTCATTCTCATATTGTTCTAATTTAATATTATTTTGGTTGTCCATTCTCAGATACCTATGCTTTTAAACTCATTATGTGCCTAAAATCATAATATATCATATGATAATAGCCTTCCGTTTTCAAATTAATTCTCTTCTAGAGATCAATTGTTCAGGATTAATTTATGCTGACTTTTTCTTTAAACTGTTTTTTTGCAAATGGTTGATTGTTTCTACTCTACAAGATGTCTTCAATGGGATGCTTGCAAATGGGTTAAAATGTTCTTTTAATTGAACTTTATGTTTACGAGCCTAAGGTACCATAGAAACTTAATAGTACAAGCTATCAAATATTATTGGATTGATTTTTTGTCTGAACGTGCTCTTCTTACTTCCAAATTTATTGGGTCTGGACTGAGTTAGTTGACTTATAATTTTTCAAATTCTTATACTCCAATTTCAAAGGAATATTGCGTAAAGTCGAACTTGTGATTTTCTGTGCAATTTTTCCCCTTCTAGCCTTCTGAACCAGAAGCAATATGATCACGAAGCACTACTGGTATTCAAACATTATGAGTTTTGCACACTATACTTTTGAAGACCAAATACACTTTGGCACTAAGAGGATATCAAACACTCGATGCAAAATACCTCCAAACGTCCAAGTATACACCTTTTCCATTCCCAAGCTCTTTGATACACTTATGTATGGACAAGAACTGATGGTGCAAATTTTCACGATCCGCTGATACTTTTTCTCATCTATCTCTTTATCAAATATTTAAAAAATATCTTTTCTCATCGCACGCCTTACATCTATTGGATAAAATTTTATTGAAAACTTGGTGCAAGCACTTAAAGAAAAACTTTATATCTTTTAGTATCCCTTTTCATTCACTTTAGTTACTCATATATGTAGCTAAAACAGTTGTAACTAATTGGACAATCATCCAAAAATTGATGATAACAATGATTTCTTGGTGTACAAAATCAAAAAGAAAAATGGATATTACCGAATGATCACCAAGATTAATGAGGTAGTTCACCACCACGTAAAACGCAGATAATTTACCTAGTATATTTCTAATTAGGAATAATTAAGTATATCCTGTTTTACTAGCTAGTATATTAAGTCTATAAATTAGAGAATCAATTAGAACATTAAATAAAACTTTCAGTATTATACATTTCATTTATTTTTATCATGAGATATATTATCATCATAATGACATTACAAATATAAATTTATTTTCATGAGAAAATAATTAGAATGTAAAATTACGTTAAACTGTGAGACCAAAGTCTATAAATTTTAGAAAGGACACGTTAGAGGTTCTATAAAGGGTGTTTTATCAACGGCTTCATCATACGCATCCTTAAGGCCACAATGAAAATTTGTAAATAATCCCTCTCTACACATTCGTCCGGTCTCTGCCGTAGGCATATCATCATTTTCATTGACTCATGCATCAATGCACAAGCAATAACAACTTTCTTCTACTGATGGAGGGTAGGTTTTACAATTCACTAATGTCATAGATAATATAAAGCAAAATACACAAATCGACTTTAATGCCATCATCTGATCACAAGCTACCATTTTATTCATATTTCCTGCAACGATAGACAACTATCCTATAACATTAGTTAAAGTGTTTCATAAGCACAATTCTAAAAAAAAAAACTCGTATAAACTAGTAATATTGTATTAACGGAAAATCCATTCGTCTATATATATTACAACTTCAATAAATGATTTTTTGAATATTTAAATTAATAATTAAAAGTAGGTATGTGTACATTAAAATACATTGGTGCTTACGTCTCTCAAAATTTAAGATCTTTCCAATTGTTTTGCCTTTTTAACAAAGTTAAAATACATAATTAAAATAACTAACATAATAATTTTGCTAATATTATATCTCTATGGTACACTTTTAGTGTATATGAACTTAAATAAGTCCCTCCATTATCAAGAAGAGACATTTGTGAACAATAAATTTCAAGTGTAAAAATAAAAATTGTATTCAAAATATCGAAATATAAATATTAAGAAGCAAAGAAATGCAAAAAAGCAAACAAACACACGAGATGGAGAAGTTTAAAAAAAATCTTGCTCACCTTTTCTTCTAATAGCACAACAATTATGTTTGAAACTCATCTTTTGCAAAGACAATGTTGTAGCGAATAAATACAAGAGCAATTGATAGAATTTAGATATTTAATACTCTTAAATATTTATTAGTTTTAATTAAGGGCTGAAAAAGCTCTTATGTTAAATGAATCATTTGTTTGGTCCCTCTTTACTCACTGGTTTCAAAAGAGACATTAATAAAGTACTATAAATAATATGAGAAAAAGAAAACTGCTAACAATTCAATGACATCATACTCTTCTTTAATGATCAGAAGTGTGACATTAATTACTTATTATATATATAATAACTAAGCATGAACTCAAAAAATTGAAAGTAAAATTACTAAGATACCCTCAACTTAAAAAACCCATCTTTAAAAAAAATAAATAGACAGACGCTACTATTGCCTAAAGCCTACAACATCGCCTACTAAATCCTTAGGAAGCGTCGTTAGTCGTCACCTCCAACAATCACAAACTAGACAGACGTCAATTTTAACCATAAAAGGCAATTTTCCAGCTCTACGATATCACGCTACTAAAGCCTAACCAAAATTTAGTAAGAACATGCTACAATTATGGACTACTAATATATAAGAGTCGTCGCCTCCAACTCTCACAATCTGGACAGACGCCAACAAGTATGCCTTACTCCGCCTCAACCAAACTTACTCCCTTTCAAATCAGAACACGTTCTTCACTATTTTTGTTTTTTTTTTGGACATCAAATCTCCAACAGATACCACCTTGCTGTCAACTTTAAGGTTTGATGTTTTTCTTAGGGCTCCTTCGAAATAATACCATCTTCGATTTTCAGAGTCCCTTCCAATTGCGATTCACATTCAACTTTACAGATTGTTATGCTTAGCCCATATGCTATACTTTCAAAACTGCCAACGCCCTCTGTCTCGGTCAACAGCGCCTCCATTATCAGCGACAACTTTAAGAAAATCTTCAACACGTTCCACCTTCTCTGTCAACTTTACGTTTTGATGTATTTCTTAAGGCTCCTTCATAATAATACCATCTTTGAATTTCAGAGTCCCTTCCAATTGCGATTCTCACTCAACTTTACAGATTTTAACGTTGCACCCATCTGCTATACTTTCGAATATGCCAATGCCCTATGCTTCCGTTAACAGGGCCTCCGTCAACAACGACAACTAATTGCGTCAAAAGCGAATTGTAAGCTGAAATCGTAACTAGCTACTAATACCATCTTCTAATTTCAAATTCCGATGCACTTGCGATGTATCTATTGAATCGCGCTTCAATTGCTTTTGCAAAGAGTCATCACCTCCAACGCTCACATCCTTGACAGGCGCCTGCCTCGAACAAATTCTGAACGGTTGCACCTTTTCACTTTGCTCTCTTTAAAAGAAATAAGAAGATGGTTCTGTTCCAACAAACCTCCAACTTCTGCCGAAAAAAACTAAGAGGTATTCCCTGTTACTTCTACTCAAACAAGCTTACTTTTGAAAAAAAAAAAACAAATCTTCAGTGTGTTAATCAGTTGTTCTTTGTGCATAAAACTTCTGCACTCTGTTATTCGATTGTTCTTTGTGCGCAATTTACTGGCAGATTACATGTATGCCTGTTACTTCTCCTAAAATAACCGTCCTGCCTTTTGAAAAAAAAAAGAACTTCACTATTTTAGTTAATTATTCTTTGTCTACAGATTGCTGGCAGTTTCAGCATTGCGTTCATAGTAATACCATCTTCGATTTTCAGAGTCCCTTGCAATTACATTCCCATTCAACTTTACAGATTTTAACACTTAGCCCATCTGCTATACTTTCAAATTTGCCAACGTCCTATGCCTCCGTCAACAGCACCTCCATCAACAACGATAACTACCTCTGTCAAAAGCGAATTGTAAGTTGAAATTGTAACTAGCTACTAATACCATCTTTGAATTCCAAAGTCCGATGCACTTGCGATGTATCTATTGAAAATCGAAGATGGTATTATTATGAATGAGCCCTAAGAAAAACATCAAACCTTAAAGTTGATAGCGAAGGTGGTACCTGTTGGAGATTTGACGTGCAAAAAAAAATTCCAAAAAATAGTGAAGAACATGTTTTGATTCGAAAGGGAGTAAGTTTGGTTAAAGAGGAGTAACAGGGCATACTTGTTGGCGTCTGTCCAGATTGTGAGAGTTGGAGGCGATGACTCTTCGCTAAGGCTTTAGTAGCGTGATGTCGTAGGGCTGGAAAGTTGTGATTCACATTCAACTTTACAAATTCTAACGTTTAGCCCATCTGCTATACTTTTGAATCTGCCAACGCCCTCTGCCTCCGGCAACAGTGCCTCCATTAACCGCGACAACTTTAAGAAAATCTTCAACAGGTTCTAACTTTGCTGTCAACTTTACGTTTTGATGTATATCTTAAGGTTCCTTCATAATAATACCATCTTCGATTTTCAGAGTCCCTTCAAATTGCCATTCCAATCCAACTTTACAGATTTTAACACTTAGCACATCTGCTGTACTTTCAAATTTGCCAACGTCCTATGCCTCCGTCAACAGCACCTCCATCAACAACGATAACTACCTCTGTCAAAAGCGAATTGTAAGTTGAAATTGTAACTAGCTACTAATACCATCTTTGAATTCCAAAGTCCGATGCACTTGCGATGTATCTATTGAAAATCGAAGATGGTATTATTATGAATGAGCCCTAAGAAAAACATCAAACCTTAAAGTTGATAGCGAAGGTGGTACCTGTTGGAGATTTGACGTGCAAAAAAAAATTCCAAAAAATAGTGAAGAACATGTTTTGATTCGAAAGGGAGTAAGTTTGGTTAAAGAGGAGTAACAGGGCATACTTGTTGGCGTCTGTCCAGATTGTGAGAGTTGGAGGCGATGACTCTTCGCTAAGGCTTTAGTAGAGTGATGTCGTAGGGCTGGAAAGTTGTGATTCACATTCAACTTTACAAATTCTAACGTTTAGCCCATCTGCTATACTTTTGAATCTGCCAACGCCCTCTGCCTCCGGCAACAGTGCCTCCATTAACCGCGACAACTTTAAGAAAATCTTCAACAGGTTCCAACTTTGCTGTCAACTTTACGTTTTGATGTATATCTTAAGGTTCCTTCATAATAATACCATCTTCGATTTTCAGAGTCCCTTCAAATTGCCATTCCAATCCAACTTTACAGATTTTAACACTTAGCACATCTGCTATACTTTCAAATTTGCCAACGTCCTATGCCTCCGTCAACAGCACCTCCATCAACAACGACAACTACCTCTGTCAAAAGCGAATTGTAAGTTGAAATTGTAACTAGCTACTAATACCATCTTCGAATTCCAAAGTCCGATGCACTTCCGATGTATCTATTGAATTTCCTTCTTTCCGTCCTCAATTTTTATAACAGGCACCTATTTCCCCGCCAGTCACGAAGGTCTGTTAAACATTAAACACCCTATCAATTTGATCTACTTTCAAAGCAGCCAACGATACATAAATACAACATAACCAAATTGTATTTTAACGTCAATTTCCATTCATCTGTACAGATTCAAATGGTTATCCCATCTACTTTTCTTTAGAAGTTGCCAACACCATCTGTCGTTATAAGTATTGATTCCTTTGCAACTCACAATTACAAATTCGATTTCCCATCAGCAAAATTTTTCTCCCCCGTTGACGAGTTGTAAGTTCACATCTATTAATTTTATACTCCTTTTATCGCATTGATTGTATCTGTTGACATACCTATATGGGAGACCACTAAGATACACACCCCGTAAATATTCCAACATTCTTTTTGTTTAACAACCAAACTATAATGAAATTTCAATACTGTTGAGTTTTGCATTTAGTTACTGCAATAATTTTTAGTATAATAAGTTTTCTTGTTTTAGGATGAATTTGAAATTTGAATTTCTATTAGGTTGTTTTAGTTGTTGAGATATTTTAGGATTTTGAATTTTAAATTATGCTAATTTATGTTGTAAGTTGGCTATTTAAAGCCCTTCTATGCTTAAGAAAAATAATTAAAAGACATTTTCAGTCATTGAAAGCTAATTGAAAGCATTGAAAGTGATTTCAATCCATTGAGAGCTATTTTGACCCTTTTTTTGCTGCCCCATCTTTTAAAAAAAAATCAACAATGGTATCAAGAGCCTCATTGATCTTACGGGAACTGTGAATTCTTCCAAAAACTATCATATCATTTTTAACCCATTTTTTTTAGAGAAGATGGCAAGCAACAATCTCTCATTGAATGCCAAAAAAATTACACTGGTAAAAACTATCTGTTTTTTACAGTAAAAATGAAATCATATCTTCAAGCCTATGATTTGTGAGAAATTGTAGTGAAAGATACACCACTACAACCACTCTCTGTAAATCCTATCTGTCATGCCCCAAGACCAGGCCCTGGACGTAACGGGCATCCCAGACCAATGAAGGCCTGAGAAGACCCCTTAGCATAACATCATGAGCATATTCAATAAAATACTTTCGGAAGAAAGACCCATTTGAGAAAATCATCTAAAAGAAAACATTTCAAGAGTTTACCAAGTGTTGGGAATAAAATATTTAAACAATATCTACATAGGTCTACGAAGCCTCTAACATAAGAATGGAATATCTATGTCAGGACATGACCCCGACAATACCATAAAACTGAAAATTAGAGTCAAAATAAAGATGTAAATCGCCTTCCAAAAGATGAAGAACTCACCATTTGCTGACGTTGTCCCGAACAATCCTAATGCTGCACAGTACCATGAGAAAGTATCTTGGTACCTATATCATAAAATGATGTAGCATCTGTGGATGGTAAGTACGATGAGTACTGGCATGCAACCCAGGGGAAGGGACATAACAGTTCATAAAAGCAAGTCATAGGAACATAACGTAGATCATAGTAATAAGATAGCAAAATAGGGGCAAGTACCCATAACATTTCATGGAAAGAAAACATACATTAACATTACTTTTGAACTAGATGGTATCACCGATATCTCTTTTCACCACGGGCTATGTGGGTCCGATCAAGGCTCGATCGGCAGAGCCCCCAATCCAAATTTGCCGCAAGGATTGGAGCATTAGATCTTAATCACATTACATATACTATATGCAGCTGAACTGAACGAGTCGAGTGCACAGTGATCATCCATGTTTCAGGATGACATCAAACCCGCGTAGACAAACACGGTTTCGGGTAATGAGCCCCGTTCGACTCATACCTTCTCGGTTAACCATCTAATTCTCTTAAGCCCATCTTTTAGCGTCTTAAAAATATTTGAGCAAAACGTTCATTAGGGACTCTTATCATCCATCAGGCATTCGTAGATTGGTATGATCATACCAAGACTTGGTATGGATGCAACTGAAATACTGGATAGCTAAAAGTACTGATATAATCTGAGAATGCAACTATTACTGAGACTGAGGCATTCTAATCATGTAATTTTGACTAACTGAGTACATGACTAATAATGCATGAGAACGGTATGTATCATGTGACATATCTGAATGTCAAGACTATTCATATTTAAAACATGTTTTGTAGATCATACTGATGGTAGGCCGAAGCCTGCTAAAACATGCATAGTTCTTTTGTATTTAAAACAACTAGACTGAAGTAATTTGGAATCATGAATGCTTGTATAGAAGCAAAACCCATAGTTAAAATTATCATGAGGAAACTTAAACTTGTTTAGACTGATTGCTGACTAGCTCAACTAGATTCTGAAAAGAGCGCTGAATTTGGAGAAATTTAAAGAGAGCCTGTAGACTGAAAACTAGCTAATTTCATGCTTAAAATTGAATGCTAGAAATCTAGGTTAAATTCTGAAGAAAACCACTTCTCATGAAAATACTACAATTTCAGGCTAAATTCTTGATTTCTTAAAGTTCCTGTAAAAGATCATGCAAGTCATTGAAAACATGGAACAAATTTTCTAAAATAGGCTATAATTCATGTAGAAATCACAAGGACTGGGTTCTGTAAGATTTAGCATGATTGAGTAAGAACCCTAGTTTCTAACATCATGAAATTTGAAATAGAAGACTGAGGTTTTAGGCATAAGGGTGAACTAAACCCTTACTGAATACCCACATACCTGTTTAATGGAGAATCTTTAACTATCTTGAAGGTTGGAAGATTTGGAGAAGAACCCTAGGTCTGAACTTTGGAGAAGAATGCTCTTTTCTTCTTGAAACTGACTTGAGAGGAAACTAACTTGTTTTGAGGTTTAGACTTAATAAAAATAAGCCTAAAACTATTTATAGTTGGAGCTAAAAGAAAAATGGATGGTCTGAAATACCCCTGGGAAACTAAATTAAAAGCTGCTGAAATTTCTCAAAATATCAAACCACGGATTGGTTGACGAACCGTAGTTCTGAATGATGGACCATCAACTAACCTATGGTTCTATCCCTGATTTCTGGGGTTCTCTGAAGGTGATTCCATGAGTTTACAGGACGGACCGTCATTTGAAACGACGATCCGTGAAGTCACCCGTGGAAAACTGGAAGAAAGGCCAAAAATTGACAAACCACGGGTCAAACTACGGACCGTGGTTTTAGTCTACGGGTCGTGAACCAACTCATCATTTTGAAGGTGAAAATTTTAAGTTGCAGGTCTGTTTTCACGAGTCACAGTACGGATCCTGGTTCAGAACCACGGTTCGTCATTCTCATCCGTAGTCACTGGCAGTGCTGTAGTAAAATACCCATAACTTTTTACTCCGGACTTGGATTAATGCGCGGTCGATGGTGTTGGAAAGAAGACTCAAAAAACATTAATTTGGTGAGTACTAGTCCACCTAACTCTTCATATTTTAGGAGGTGTGATCATTTGAAGATGACACTAGTTTAGTCTCACATGAAAACTTCTTTGGTTGGGGTGCTTTCAACTTTACTTGCTTCTAGGAGTTTCTTATGAACATGATTTACATCCAAAGCACTCACCACACTAGGAAAATGATCATTACACTCATGAAAATAGTTTGGGTCTTAGCTTAGAATTTTTGAGGTGTTACAGGTCTTGTATAAAACTCGTGGTTTGGACAGAATTTAGGGGTTATAATGCCCAAATTTTTGTAAAAAACAGTAATAGGACACTTTAGAAGCACTCGTCTGAACTTGGATTATTAAAAATGGAGTTTCAGGTCAAGGGGCGCAATTGTTGCACCACTTGGAGTTCTGGGACGATGAATACCATTATAGACGAACTCAACCGCTATAGCAGTCCTGCTATAGTAGAGGAATTTCCGCTATAGTGGTTTTGCCGTAGCAGACGATCGTCCGCTATAGCGGAAGACCGCAAAACTGTAGCCTCCTCAGGATAACACTTAGAAAAACATTTCCCCCTTTTCTTAATCCCTTATGCCTTATCGAGTTCTAACCCCACCCCTTTGCTACATTGCAAGTTATCACACCCAATGGTTGAAGGATAATTATCCTGTATTCCTATGAGCGGTTCCCCAATGATGCTAATCGGGAGAGGTTTATGGACTACAGGAGGCTATGCTTTTGCTATGAGATAGGTTTTAAAATAGTAGGGGCAGATCGAAAAGCATTCGCCTTCTATCGCAGACTTCAAGGGTTCAACTAGGGCTCGTTGGTGGTGGCTCCCCCGCCCACGCGTACAGGTTGGGTGCATGAGTTCTACACCATACTTCCTACTATTCATTGGGATGAGCCCAACCCTACTATATGAATCCGAGGGGTAGATGTCCCTATGGACTACTAGACTATCAATGAAGTGCTAGGAGTGCCTCACGTCTCCAATGTTGCATACGAGGCCAAGGCTAGACTTTGGGATATGACATAGTTAAGAGATACCTTGGTAGATGCAGAGTTCAGATATCAGGTCTGTTGGCCCAGTGCTGAGGGCATCACCAGTGCTTACTTCTCCGATGATGCTAGGAGGTGGTTAAATTTGGTGTCCCGGAGGATTCGCCCATCAAGAAATACCACTAACGTGCCTTATGATCGGGCCTTGGTGATCATTTGTGCTATACAGGGGATCATCATAAATGTTGGGGACCAGATTATCTCAGAATAGAAGGACTTCTACCGGGGCCATAGGAAGGGCCCCTATCTTCTGGGTTTGGTGTCCGAATTGTACATGCAGATTGGAGTGCCTGAGGATCATACCAATTTGGAGGTAGCTTTGGATGATGACTTCAATCCTCTTCGGGTGAAAGTGGTCACCGCCAAGAAGAAGAGAAAGAAAGATGAAGCAGAGAGCAGCCAGCCTATCGAGGATGCTGACGATGATGACACTCCCGCCCCTTCCCAGCCTTAGCCCCTGATTCCTAGCAGCCATCTTGAGAAGAATCTGGCCGCTTTCAGGAGGTTCATGGAGGAAACTGCTACTGTTGGAGGTACAGCCCCGCCCCCTTCTTCTCAGGACTTTGCAGCACTCCGCAGGGAGTTGGAGGAAGAGAAGAAGAAGAGGCACTCCCAGGATCGCATATTTGCCCAGATGTGGAAGACCATCAAGGTCATGTTCATATGTGTCGCTCCGGGTCAGGAGCTTCCCACACTTGAGCCCAAAGATATGCAGGAGTTCCCCTTCCTGAGAGATGATGAGGCATAGGACTTCCCCTCTCCCCCCCCCCCCTTATTAAGAACTTTACCGCTTTTTGGGTTTTGCTCCCGTTTGGGGCACGTACTAGACAATGTTCCCTTTCCCTTTTCCCTTGTTTTTAAGCACATGGATGCTAGTTTTTAGACAATTTCCCTTATATTCATGCTATATTAGTTCTATAAATGATTTTCTTGTTTTACATAGCAACTCGTAGCTTAATTATCGCTTTTAATTACCCCAGGAATGGATTGAGAAACAGGGGAAAACAGGGTAGAGATTCTACCCTGCCCCCTTCCACTATAGAGTTTGTCACTCCGCTATGGCAGTACTATAGCGGAGAAATATCTGCTATAGAGAGATCGCCGTAGCGGTACTGTTCTGCTATGGCGGTCCCGACGATGACAACCCAGAAAAATTTAATTTTCAGCAGAAATAACTTATCACCATACTCAATTATCATTATTAATAGCATAAGCCCGCCATAGTCTTAAATAACACCCCATGACCGTTCCTGGCAATGCTAAGACAAAAACTTAACATCCAATATCACCGAAACAAAATCAAATTACATAAGAACATTGTTCACAACAACATGTTCCTGCTACCATGCACGAATAACCCCTTGTTCCCATGGTTCCCAACCAAGTCCCGACTGTCCTGAAGCCGAAGCTTTCTTACAACCATCAGTCATGTCCCTTCACCACCTTAACCAATGATGAGCCCCTTTTCAAATTGTGATATAAATTCTTCAAATCAAGACACATAGTAGTTTATCACAAACCAAAAGTACACCAATTTCAATTATGACTCTCTTCAGACCCAATTTTTCATAGTCAGGCAATCAACTACACACCAACAGTTTCAGTCATACAAGTGTTGTAACACACCAAATCTCAAGTTTCAACTACAACAAAATCAAGCCACATATGCTATTTTCTATCTGGTCAATGGATGACTATTTTTTGGTTATCCATGCTCCACCACAGCCTCTCAGAACAGATACCAATTGGAACCTTCCCGGTTCCAACTTCTCTAGCTTGTCTTATCGCATCCAGAGTCTAATGACATCCTTTACTTCATTGAGATACCAATTGGAATCGAGAGATTCCAATTGGAATGAACCCATACAAGTAAGTTACGAACCGCATGAAAAGGAATGAAAGAAGAGAGATGTTTCCTAGAATGCTTCACAGCTTCCCAAAGATTAGATGTGGACGTCAACACACCAATCCGCAGGACTCTATTCGATATTTTGCTCTTGTACTGGGAGATCGGTAACCTAGGGCTCTAATACCATCAGTTATGACCCAACCTACCGGGCCGTGCAGACACCTACTCTAAGCACCTAGATAGACAAACCCTTACCACCCAATCCAATAGGTAAATTACGAAAATCAAGTATAACAGTAAATATCCTCATTTTTATACATAAAAATGATTACAATTAATGCGAAAAGCCTCTTTTTAAAATATAACACCCTCTCTAGGATCTAGTCTAAGCCGGTACAAGAGCTACTACAGTAGTAAAATAGAAATGTAAAAGAACACATCTCCCACCATGAAAACAAGAGTAAAAGCTGCTGAAGATCACCGTCATCCTAAACCTATGAAACATCACCAACCCTGCAATCAGTCTATACCCAAATAGAAATAGCAAGGGTAGAATCAGTACAAACACACGTACTGATAGGCATCATCGGTCGATCCGAATCCACTCGTACCATCATATATGAAAATTAAGGGAAAGCATGTAATTAACTACAATAGTCCCATCCTCCAACATCCACCATTACCAAACCCAATCTCAAACCAACCATCTACTTATACCTCATACCTCAACTATTCCTATCCCTTACGCTGCCAACTCCCTCACTCGGAGACTCTGCACCCTGACTTCTAGGACTTCCCAAGTCACACTAACCCCTTAGAATTCCCTAGTCACCTTGACACTAGTCCAACCACTAAGCCCAGACCCGGACTACTACTCCGTGATTCAAGTCAACTCCCATGACTAAACACCCAGAAATAAGCCCAGCAAATTGCCCAACCAGAACAACTACATTCGTGTTACTACTTACAAGTGTACAAACCTCTCAAGGATCCCTAGGGTAGTTCCCAACATGATACTAACATCCAGCAATATACTCCAGGCCCCCCGTCTACCTTCTAACTCCCATCACATGGATCAGGTTTAACACTCATTTTAATAATGACAATTGACCAATACTATGACTAGGCTATATGTATCGTGCTAAGTTTATTAACCACATGAAACCAACTAAAGACCATTGACAACACTCAAGTACAATAACATATATCCTTTCCACCTAGTCCAGACCCACCAAGGATCCCTCTAACACTACAAAAGTGATAAACATGCAACCCCGGTCCACACCCAGACCAAACTCATATTTAAATACAATTATCCGACCTCTCATGGAAAATATGCAATAATCACAATTTAAGAATACAATTGGGTCCACTCATGGAACCATCATCAGAATACAATCAATGTAACAAATCAAACTCATACCAGGCGTGGTACCCGAGCCAACCATTTAGAATCTCGTACCAGGCGTGGTACCTGAGCCAATCATTATGTATCCTATACCAGGCATGGTACCTGAGCCAACCAATAAGTATCATGTACTAGGCATGGTACCCGAGCCAACTGAATGTCACACAATCTAACAGTCAACAACAAACATGAACAAAAGCACACTAGTAAACCAACAAACAACAACACCAATTCATTTCACGAAATTGATAACCAGACAGTTAGACATTCATAAATCATTCCCTAAGCATGCAACTCATACAATACTAAACATTAGCAGATGAACACATATTGCATATTGGAAAACAATAACCAATACCTACACCAACTCCAGTATATAGACTCAATCTTAAGTCCCGTCCGAAGACTAAGGCCCCATTCACCCATTTGACTCATAGCAAGTATCTAAATTAATCCCAGACTTCTCCTAAGGCAGATACAACATGGGGAAGACATCCCCTAACCTTGGTAATTCGAATCTTTTATTATTTTACTCTTTTATACCAACTCTTTGTTGAAGATTCCCTTTTTACTTAGTCATTTAATTACCTAAGCAGTTCTGGTTTTTCTGAACCTTCCCGATATTCTAGTACCTGGGTTTTTTCATCATACAACACATCAATAATCATAAAAAACCCAGAATACTATGACACGTAACCCAAACTCAACCCATTTTTAGTTCAAACCAATCCGACCACAGCAATCCTCCAGACTCCGTGATCGAGGGCCTAGGTATGGATTCTACTTTTCCTTCTATACAATTAATATGAAATAAAAGCAAGTCAATCTAATCAATAAAGAAAACCTATCCTACCTGGATGCCAAGCGAAAGCATGATGCATTTTCTAGCTCCGTGAAGATGTTCCATGATGATTGACGAGCCTGAATCCATGGTTTTGCATCCTTTTAGCCAGAATCCCTCCTCCCATGGCTCCAAAGCCTTAGAGCAGCCTAGGAGGGTTTTTTGAGTAACCCTCGTATCCTTTTCAACTGAGGAGGACAAGTTCTTTTATTAATTTGCATTACTGAGCTACTGCCTCTCATCATTTTGATATAGCGGACACCCGTCTGCTACAGTGGTAGCACTATAGCGTAAATAAATATCGCTATAGTAGAGTGACGTCAACCCAAACAAATTTAAAAAATTGTAAATTTTCCATCATGTCGACCCACCTTAACTCAAAATGTATTTTTAATCATTTTTTGTCACGACCCTGACCCGTCGTGAGTGGCACTCACCCAAACCTCGGGAGAGCGAACCATCTTTAACCCAGAACTTAACCATTCTAGCAGCTTAAAACTAGTATGCAAATAAATAAAACTAGCATTTCAATATCTCAACACTAAAATCATAAAATAACTATAGAAGTCCTCCCAAGAACCTAAAAGTCATTATACCAAAACATCTACCAAATCTAGAGTATGGGGATGCAACCCCAAAACTAAACAGATTTTAAGCCCGAAACAAGTGGGCTACAACTAAAGAAAGAAAATAATATAGCTTGATCAAAGCAGCTCACCCTTGAGATCTGGAATCGCTGGGACTACAAGTGAAGTCGCGCGTCAGCCGCCGGAAGATTTCCTGTACTCACAAAAGAAAAGCAAGTGCAGAATGACTACACAATACCGTGTACTAGCAGGATCATCAGGCAGTTTCAAATAAGCAATATATGAACAGTAACTAAAACCAAGTAAAGCACGGGAAACTTGTGAACAAGCCAACAAGTATATCTAGACTATAAGTCTCTTCCTAGCTTATCCTCACATGTAATCCACTTCACAACCATTGACAACATTCAATGACAAAAAAAAAATATTCCATTTTACATAGCCTGAACCCACCCCGGGATCCCCCTAACAACACCTAAGTGTTAAACATACAACCCGATCTACACCAAGACCAAACTCACAATCAAAACTAAATACCCGGCCTCTCAAGGACCATATGCACATAATCACAGTTCAGGAACACAACCCAGTCCACTCATGGAACCATCGTCATAGTATAATAATTCAATAAAATAAACGTGTACCAGGCGTGCTACCTAAGCCAACCATTTTAGAATCCCGTACCAGGCATGGTACCCGAGCTAACCATTTGTTAACCCTGCTAGGCATGGTACCCGAGCCAATAATTTAGAATCCTGTGCCAGGCGTGGTACCCGAGCCAACCAAATGTCACACAGAAATCCAACAGTAACAAACAATGAACGAAAACACACTTGTAAACCAACACGCAATAACACCCAGTTCATTTTACAAGACTGCTATCCGGATATTTAGACATTAATAATTGTTCCCTAAGCATGCAACTCATACAATACTTAAGCAAAAGCACGCGAACATATAATGCATAATGGGAATCAATAACCATCACCTACCTCAAGAGTTTCTAAAGCTCTATTCAACCGGAGCCTTCCCATTTTCTGAAGTTCTTGCTTGTTCTTGGTCTAACACAATGCATAAATACTACAATCAATACACATGGCCTACTAGTTACCCGAATTATGCAAAATCCCAAACCCCAAGCCAACTATGATCATTCCACCCTTTTTTTCCCGGGCCTTCCCATCATTACTTCACCTATTTCTACCAGTTTTTCATGGGTACATTTAGAGAATTAAGGTCACGTGATCATAATCAATGAAAATAACAACACCTAAGAACTTCTATACCCTAGAATCCCCCTTTTCCCCAAATTCTACCATTCCTAGGTTATTCAAAACCTTCCCTCAAGTCCATCCCTAGCAATTCTATAGCGTAGGAAAGATAGTACGGAATTTGGGGAGTAGAATCCTTACTTTTGGGATGAAAAATGATGGAAAATGGAGGAAAATTGCCCAGAATTGCCTTGCCCTTCTCCCAAAACGTCTTTGATGAAAACTGACTATTTTGGGGAAGTTTCTGCACTAAATTTTGTCATGCTCCGCTATGGCGGTCCACGCTCTGCTATAGTGGTACCACTGTAGCTGAACCATATGCTATAGCGGTGCTGACTGACGTTGACTTATGCGATAGCGGTAATTTTTCTACTATAGCAGAGGTTTCTACGGTGGTGTGTCAACTGCCAAGGACAAAAAGTCATAAAATCCCCAAAATGCCTATTTTACAACACACTTAATTTCTCGATGTTTCAAAA